>JAEOAD010000843.1:0-359311 GCA_036365145.1 Orientallactaga sibirica
ATGAAAGAAGATGTACAAATTATTAGTTTCGCTTCATTTCTAAAGCAGTTGATTTAGAAAACATACATCTTCATTAGCGAACACTGTGCTGTGTGAAATAAGCTAGTTTGGTTCTAGGAATCGTTTGCTCCTCACGAAGAAGGTTTAGTGCAGCAAGTTCAAACATTTCTTGTTAGTGTAATCGAACAAGATGTACAACTGACTAGTTTCGCTTCATTTCTAAAGTAATTTGTTTAGAAAACAAACATCTTCATTGCCGAACTCTGTACTGTGTGATATAAGTTAGTTCTGTCCCTGGGAATCAGTTATTTTCCTACGAGAACTGTTTAGTGCAGCAAGTTCAAACTTTTCTAGTTAGTTTAATCTAACAAGATGTACAAATAAGTAGTTTCGCCTCATTTCTAATGTAGTTGGTTTAGAAAACAAACATCTTCATTTCGAAAAACTGTATTGTGTGAAATAAAGTTAGTTCTGTTCTAGGAATCAGTTGCTTTCCTACGAAAGATGCAGTACAGTACCACAAAGTTCACACTTTCCTCCTTTGTACACCCAAAAAAGATGCACAACTTAGTGGTTTTATTTCATTTCCAAAACAAAGCTTCCTAAAAACAACATCTTCCTTTTCCCGAACTCTGTGCTGTGTGAAATAAGCTTGTTGAGCTGGTTGAAATGCATCATTTCTTCATATGAAGTATGGCAGAGTACACAGGTTCAAACTTTCCCAGTTTGTACAATCTAACAAGATGTACAACTTAGTGGTTTCATTTTCATTTCTAAATCAGTTGGTTTTAGAAAACATACATCTTCATTAGTGAACATTGTACTGTGTTCAATAAGCTTGTTTGGTTCTGAGAATCAGTTGCTTTCCTAGGAAGAAGGTGAGTGCAGCATTTTCAAACTTTCTTCCAGTTTGTCCAATCTAACAAGATGTACAACTTACTAGTTTCTCTTCATTTCTACAGTAGTTTGTTTAGAAAACAAAAACATCTTCATTACTGTAACACTGTACTGTATTATTCTGATTTTTACATTCATAGTATTGGTTCCATTGTCCTCCTCCCCTTCCTCCCACTTTCAAAGGGGCCCTCATCAATGGGGAATGTTTATCATGCATTGTGAGTTTGCTCAAGAGTTCTGGTGGATAGGCCCCAGTCTCTGTGCATAATGCCCCAACTTGTGACTCTAACAATCTTTCCGCCCCCTCTTAAAGGAGTTTCCTGAGCCACATTGGGGTCATTTTAGTTCTGCTTCCTTGATGAGGTTTTGGGAGCCTCTGTGTCTCTGGATATCTGGCTAATGACTGGAGTTGGATGTTCTCTGTATTTATCTCCTTCAGCCTTTTTCTGGTGTTGTGATCGCCTTGAGCGCTGTATTCTTGCCCTTCCCGCGTTGTTCTATGGTTTCAGCTGGTGAGGTGTGGTTAGCTGATCCTCCCTTCAGGTTCATTGTCCACCTGAAAAGAGATAAGCAAATTCTCCAACGAGAGAGAAGTTAGTACTAGATAGAAGGGATAACCATATATGTTTTGGAGGGAACTTTATATGCATTGCTCTCTTCTAGCCCACATTTGGTGGCATCTAGATCTTGGAGACTGAGCTCTTTTTTTGTACATGGCCTTGACTTATTTCCCAGTTCCAGCAATGAGTTCCATTCCACTGAATGGATTTTTAGCCAAATCAAGAGCAGTTGGTTACCCACCATGGCTGTTTGCCAAAACTGTACTTGTGTGCATTAAGATCAGATTGTTTCCTAGTTGGGTAATCTAGACTGCAAGTTGTTTGGACTCATTTCTAGAGTAGTTTTCCAGTGCAAAACGTTCATACCCTCATTGTACTGTTAAACTAAGCTAAGAAGATCTAGGGGAGAAGTTTCGCTTCATTTCTAAAGCCAGTTTCTTCTGAAAACAAACATGTCATTTCATCAAACTGTACTGCCTGAAATAAGTTAGTTTGGTTAAAATTAACACTTGGTGGGGGTACAAAGAAGGTACTGTGAAGCAAGTTCAAGTCATTCCTGTTTCCTACAAACCTAAGGTGTTCAGATCAAATTAGTAGTTTGTGTAAGTTAACCCCTTGCTGGCAGTTGGTTTAAGTCTGCAAGGAATACATCTTCAGAAAAAAACATTATAATGTACCTGAAAAGTGAAATAAGAGGAGAGAGTTCTAGGAATCAGTTTGTTTCCTACAAAGAAGGTTGAGTGCACAAGATCAAAGCCTTCCTAGTTTGTGTAATCTAACAAGATGTTCAAGTTGTAGATTCGCTTCATTTCTAAAGTAGTTTGTGAGAAAAACAAACATCTTCATTACCTAACATTGTACTGTGTGAAATAATCTAATTCGTTCTAGGAATCACTTGCTTTCCTCACAAAGAAGGTTGAGTGCAGCAAGTTCAAACTTTCCTAGTTTGTGTAATCTAACAAGATGTACAACTTAGTAGTTTCTTCATTTTTAAAGCAGTTTGTTTTTCAAAACATAACATATTCATTGCTTAACATTGTACTGTGTGAAATAAGATAATTGGTTCTAGGAATCACTTGCTTCCTACAAAGAAGGTTGAGTGCAGCAAGTTCAAACTTTTCTAGTTTGTGTAATCTAACAAGATGTACAAGTTAGTAGGCTTCCTTCATTTCTAAAGTAGTTTTTGAGAAAACAAACATCTTCATTGCTTAACATTGTACTGTGTGAAATAAGATAATTCGGGTTCTAGGAATCACTTGCTTTCCTACAAAGAAGGTTGAGTGCAGCAAGTTCAAACATTTCCTAGTTTGTGTAATCTAACAAGATGTACAAATTAGTAGATTCCCTTCATTTCTAAAGTAGTTTTTGAGAAAACAAAACATCTTCATTGCCGAACATTGTACTGTGTGAAATCAGCTAATTTGGTCCTAGGAATCACTTGCTTTCCTACAAAGAAGGTTGAGTGAAGCAAGTTCAAACTTTCCTAGTTTGTGTAATCTAACAAGATGTACAAGTTAGTAGATTCAGTCTCATTTCTAAAGTAGTTTCTTGAGAAAACAAACATCTTCATTGCCGAACATTGTACTGTGTGAAATAAGCTAATTCGTTCTAGGAATCACTTGCTTTCCTACAAAGAAGGTTGAGGCAGCAAGTTCAAACTTTCCTAGTTTGTGTAATCTAACAAGATGTACAAGTTAGTAGATTCCTTCATTTCTAAAGTAGTTTGAGAAAACAAACATCTTCATTGTTCTAACATTGTACTGTGTGAAATAAGCTATCCTCGGTTCTAGGAATCACTTGCTTTCCTACAAAGAAAGTTGAGTGCAGCAAGTTCAAACTTTCCTAGTTTTGTAATCTAACAAGATGTACAAGTAGTAGATCTCTTCTATTTTTAAAGTAGCCACTTTGAGAAAAACAAACATCTTCATTGTACAACATTGTACTGTGTAAATAAGTTAATTCGTTCTAGGAATCACTTGCTTTCCTCAAAGAAGGTTGAGTGCAGCAAGTTCAAACTTTCCTAGTTTGTGTAATCTAACAAGATGTCCTGTTAGTAGATTCGGTATCATTTCTAAAGTTAGTTTGAGAAAAACAAACATTTTCATTGTCTAACATTGTACTGTGTGAAATAAGCTAACTCGCTCTGTTCTAGGAATCACTTGCTTTCCTACAAAGAAGGTTGAGTGCAGCAAGTTCAAACTTTCCTAGTTTGTGTAATCTAACAAGATGTACCATTAGATTGGTGGGTCTCATTTCTAAAGTCTAGTTTCTTGAGAAAACAAACATCTTCATTGCCAAACATTGTACTGTGGAAATAAGCTTGCTGGTTCTAGGAATCACTTGCTTTCCTACAAAGAAGGTTGAGTGCAGCAAGTTCAAACTTTCCTAGTTTGTGTAATCTAACAAGATGTACAAGTTAGTAGAGAGGGCCATTTCTAAAGTAGTTTCTTGAGAAAAACAAACATCTTCATTTTCGAACATTGTACTGTGTGAAATAAGCTCATTAGGCCTGCTCTAGGAATCACTTGCTTTCCTACAAAGAAGGTTGAGTGCAGCAAGTTTTCCCTTTCCTAGTTTGTGTAATCTAACAAGATGTCCACCCTCTATTAGATTCGATTACCATCCCTTCTAAAGTAGTTTCTTGAGAAAACAAACATCTTCATTGCTGAACATTGTACTGTGTGAAATAAGGTAGTTTTAGTTCTAGGAATCACTTGCTTTCCTACTAAAGAAGGTTGAGTGCAGCAAGTTCAAACCTTCCCGTGTTTGTGTAATCTAACAAGATGTACAACTTAGTTTCCGCTTCATTTCTAAAGTAGTTTGTTGAGAAAACAAAAATCTTCATTTGCTGAACATTGTACTGTGTGAAATAAGCTAGAGTGTTCTAGGAATCAGTTGCTTTCCTACGAAAGAAGGTTGAGTGCAGCAAGTTCAAACTTTTCTAGTTTGTGTAATCTAACAAGATGTAAAAACTTAGTAGTTTCACTTCATTTCTAAAGCAGTTTGTTTGAGAAAAAACATCTTCATTTTGCCGAAAATTGTACTTTGTGAAATAAGGTAGTTCCGTAATAGGAATCAGTTGCTTTCCTAAGAAGAAGGTTTAGTGCAGCAACTCAAACATTTCTAGTTAGTGTAATCTAAGAAGATGTACAAATTAGTAGTTTTTGCTTCATTTCTAAAGTAGTTTGGAAAACATACATCTTCATTGGCCGAGGAATTTTACTGTGTGAAATAAGCTAGTTTGGTTCTAGGAATCAGTTGCTTTCCTACAAAGAAGGTTTAGTGCAGCAACTCCAAACCTTCCTTGTTTGTGCAGTCTAACAAGATGTACAACTTACTAGTTTCACTTCATTTCTAAAGTAGTTTGTTTAGAAAACAAACATCTTCATTGCCGAACACTGTACTGTGTGAAATAAGCTAGTTCGGTTATAGGAATCAGTTGCTTTCTGCAAACAAGGTTCAGTGCAGCAAGTTCAAACTTTTTCTAGTTTGTGTAATCTAACAAGATGTACAAATTAGTAGTTTCCCTTCATTTTCTAAAGCAGTTTGTTTAGATAACAAAACATCTTCATTTCAACACTGTACTGTGTGAGATAAGCTTAGTTCGGTTCTAGGAATCAGTTGCTTCCTACAAAGAAGGTTTAGTGCACCAAGTTCAAACCTTCCTTGTTTGTGTATATCTAACAAGATGTACAACTTAATAGTTTCGCTTCATCTCTAAAGTAGTTTGTTTTTAGAAAACAAATATCTTCATTGCGAACACTGTACTGTGTGAAATAAGCTAATTCGTTTTAAAGGGAATCAGTTCTTTCCCTCCTACGAAGAAGGTTTAGGGCAGCAAGTTGAAACATTTCTAGTTTGGGTAATCTAACAAGATGTTCAACTGAGTAGTTTCAATTCATTTCTACAACAGTTTCTTTGGAAAACAAAACATCTTCATTGCCAAAAAACTGTACTGTGTGAAATAAGTTGTTTTACTTCAAGGAATCAGTTCCTTTCCTACAAAGCCGGTTTAGTGCAGAAAGTTCAAACTTTTCCAGTTAATGTAATCTAACAAAGAAGTACAAGTTAGTAGTTTCTCTTCATTTCTAAAGCAGTTTCTTGAGAAAACAAACATCTTCATTGCGAAAACATTGTACTGTGTGAAATAAGTTAATTCGGTTCTAGGAAATCATTTCCTTCATTCAAAGAGCGGTTTAGTGCAGAAAGTTCAACCTTTTCTAGTTAATGCAATCTAACAAGATGTACAACTTAGTAGTTTCACTTCATTTCTAAAGCAGTTTGTTTAAAAATAAACATCTTCATTTTCCAAAAAATTGTACTGTGTGAAATAAGTTAGTTAGGTTCTAGGAATCAGTTGCTTTCCTACAAAGAAGGTTTAGTGCAGCAAGTTCAAACGTTTCTAGTTTGTGTAATCTAAGAAGATGTACAACTTACTAGATTCGCTTCATTTCTAAAGTAGTTTGTTTTAGAAAACAAACATCTTCATTACCGAACTCTGTACTGTGTGAAATAAGCTGGTTCTGTTCTAAAGGGATCATTTGCTCCCTCTGAAAAACCTTTAGTGCAGCAAGTTCAAACTCTTCTAGTTAGTGTAATCTAACAAGATGTACAACTTAAGTAGTTTCACTTCATTCTAAAGCAGTTTGTTTAGAAACATATACATCTTCATTGCCGAGAAAACTGTACTGTGTGAAATAGAGTTAGTTCAGTTCTAGGAATCAGTAGCTTTCCCTACAAGAAGGTTTCATCCAGCAACTTCAAACCTTCCTTGTAGTGTCGTCTAAGAAGATGTACAACTTACTAGTTTCCTTTCATTTTCTAAAGTAGTTTGTTTAGAAAACAAAACATCTTCATTGCAGAACACTGTTTCTGTGTGAAATAAGCTAGTTAGTTTTCTACGAATCAGTTGCTTTTCCTATGAAGAAGGTTTAGTGCAGCAAGTTCAAACTTTCTAGTTAGTGTAATCTAACAAGATATACAACTCACTAAATTCGCTTCATATCTAAGGTAGTTTGTTTCAAAAACAACCATCTTCATTGCTGAACACTGTACTGTGTGAAATAAACTAGTTCGGTTCTAGGAATCAGTTGCTTTCCTACGAAGAAGGTTTAGTGCAGCAACTTCAAACCTTCCTTGTTTGTATAGTCTAACAAGATGAACAACTTACTAGTTACGCTTCATTTCTAAAGTAGTTTGTTTAGAAAACAAACATCTTCATTGCCGAACACTGTCCTGTGTGAAATAAGCTAGTTTGTTTCTAGGAATCAGTTGTTTCCCACGAAGAAGGTTTAGTGCAGCAAGTTCTAACTTTTCAGGTTAGTGTAATCTAACAAGATGTACAACTTAGTAGTTTCACTTCATTCCTAAAGCAGTTTGTTTAGAAAACATACATCTTCATGGCCGAAAACTGTACTGTGTGAAATAAGTTAGTTCGGTTCTAGGAATCAGTTGCTTTCCTACGAAGAAGGTTTAGTGCAGCAACTTCAAACCTTCCTTGTTTGTGTAGTCTAACAAGATGTACAACTTATTAGATTCACTTCATTTCTAAAGCAGTTTGTATAGAAAACATACATCTTCGTTATGGAAAACTGTACTTTTGTTTAATAACGTAGTTCCGTTCTAGGAATCAGTTGCTTTCCTACGAGGAAGGTTTAATTCATCAACTTCAAACATTTCTAGTTAGTGTAATCTAAGAAGATGTACAAATTAGGAGTTTCTTCATTTCTAAAGCAGTTGGTTTAGGAAACATACATCTTCGTTGGCGAACACTGTGCTGTGTGAAATAAGCTAGCTTGGTTCTAGGAATCAGTTGCTTTCCCTACGAAGAAGGTTTAGTGCAGCAACTTCAAACATTTCTTGTTAGTGTAATCTAAGAAGATATACAAATTAATAGTTTTGGTTCATTTCTAAAGCAGTTGGTTTAGAAAACATACATCTTCATTGGCGAACACTGTGCTGTGTGAAATAAACTAGTTTGGTTCTAGGAATCAGTTGCTTTCCTACGAAGAAGGTTTAGTGCAGCAACTTCAAACATTTCTTGTTATTGTAATCTAACAAGATGTACAACTTAGTAGTTTCAATTCATTTGTACAGCAGTTTGTTTAGAAAACATACATCTTCATTGCGAAAACTGTACTGTGTGAAATAACTTAGTTCGGTTCTAGGAATCAGTTCCTTTCCTACGAAGATGGTTTAGTGCAGAAAGTTCAAACATTTACAGTTAGTGTAATCTAAGAAGATGTACAAATTAGTAGTTTCGCATCATTTCTAAAGCAGTTTCTTTAGAAAACAAACATCTTCATTGCGAACTCTGTACTGTGTGAAATAAGCTAGTTCTGTTCTAGGAATCAGTTGGTTTCCTACGAAGAAGGATTAGTGCAGCAAGTTCAAAATTTTCTAGTTAGTGTAATCTAACACGATGTACAACTTAGTAGTTTCACTTCATTTCTAAAGAAGTTTGTTTAGAAAACAAACATCTTCATTGCGAACACTGTACTGTGTGAAATAAGCTAGTTCGGTTCTAGGAAACAGTTTTCCTTTCACGAAGAAGCTTTATTGCAGCAACTTCAAACATTTGTAGTTAGTGTAATCTAAGAATATGTACAAATTAGTAGTTTCGCTCCATTTCTAAAGCAGTTGGTTTAGAAAACAAACATCTTCATTGGCTAACACTGTGCTGTGTGAAAGAAGCTAGTTTGGTTCTAGGAATCAGGTGCTTTCCTACTAAGAAGGTTTATTGCAGCAACTTCAAACCTTCCTTGTTTGTGTAGTCTAACAAGATGTACAACTTACTAGTTTCGCTTCATTTCTAAAGTAGTTTTTGTTTAGAAAACAAACATCTTCATTGCCTAACACTGTACTGTGTGAAATAAGTTAGTTAGGTTCTAGGAATCAGTTGCTTTCCTACAAAGAAGGTTTAGTGCAGCAAGTTCAAACTTTTCTAGTTAATGTAATCTAACAAGATGTACAACTTAGTAGTTTCACTTCATTTCTAAAGCAGTTTGTTTAGAAAACATACATATTCATTGCTGGAAAATGTAGTGTGTGAAATACGTTAGTTCGGATCTAGGAATCATTTCCTTTCTACGAAGACGGTTTAGTGCAGAAAGTTCAACCTTTGCTGATTAATGTAAACTAACAAGATGTACTACTTAATAGTTTCACTTCATTTCTAAAGCAGTGTGGTTAGAAAACATACATCTTCATTGCCGAAAACTGTACTGTGGGAAATACGCTAGTTCGGTTCTAGGAATCAGTTGCTTTCTTGAAGAAGGTTTAGCGCAACAACTTCAAACCTTCTTTGTTTGTGTAGTCTAACAAGATGTACAACTTACTAGTTTCGCTTCATTCTGAAAGTAGTTTGTTTAGAAAACAAACACCTTCATTGCCAAACTCTCTACTGTGTGAAATAAGCTAGTTCGGTTTTAGGAATCAGTTGCTCTCCTACGAAGAAGGTTTAGTGCAGCAAGTTCAAACTTTTCTAGTTAGTGTAATCTAACAAGATGTACAACTGAGTAGTTTCAATTCATTTCTACAGCAGTTTGATTACAAAACATACATCTTCATTGCCGAAAACTGTACTGTGTGAAATATGTTAGTTCGGTTCTAGGAATCAGTTCCTTTCCTACAAAGACGGTTTAGTGCAGAAAGTTCAAACTTTTCCAGTTAATGTAATCTACGAAGATGTATAACTTAATAGTTTCACTTCATTTCTAAAGCAGTTTGTTTAGAAAACATACATCTTCATTTCCGAAAACTGTACTGTGTGAAATAACTTAGTTCGGTTCTAGGAATCAGTTGCTTTCCGACGAAGAAGGTTTAGTGCAGCAACTTCAAACATTTCTAGTTAGTGTAATCTAAGAAGATGTACAAATTAGTAGTTTCGCTTCATTTCTAAAGCAGTTGGTTTAGAAAACAGACATCTTCATTGGCGAACACTGTGCTGTGTGAAATAAGCTAGTTTGGTTCTAGGCATCAGTTGCTTTCCTAAAAAGAAGGTTTAGTATAGCAACTTCAAACCTTCCTTGTTTGTGTAGTCTAACAAGATGTACAACTTACGAGTTTCGCTTCATTTCTAAGGTAGTTTGTTTAGAAAACGTACATCTTCATTGCCGAATACTGTACTGTGTGAAATAAGCTAGTTCGGTTCTAGGAATCAGTTGCTTTCCTACGAAGAAGGTTTAGTACATCAAGTTCAATCTTTTCTAGTTAGTGTAATCTAACAAGATGTACAACTTACTAGTTTCACTTCATTTCTAAAACAGTTTGTTTAGAAAACATACATCTTCATTGCCGAAAAATGTACTGGGTGAAATAAGGTAGTTCCGTTCTAGCAATCAGTTGCTTTCCTACGAAGAAGGTTTAGTTCAGCAACTTCAAACATTTCTAGTTAGTGTATTGTAAGAAGATTTACAAATTAGTATTTTCGCTTCATTTCTGAAGCAGTTTCTTTAGAAAACATACGTCTTCATTGGCAAATACTGTGCTGTGTGAAATAAGCTAGTTTGGTTCTAGGAATCAGTAGCTTTCCTACGAAGAAGGTTTAGTGCAGCAAGTTCAAACTTTTCTAGTTAGTGTAATCTACCAAGAAGTACAACTTAGTAGTTTCAATTCATTTCTACAGCAGTTTATTTAGAAAACATACCTCTTCATTGCCTAAAACTGTACTGTGTGAAATAAGTTAGTTCCTTTCTAGGAATCAGTTCCTTTCCTACGAAGACGGTTTAGTGCAGAAAGTTCAAACTTTTCCAGTTAATGTAATCTACCAAGATGTACAACTTAGTAGTTTCACTTTGTTTCTAAAGCAATTTGTTTAGAAATCATACATCTTCATTGTCGAAAACTGTACTGTGTGAAATAAGTTAGTTCGGTTCTAGGAATCAGTTGCTTTCCTACGAAGAAGGTTTAGTGCAGCAAATTCAAACATTTCCAGTTAGTGTAATCTAAGAAGATGTACAAATTAGTAGTTTCGAATCATTTCAAAAGCACTGGGTTAAGAAAACATACACCTTCATTAGCGAAAACTCTGATGTGTGAAATAAGCTAGTTTGGTTCTAGGAATCAGTTGCTTTCCTACGAAGAAGGTTTAGTGCAACAAATTCAAACCTTACTTGTTTGTGTAGTCTAAAAAGATGTACAACTTACTAGTTTCACTTCATTTCTAAAGCAGTTTGTTTAGAAAACATACATCTTCATTGTCGAAAACTGTACTGTGTGAAATAAGTTAGTTCGGTTCTAGGAATCAGTTGCTTTTCTACGAAGAAGGTTTAGTGCAGCAACTTCAAACATTTCTAGTTTGTGTAATCTAAGAAGTTTTACAACTTACTAGTTTCGCTTCATTTCTAAATTAGTTTGTTTAGAAAACAAACATCTTCATTGCCGAACTCCGTACTGTGTGAAATAAACTAGTTCTGATCTAGGAATCAGTTGCTTTCCTACGAAGAAGTTTTAGTGCAGCAATTTCAAACTTTTCTAGTTAATGTAATCTAACAACATGTACAACATAGTAGTTTCACTTCATTTCTAAAGCAGTTTGTTTAGAAAACATACATCATTTCTGAAAACTGTACTGTGTGAAATAAGTTAGTTCGTTTCTAGGAAAAAGTTGCTTTCTTATGAAGAAGGTTTAGTGCAGCAACTTCAAACATTTCTAGTTAGTGTAATCTAAGAAGAAGTACAAATTAGTAGTTTCGCTTCATTTCTAAAGCATTGGTTTAGAAAACATACATCTTCATTGGCGAACAATGTGCTGTGTGAAATAAGCTGGTTTGGTTCTAGGAATCAGTTGCTTTCCTACTTGGAAGGTTTAGTGCAGCAATTTCAAACCTTCCTTGTTTGTGTAGTCTAACAGGATGTACAACTTACTAGCTTCGCTTCATTTGTAAATTTGTTTAGAAATTTGTAATTTGTTTAGAAAACAAACATCTTCATTGCCGAATACTGTACTGTGTGAAATAAGTTAGTTCGGATCTAGGAATCAGTTCCTTTCCAACGAAGATGGTTTAGTGCAGAACGTTCAAACTTTTCCAGTTAATGTAATCTACGAAGATGTACAACTTAGTAGTTTCACTTCATTTCTAAAGCAGTTTGTTTAGAAAGCATACATCTTCATTGCCGAAAACTGTACTGTGTGAAATAAGGTAGTTCCGTTCAAGGAATCAGTTGCTTTCCTACGAAAAAGGTTTAGTTCAGGAACTTCAAACATTTGTAGTTAGTGTAATCTAAGAAGATGTACAAATTAGTAGTTTCTCTTCATTTCTAAAGCACTGGGTTTAGAAAACATACATCTTCATTGCCGAAAACTGTACTGTGTGAAATAACGTTGTTCCGTTGTAGGAATCAGTTGTTTTCCTACGAAGAAGGTTTAGTGCAGCAAGTTCAAACCTTCCTTGTTTGTGTAGTCTAAAAAGATGTACAACTTACTAGTTTCGCTTCTATTCTAAAGTAGTTTGTTTAGAAAACATACATCTTCATTGGCAAAAAGTGTGCTGTGTGAAATAAGCTAGTTTGGATCTAGGAATCAGTAGCTTTCCTACGAAGAAGGTTTAGTGCAGCAATTTCAAACTTTTCTAGTTAGTGTAATCTAACAAGAAGTACAACTTAGTAGTTTCAATTCATTTCTACAACAGTATATTTAGAAAACATACATCTTCATTGCCGAAAGCTTTACTGTGTAAAATAAGTTAGTTCGGTTCTAGGAATCAGTTGCTTTCCTACGCAGAAGGTTACTGCAGCATCTTCAAACATTTCTAGTTAGTGTAATCTAAGAAGATGTACAAATTAGTAGTTTCGCTTCATTTCTAAAGCAGTTGGTTTAGAAAACATACACCTTCATTGGCGAACTCTGTGCTGTGTGAAATAAGCTAGTTTGGTTCTAGGAGTCATTGCTTTCCTACGAAGAAGGTTTAGTGCAGCAACCTCAAACCTTCCTTGTTTGTGTAGTCTAACAAGATGTACAACTTACTAGTTTCACTACATTTCTAAAGCAGTTTTTTAGAAAACATACATCTTCATTGCCGAAAACTGTACTGCGTGAAACAAGGTAGGTCCGTTCTAGGAATCAGTTGCTTTACTACGAAGAAGGCTGAGTGCAGCAACTTCAAACATTTCTAGTTAGTGTAATCTAAGAAGATGTATAAATTAGTAGTTTCGCTTCATTTCTAAAGCAGTTGGTTTAGAAAACGTACATCTTCACTGGCGAACACTGTGCTGTGTGAAATAAGCTAGTTTGGTTCTAGGAATCAGTTGCTTTCCTACAAAGAAGGTTTAGTGCAGCCAATTCAAACATTTCTAGTTAGTGTAATCTAAGAAGATGTACAACTTACTAGTTTCGCTTCATTTCTAAAGTAGTTCGTTTAGAAAACAAACATCTTCATTGCCAAACTCTGTACTGTGTGAAATGAGCTAGTTCTGTTCTAGGAATCTGTTGTTTTCCTACGAAGAAGGTTTAGTGCAGCAAGTTCAAACTTTTCTAGTTAGTGTATTCTAAAAAGATGTACAACTTAGTAGTTTCAATTCATTTCTACAGCAGTTTGTTTAGAAAACATACATCTTCATTCCCGAAAACTGTACTGTGTGAAATAAGTTAGTTCAGTTCTAGGAATCAGTTGCTTTCCTCACGAAGACTGTTTAGTGCAGAAAGATCAAACATTTATAGTTAGTGTAATGTAAGAAGATGTACAAATTAGTAGTTTTGCCTCATTTCTAAAGCAGTAGGTTTAGAAAACATACACCTTCCTTGGCGAACACTGTGCTGTGTGAAATAAGCTAGTTTGGTTCTAGGAATCAGTTGCTTTCCCTCTGAAGAAGGTTTAGTGCAGCAACTTCAAACCTTCCTTGTTTGTGTAGTCTAACAAGATGTACAACTTACTAGTTTCACTTCATTTCTAAAGTAGTTTGTTTAGAAAACATACATCTTCATTGGCAAAAACTGTGCTGTGTGAAACAAGGTAGTTCCGTTCTAGGAATCAGTTGCTTTCCTAAGAAGAAGGTTTAGTGCAGCAACTTCAAACATTTCTAGTTAGTGTAATTTCAGAAGACGTATAAATTAGAAGTTTCACTTCATTTCTAAAGCAGTTGGTTTAGAAAACATACATCTTCATTTTGGAACACTGTGCTTTGTGAAATAACCTGGTTTGGTTCTAGGAATCAGGTGCTTTCCTACGAAGAAGGTTTAGTGCAGAAAGTTCAACCTTTTCTAGTTAATGTAATCTAACAAGATGTACAACTTACTAGTTTCGCTTCATTTCTAAAGTAGTTTTCTTAGAAAACATACATCTTCATTGCTGAAAACTGTACTGTGTGAAATAAGTTAGTTCGGTTCTAGGAATCAGTTCCTTTCCTACGAAGACGGTTTAGTGCAGAAAGTTCAACCTTTTCTAGTTAATGTAATCTAACAAGATGTACAGCTTAGTAGATTCACTTCATTTCTAAGGTTTCTTTAGAAAATATACATCTTCATTGGCGAACACTGTGCTGTGTGAAATAAGCTTGTTTGGTTTTTTAGGAATCAGTTAAACTGTACTGTGTGAAATAAGTTAGTTCGGTTCTATGAATCAGTTGCTTTCCTACGAAGAAGGTTTAGTGCAGCAAGTTCAAACTTTTCTAGTTAGTGTAATCTAAAAAGATATACAACTTAGTAGTTTCAATTCATTTCTACAGCAGTTTGTTTAGAAAACATACATCTTCATTCCGGAAAACTGTACTGTGTGAAATAAGTTAGTTCGGTTCTAGGAATCAGTTGATTTCCTACGAAGACGGTTTAGTGCCGAAAGTTCAAACATTTATAGTTAGTGTAATGTAGGAAGACATACAAATTAGTAGTTTCACTTCATTTCTAAAGCAGTTTGTTTAGAAAACATACATCTTCATTTTCGAAAACATTACTGTGTGAAATAAGTTCGTTCGATTCTAGGAAACAGTTGCTTTCCAACAAAGAAGGTTTAGTGCAGCAACTTCAAACCTTCCTTGTTTGTGTAGTCTAACAGGATATACAACTTACTAGTTTCGCAACATTTCTAAAGTTGTTTGCTTAGAAAACAAACATCTTCATTGCCCAAAGTGTAGTGTGTGAAATCAGTTAGTTCGGATCTAGGAATCAGTTTCTTTCCTACTAAGACGGTTTAGTGCAGAAAGTTCAACCTTTTCTAATTAATGTAATCTAACAAGATGTACAACTTAGTAGTTTCACTTCATTTCTAAAGCAGTTTGTTTAGAAAATATACATCTTCATTTCCAAAAACTGTACTGTGTGAAATAAGTTAGTTCGGTTCTAGGAATCACTTGGTTTCCAACGAAGAAGGTTTAGTGCAGCCACTTCAAACATTTCTAGTTAGTGTAATCTAAGAAGATGTACAACTTTCTAGTTTCGCTTCATTTCTAAAGTAGTTTGTTTATAAAACAAGCATCTTCATTGCCGAACTCTGTACTGTGTGAAATAAGCTAGTTTGGTTCTAGGAATGAGTTGCTTTCCTACGAAGAAGGTTTAGTGCAGCAAGTTCAAACTTTTCTAGTTAGTGTAATCTAACAATATGTACAACTTAGTAGTTTAAATTCATTTCTACAGCAGTTTGTTTAGAAAACATTCATCTTCATTTCCGAAAACTGTACTGTGTGAAATAAGCGAGTTCGGTTCTAAGAATCAGTTGCTTTCCTACCAAGAAGGTTTAGTGCAGCAACTTCAAACATTTCTAGTTAGTGTAATCTAAGAAGATGTACAAATTAGTAGTTTCCCTTCATTTCTAAAGCACTTGGTTTAGAAAACATACATCTTCATTGGCGAACACTGTGCTGTGTGAAATAAGCTACTTTGGTTCTAGGAATAAGTTGCTTTCCTACGAAGAAGGTTTAGTGCAGCAACTTCAAACCTTCCTTGTTTGTGTAGTCTAACAAGATGTACAACTTACTAGTTTCGCTTCATTTCTAAAGTAGTTTGTTTAGAATACAAACACCTTCATTGCCGAACTGTCTACTGTGTGAAATAAGCTAGTTCGGTTTTAGTAATCAGTTGCATTCCTACGAAGAAGGTTTAGTGCAGCAAGTTCAAACTTTTCTAGTTAGTGTAATCTAACAAGATATACAAGTGAGTGGTTTCAATTCATTTCTACAGCAGTTAGTTTAGAAAACATACATCTTCATTGCCGAAAACTGTACTGTGTGAAATAAGGTAGTTCCGTTCTAGGAATCATTTGGTTTCCTACGAAGAAGGTTTAGTGCAGCCACTTCAAACATTTCTAGTTAGTGTAATCTAACAAGATGTACAACATGGTAGTTTAAATTCATTTCTACAGCAGTTTGTTTAAAAAACATACCTCTTCATTGGCGAAAACTGTGCTGTGTGAAATAAGCTAGTTTGGTTCTATGAATCAGTTCCTTTCCTACGAAGACGGTTTAGTGCAGAAAGTTGAAACTTTTCCACTTAATGTAATCTACCAAGTTGTACAGCTTAGTACTTTCACTTCATTTCTAAAGCAGTTTGTTTAGTCTAAAAAGTTGTACAACTCACTAGTTTCACTTCATTTCTACAGCAGTTTGTTTAGAAAACAAACATCTTCATTGCCGAACACTGTACTGTGTGAAATAAGTTAGTTAGTGTATTGTAAGAAGATTTACAAATTAGTATTTTCGCTTCATTTCTGAAGCAGTTGGTTTAGAAAACATACGTCTTCATTGGCAAATACTGTGCTGTGTGAAATAAGCTAGTTTGGTTCTAGGAATCAGTAGCTTTCCTACGAAGAAGGTTTAGTGCAGCAAGTTCAAACTTTTCTAGTTAGTGTAATCTAACAAGAAGTACAACTTAGTAGTTTCAATTCATTTCTACAGCAGTTTATTTACGAAACATACATCTTCATTGCCGAAAACTGTACTGTGTGAAATAAGTTAGTTCGTTTCTAGGAATCAGTTCCTTTCCTACAAAGACGGTTTAGTGCAGAAAGTTCAAACTTTTCCAGTTAATGTAATCTACCAAGATGTACAACTTAGTAGTTTCACTTCATTTCTAAAGCAGTTTGTTTAGAAAACATACATCTTCATTTCCGAAAACTGTGCTGTGTGAAATAAGTTAGTTCGGATCTAGGAATCAGTTGCTTTCCTACAAAGAAGTTTTAGTGCAGCAACTTCAAACATTTCTAGTTAGTGTAATCTAAGAGATGTACAAATTAGTAGTTTCGCTTCATTTCTAAAGCAGTTGGTTAAGAAAACATACATCTTCATTGGCGAACACTGTGCTGTGTGAAATAAGCTACTTTGGTTCTAGTAATCAGTTGCTTTCCTACAAAGAAGTTTTAGTACAGCAACTTTAAACCTTCCTTCTTTGTGTAGTCTAACAAGATGTACAACTTACGAGTTTCGCTTCATTTCTAAAGTAGTTTGTTTAGAAAACATACATCTTCATTGCCAAACACTGTACTGTGTGAAATAAGCTAGTTCGGTTCTAGGAATCAGTTGCTTTCCTAAGAAGAAGGTTTAGTGCAGCAAGTTCAAACTTTTCTAGTTAGTGTAATCTAACAAGATGTACAACTTAGTATTTTCAATTCATTTCTACAGCAGTTTGTTTAGAAAACATACATCTTCATTGCTGAAAACTGCACTGTGTGAAATAAGTTAGTTCTGTTCCAGGAATCAGTTGCTTTACTACGAAGACGGTTTAGTGCAGAAAGTTCAAACATTTCTAGTTAGTGTAATCTAAGATGGTGTACAAATTATTAATTTCGCTTCATTTCTAAAGCAGTTGGTTTAGAAAACATACATCTTCATTTGCGAACACTGTGCTGTGTGAAATAAGCTAGTTTGGTTCTAGGAATAACTTGCTTTCCTAGAAAGAAGGTTTAGTGCAGCAACTTCAAACATTCCTTGTTTGTGTTGTATAACTGGATGTACAACTTGCTAGTTTCGCTTCATTTCTAAAGTAGTTTGTTTAGAAAACAAACATTTTCATTGTCCAAAACTGTAGTGTGTGAAATAAGATAGTTCGGTTCTAGGAATCACTTCCTTTCTTACGAAGACGGTTTAGTCCAGAAAGTAGAACCTTTTCTAGTTAATGTAATCTAACAAGATGTACAACTTAGTAGTTTCACTTCATATCTAACGCAGTTTGTTTAGAAAACATACATCTTCATTGCCTAAAACTGTACTGTGTGAAATAAGGTAGTTCCGTTCTAGGAATCAGTTGCTTTCCTACGAAGAATGTTTAGTTCAGAAACTTCAAACATTTCTAGTTAGTGTAATCTAAGAAGATTTACAAATTAGTAGTTTCGCATCATTTCTAAAGCAGTTGGTTTAGAAAACATACATCTTCATTGGCGAACACTGTGCTGTGTGAAATAAGCTAGGTTGGTTCTAGGAAGCAGTTGCTTTCCTACGATGAAGGTTTAGTGCAGCAAGTTCAAACTTTTCTAGTTAGTGTAATCTAACAAGAAGTACAACTTGGTAGTTTCAATTCATTTCTACAGCAGTTTGTTTAGAAAACATACATCTTCATTGCCGAAAACTATACTGTGTGAAATAAAGTAGTTCCTTTCTAGGAATCAGTTTCTTTCCTACGAAGAAGGTTTAGTTCAGAAACTTCAAACATTTCTAGTTAGTGTCATCTAAGATGATGTACAAATTAGTAGTTTCGCTTCATTTCCAAAGCAGTTGGTTTAGAAAACATACATCTCTTTGGCGAACTCTGTGCTGTGTGAAATAAGGTAGTTTGTTCTAGGAATCAGTTGTTTTCCTACAAAGAAGGTTTAGTGCAGCAACTTAAAACCTTCCTTGTTTCTGTAGTCTAACAAGATGTACAACTTACTAGTTTCGATTCATTTGTAAAGTAGTTTGTTTAGAAAACAAACATCTTCATTGCCAAACACTGTACTGTGTGAAATAAGCTAGTTCGATTCTAGGAATCAGTTGCTTTCCTAAGAAGAAGGTTTAGTGTAGCAAGTTAAACTTTTCTAGTTAGTGTAATCTAACAAGATGTACAACTTTGTAGTTTCACTTCATTTCTACAGCAGTTTCTTTAGAAAACATACATCTTCATTGCTGAAAACTGTACTGTGTGAAATAGGTTAGTTCGGTTCTAGGAATCAGTTGCTTTCCTACGAAGAAGGTTTAGTGTAGCAACTTCAAACATTTCTAGTTAGTGTAGTCTAAGAAGAGGTACAAATTAGTAGTTTCGCTTCATTTCTGAAGCAGTTGGTTTAGAAAACATACATCTTCATTGGCGAACACTGTGCTGTGTGAAATAAGCTACTTTGGTTCTAGGAATCAGTTGCTTTCCTACGAAGAAGGTTTAGTGCAGCAACTTCAAACCTTCCTTGTTTGTGTAGTCTAACAAGATATAAAACTTACTAGTTTTGCTTCATTTCTAAAGTCGTTTGTTTAGAAAACAAACATCTTCCTTGCCAAACACTGTACTGTGTGAAATAAGCTAGTTCGGTTCTAGGAATCAGTTGCTTTCCTACGAAGAAGGTTCAGTGCAGCAAGTTCAAACTTTTCTAGTTAGTGTAATCTAACAAGATGTACAACTTAGTAGTTTCACTTCATTTCTAAAGCAGTTTGTTTTAGAAAACATACATCTTCATTTCCGAAAACTGTACCGTGTGAAATAAGTTAGTTCGGTTCTAGGAATCAGTTGCTTTCCTACGAAGAAGGTTTAGTTCAGCAACTTCAAACATTTCTAGTTAGTGTAATCTAAGATGTACAACTTACTATTTTAGCTTCATTTCTAAAGCAGTTGGTTTAGAGAACATATATCTTCATTGGCGAACACTGTGCTGTGTGAAATAAGCTAGTTTGGTTCTAGGAATCATTTGCTTTCCTACGAAGAAGTTTTAGTGCAGCAACTTCAAACCTTCCTTGTTTGTGTAGTCTAACAAGATATACAACTTACTAGTTTCGCTTCATTTCTAAAGAAGTTTGTTTAGAAAACAAACATCTTCATTGCAGAACACTGTACTGTGTGAAATAAGGTAGTTCGATTCTAGGAATCAGTTACTTTCCTATGAAGAAGGTTCAGTGCAGCAAGTTCAAATTTTTCTAGTTAGTGTAATCTAACAAGATGTACAACTTAGTAGTTTCACTTCATTTCTAAAGCAGTTTGTTTAAAAAACATACATCTTCATTGCCGAAAACTGTACTGTGTGAAATAAGGTAGTTCCGTTCTAGGAATTTGTTGCTTACCTAAGAAGAAGGTTTATTGCAGCAACTTCAAACATTTCTAGTTAGTGTAATCTAAGAAGATGTACGAATTAGTAGTTTCGCTTCATTTCTAAAGCAGTTGGTTTAGAAAACATACATCCTCATTGGTGAAACTGTGCTGTGTGAAATAAGGTAGTTTGGTTCTAGGAATCAGTTGCTTTCCAACGAAGAAGGTTTAGTGCAGTAACTTCAAACCTTCGTTCTTTGTGTAGTCTAACAAGATGTACAACTTAATAGTTTCGCTTCATTTCTAAAGTAGTTTGTTTAGTAAACAAACATCTTCATTGCCGAACACTGTATTGTGTGAAATAAGCTAGTTCGGTTCCAGGAATCAGTTGCTCTCCTACGAAGAAGGTTCAGTGCAGCAAGTTCAAATTTTTCTAGTTAGTGTAATCTAACAAGATGTACAACTTAGTAGTTTCACTTCATTTCTAAAGCAGTTCGTTCAGAAAACTTACATCTTCATTGCCGAAAACTGTAATGTGTGAAAGAAGGTAGTTCCGTTCTAGGAATCAGTTGCTTTCCTACGAAGAAGGTTTAGTTCAGCAACTTCAAACATTTTTAGTTAGTGTAAGGAAAGAAGATGTACAAATTAGTAGATTCGCTGCATTTCTAAAGCAGTTGGTTTAGAAAACATACATCTTCATTGGCGAACACTGTGCTGTGTGAAATAAGCTAGTTTGGTTCTAGGAATCAGTTGCTTTCCTACGAAGAAGGTTTAGTGCAGCAAATTCAAACATTTCTTGTTAGTGTAATCGAAGAAGATGTACAACTTACTAGTTTCGCTTCATTTCTAAAGTAATTTGTTTAGAAAACGAACTCTGTACTGTGTGAAATAAGCTAGTTCGGTTCTAGGAATCAGTTGATTTCCTATGAAGAAGGTTTAGTGCAGCAAGTTCAAACTTTTCTTCTTAGTTTAATCTAAGAAGATGTACATCTTAGTAGTTTCAATTCATTTCTACAGCAGTTTGTTAGAAAACATACATCTTCATTGCCGAAAACTGTGCTGTGTGAAATAAGTTAGTTCGGTTCTAGGAATCAGTTTCTTTCCTACGAAGACGGTTTAGTGCAGAAAGTTCAAACATTTATAGTTAGTGTAATGTAAGAAGATATACAAATTAGTAGTTTCGCTTCATTTCTAAAGCAGTTTGTTTAGAAAACATACATCTTCATATCCGAAAACTGTACTGTGTGAAATAAGTTAGTTCGGTTCTCGGAATCAGTTGCTTTCCTACGAAGACGGTTTATTGCAGCAAGTTCACACTTTTCTAGTTAGTGTAATCTAACAAGATGTACAACTTAGTAGTTTCACTTCATTTCTAAAGCAGTTGGTTTAGAAAAAATACAGCTTCATTGGCGAACACTGTGCTGTTTCAAATAAGCTAGTTTGGTTCTAGGAATCAGTTGCTTTCCTACGAAGAAGGTTTAGTGCAGCAACTTCAAACCTTCCTTGTTTGTGTAGTCTAACAAGATGTACAACTTACTACTTTCGCTTCATTTCCAAAGTAGTTTGTTTAGAAAACAAACATCTTCATTGCCGAAAACTGTACTGTGTGAAATAAGCTAGTTCGGTTCTAGGAGTCAGTTGCTTTCCTAAGAAGAAGGTTCAGTGCAGCAAGTTCAAACTTTTCTAGTTAGTGTAATTTAACAAGATTTACAACTTAGTATTTTTGCTTTATTTCTAAAGGAGTTTGTTTAGAAAACATACATCTTCATTGGCGAACACTGTGCTGTGTGAAATAAGCTAGTTTGGTTCTAGGAATCAGTTGCTTTCCTAAGAAGAAGGTTTAGTGCAGGAACTTCAAACATTTCTAGTTAGTGTAATTTCAAAAGATGTACAAATTAGTAGTTTCGCTTCATTTCTACAGCAGTTTTTTTAGAAAACATACATCTTCATTGAGGAAAACTGTTTTGTGTGAAATAAGTTAGTTCGGTTCTAGGAATCAGTTGCTTTCCTACGAAGACGGTTTAGTGCAGAAAGTTCAAACATTTATAGTTAGTGTAATCCAAGAAGATGTACGAATTAGTAGTTTCGCTTCATTTCTAAAGGCAGTTTGTTTAGAAAACATACATCTTCATTTCCAAAAACTGTATTGTGTGAAATAATTTAGTTCGGTTCTAGGAATCATTTGCTTTCCTACGAAGACGGTTTAGTGCATAAAGTTCAAACATTTATAGTTAGTGTAATGTAAGAAGATGTACAAATTAGTAGTTTCGCTTCATTTCTAAAGCAGTTTGTTTAGAAAACATACATCTTCATTTCCGAAAACTGTACTTTGTGAAATAAGTTAGTTCGGTTCTAGGAATCAGTTGCTTTCCTACGAAGAAGGTTTAGTGCAGCAACTTCAAACCTTCCTTGTTTCTGTAGTCTAACAAGATGTACAACTTACTAGTTTCACTTCATTTCTTAAGTAGTTTGTTTTCAAAACAAACATCTTCATTTCCGAACACTGTACTGTCTTAAATAAGCTAGTTCGGTTCTAGGAATCAGTTGCTTTCCTACGAAGAAGGTTCAGTGCAGCAAGTTCAAATTTTCTAGTTAGTGTAATCTAACAAGATGTACAACTTAGTAGTTTCACTTCATTTCTAAAGCAGTTTGTTTAGAAAACATACATCTTCATTGCCGAAATCTGTACTGTGTGAAATAAGGTAGTTCCGTTCTAGGAATCAGTTGCTTTCCTACGAAGAAGGTTTAGTGCAGCAACTTCAAACATTTCTAGTTAGTGTAATTAAGAAGATCTACAAATTAGTAGTTTTGCTTCATTTCTAAAGCAGTTGGTTTAGACAACATACGTCTTCATTGGCGAACACTGTGCTGTGTGAAATAAGCTAGTTTGGTTCTAGGAATCAGTTGCTTTCTTACGAAGAAGGTTTAGTGCAGCAACTTCAAACCTTCCTTGTTTGTGTAGTCTAACAAGATGTACAACTTACTAGTTTCGCTTCATTTCTGAAGTAGTTTGTTTAGAAAAAAAACATCTTCATTGCCGAACACTGTACTGTGTGAAATAAGCTAGTTCGGATCTAGGAATCAGTTCCTTTCCTACGAAGACAGTTTATTGCAGCAAGTTCATACTTTTCTAGTTAGTGTAATCTAACAAGATGTACAACTTAGTAGTTTAAGTTCATTTCTACAGCAGTTTGTTTAGAAAAAATACATCTTCATTGCCGAAAACTGTGTTGTGTGAAATAAGTTAGTTCGGTTCTAGGAATCAGTTGCTTTCCTATGAAGAAGGTTTAGTGCAGAAAGGTCAAACATTTATAGTTAGTGTAATGTAAGAAGATGTACAAATTAGTAGTTTCGCTTCATTTCTAAAGCAGTTTGTTTAGAAAAGGTACATCTTCATTTCCGAAAACTGTACTGTGTGAAATAAGTTAGTTCGGTCCTAGGAATCAGTTGCTTTCCTACGAAGAAGGTTTAGTGCAGTGCCGGGGCTTTTTTTCCTCACCACCGGCAGGTAGAGCAAAAGAGAGAGAGAGAGCCGGGCCAGCCGTTTCTCTCTTGAGGCTCAGCGAGAAGGCGGGTGTCGGCGACTCAAACCCCTCCCCTCTCTAAAACACCGGGGAGAAAAACCACATTGAGTCGCGGAAATACGTCTAAGGCGAAACTCGTCGTTTATTGTCAGGGGGGAGATATTTATGTGTTTTGAGGAAGGGGGCGGGAAGAGGGGATGAGAGAAAGGTATAAGTGCCAATATACTTTGAGGAAGGGGGTGGGAAGAGGGGATGAGAGAAAGGTATAAGGGCCAACAGTATTTCATCATGTCAGCAGCAGCTGGGTGGAGGCAGTTTCAGCTTAGGCGCTGAGTCAAGGGCAGGTACTCAGGCTCGACTAGGCCTTACCGGGAGTAGGCCAAGTTTGCTGGGCTAACCACTCGGCTTCACACCGGGCAGGGCCCAACATCTCCCCCTTTTGTTTTTGTAAGAACGGTGGATGGCATAGTCCCTGTCCTAGGTTGTTCCCCTCTGGGAACCTTACCCGTCTCTGGGCACTATGCCTCTAGCCCGTTGACCACTCCACGCCCTGTCTTAGGTTGTCTCAGCCTGTCTGAGAGCTTACCCGTCATTGGTTCGATGGAGGGCGGGGGAGGGATGTTAGGTGGATAGCCAGTAAGTGGAAAAGCCATTGTCTTTGAGTCGTAAACCTGTGGTGCCTTGGCCTGATGAAGTTTAATTGCCTCAAGCTGTTGGTGAATGAATTGTGTAATCTTATTAATTACACAGGGCCCGAGAGTGAGGTTAAGAAGAAAGAGGGGTTCAGGGGGAGGGAGAAGGTAGGGTAAAGAGCAAGAAGAAGGAGGGGTCCAAGGGGAGGGAGAAGGTGGGATAAAAAGCCATGTAAGCTCGTCTACAGCAGGTTGTCTTAGGAGTCCCGACTCCTCTTCTGTAAATCTTTCTGGAGCTTTTCTGGCTTCATTCAGGTCTAGTAGCATCCACACCTTCAGTTGTTCCTGGGGAAGAAACAGAGGCATAGTTCTCAGGGGTGTGATACTCCCTGGAAAATTGATTATTAACATCCCCTTGTTGGGGTAAATATTTTAAGTCTCTTGCCGGTACCCAAATAGGACTTTTTTCCTCTTGAGGAAAGACACATCCAAATCCTCTCCCTGCTGTGAGGAGGGGGTCTGGTCCCTTCCAGGCCCCAGTTAATGGGTCTCTCCATTTGACCCAGATGGAGCTGTAGGTGACAGCTGAGGTCCAATGTTTTTGAAAAGGGGACAAGTGTCTATCTTCTTTAGAAAAATTTAAAATATTTAGGGTTAATAATGCCTTTTTTAGTTGGCCATGTGGGGGTAGAGATTCCCCCTTTTGTTTTTGTAATTGAGATTTGAGAGTTTGATGATATCTTTCCACGATGGCTTGGCCCCGCGGGTTATATGGGATGCCTGTGGAAAGTAAGATTTTCCAGGTTTGGAGGAAATCTATAAAAGTTTTGCTTACGAAGCAGGGACCATTATCGGTTTTGATTTGATCTGGCAATCCAAGGGTGGCAAAGCATTGAAGCATATGGCTAATAGCATGTTTAGTTTTTTCCCCAGCATGTGCTGATGCCCAGCAAGCATGGGAGAAAGTATCAACTGAGAGAAAAATATACTTAAGTTTTCCAAATGGAGAATAGTGAGTAACATCAATCTGCCAAAGGTGATTAGGGCGTAGTCCTCGAGGATTGGCTCCTGTAGTTTGAAGTGGAGGTACCTGGAAGAAAGGCTGACAGGATTTGCAAGTTTGGACAATTTTTTTAAGGTCCTTGACTGGCACATGGGGATATTTATGATTAAGGCCCCTCCAATTTATATGAGTTAATAAGTGGAAGTGTGTAGCTTTTGAGACTGTATTACATTGAGGCTGAGAGGCCAGTTTGTTAGCCAAATTGTTTCCTTTAGAGAGGAATCTTGGTAAATTTTGATGGCCTCTGAGATGTTGAAGAAAAATGGGGTTAATTCTTTGTTTAAGTAGGGAGCGGGCTTGAATCATTAATGGGGTTATAATATTGGAGTCCAGTCTAATATGGGCCTCAATTAGGTTGGGTAACAGGTTAACAACATAAAGGCTGTCAGAAAATAAGTTAAATGGCTCCTGAATAGTGTCCAAAGCCAAAACGACAGCAAATAGTTCTTTAAATTGTGCTGATCCTGTGACCTCATGGGAGATAGACTTTATGGGTATAGACTTTTCTCTCCTCCTTAGGGGAGGGTAAACAACTAGGGAAGCTCCCAAGCGCCCCCCATCAGTGAATACGGTAAGGAAATCAGGGTTGGGTTTAGATAAAAAAAAGTCTGGGGGGTCTCCATTCCAACCTAGAGAAGGAGCTCATCCATTTATAAGGACCATAGTGACAATCAATTATACCCAGAAACCCCTCGAGGGCAATAGCAACCCTGTTGTTATTTCTCTGAAGCCAAGTGAAGTCTGTTACCTTAAAGGGGGTGACAATGACATGAGGCTCCATACCAAACAATCGGACAGAGGTGTCCCTGCCCTTTATAATGCAGTCTGCAATCTGGTTAGTTATAGAGTAAACTCTGGGGACTCCACCAAGGGAGAGGTGAATCCATTGGATGGGTTCTCCTTCCTGGGCCAACAGCGCAGTGCATAATGTTTCCCCAGAGGAAATACAGAGGGAGATAGGTAAGTTAGGATCAAACCTCTTTAGGACAGCAGCATCAATGGCCTGTTGTACCTTATGTAGAATTTGTTCATGACGAGGGGGCAAGGTTATCTGAGAGGAGAGAGTAAGACCCTTTAAGAGGTCAAATAAAGGGGACAGTTCCTCAGTAGTTATGGGTATCCAGGGCCTCATCCAATTAATTTCTCCCAGCACCTTTTGGAGTTGAGGCAAAGTATAGAATTTTTGAATATGGAGCTGGGGTTTGACAGGAGAAACAGTATCAAGAGATAACCTGGAGCCCAAAATCTTGAAGGGAGAGGCAGTCTGTACCTTTTCTGGAGCCACTTTAAAATCATTGGCCTGTAAAATGGCAAGGCATTTAGCAGTAAGGTCTTGGAGATCAGATGGGTTGGAATGACCTAAAATAATATCATCCATATAAATGTAGAATAAAACGTTAGGATGATTAATCAAGGAAGAAAAGATATGAGACATGTAATATTGACAAATGGGGGGGCTGTTAGCCATGCCTTGAGGTAAGACGGTCCATTCAAACCTTAGGTCTGGTCCATGAAAGTTTGTTGAGGGTATGGAGAATGCAAATTTTTTTATATCATCTGGATGTAATGGAATAGAGAAAAAACAATCTTTAATATCGATAATGGTTAAGTAATGGGTGTTGGGAATGGCTGGAATCCAAGGGAGCCCTCTCTGGGGGGTCCCAAAAGCTATCATTCTCTCAATTATTTTTCTCAAATCATGTAAAAGTCTCCAAGAGCCATTAGGCTTCTTTATAATAAAAACCGGAGAGTTCCAAGGACTTGTTGAAGGTCGCACATGTCCTGAAGCCAATTGTTGTTTAACGAGTATATGAAGTTGTTTTAGTTTAGGGGTAGGTATAGGCCACTGCTCGACCCATACCGGGTCCCCAGGCACCCATTGAATCTTAGGAACTGGGGGGTGAGCAGTGGCCTTTAGGATTGGGGGTGAACCTGAGAATGTTTTTGTTTAATTTTTTCAAAATGAGGATCATCTCTATAGTTAGGATGGTAGGTCCTTCTTTCCTTAAACTGTTTATTTTCTTTCTGGTCATAGAAAGCTCTATGATTAGTAGTAATATAAGCCTCAGCTTCCCCAAGTATATCCTGGCCTAGGAGGTTGGCTGTTAGGCCTGACACCACTAGAGGGCGCACCTCCCCACTATTATTGTCAGGGTCAATCCAGGTCTGCCAGTTAGCAGTTTCCCATGACGTAGATTGTCCGCCCACACCCAGTAGGGGTGGACCCGGGACTAACTGGCAGGAGGGAGGGACCTCCTGTTTTCTTATCACAGTACGGTCAGCCCCAGTGTCGATGAGAAATTTGAAAGTTTTTCCACCGACTGTTAGGTTCATTTTTGGTCTAAGTCCGGGTGTCAAAGGCACAGTCCAGTGTGTTTTGATTACCTTTTTCCCCTTATTTAACGGGGCTGGGGATAGCCCCTGGGGAAGTTTAAAGGTTCACCATGAAGGCTAAACTTGGATTTGCAATCTCTGGCCCAGTGAAATCCCTTTTTGCATCGAGGACATGGCGTGCAGGGCAAGTTAGGGGTTGAGGGAGTTATTGGGGTGCTTTTCCTATTGGGGCATTCCTTTTTAAAATGACCCTCTTTGTCGCACCCAAAGCAAGATTGTCCCCTTCCCCCTGAGACCTGTTGGAGTGCACATTCTAGTGCAGCCATGTCCTCACGGCGAGAAGCCTGTAAGGCTGATGTCATAACTTTGATCTGATGAGAGGGGGACCCTACATCTTGGGTGGCTACAACCCATCTACTCATAGAGCGGTCCTTGAGTCCAGCACAGGCCAACTTATGATCGCCTGTCATGCCTTCCCAGACCAGCATTTTTGTAAATTGGTCTCGCAGGGGGCCAGGGGGGAACTTTCTTTGTAGGCTTTTTTCGACTCTCTCTATGAAAGTGGCCAAATCCTCACCGGTCTTTTGGGTGACTCCTGTAATGGGGGGTTCAGAGGGGCCCTCCTCTAACTTTTTCCATGCAGCCATTCCCAAAGCCCGTACTTGATCTCGATATGGATCAGGAATGGCAGCCTGCTGAAGACCGGTAGAGAACTGGTCAGCAGTGCCCAAGAGCATTCCAAAGGTGATTGGTACTGGGGGCTGAGCGACTTGGTTTTGCTCAGCTTGAAGGTGACACTCATCCTGAAAAAAAGCACACCATTTTATGTACTGCGAGCCAGAGAGAACAGCTTTAGCAAGGTTCTTCCAATCTTGAGTGGTACAATGATAATGAACCAAACCCTGAAGGATGGTCTCTGCCCAGGGGGAGTTAGGCCCGTCCTCTGAGACAGCCTTTTTAAGATCTTTTAAATTGTGAGCTTCCCAAGGATACCAGGCTGCAGGGCAGTTACCGTCAGGATTAGCATTAACAGGGAAGAGATCCACTATTCTTCCCCCGGGGGCGTCCTCCCCATGGTAGGGCGGAGGGGCAGAGGCGCTCAGAAATGGATTAGTAGGGGATCTGAGGCGATGGACCTTTAGAGGGCCGAGGGGCACTCTCAAAAGGATTTAGGGGTGAGTCTGAGGACTCAGGCTGGGCCGAGGGGCTGAGATTGCTCTCTGTCCCTTCCTGGGTCAGGGTGTCGCCTTTCGACCTCGGAGGCTGAGGTGGAAAACAGCCCTTTAAGGCCAACACAGCCGGGAGGGCCTCCAAAGGGTGGATCTCCCCTTTTTTTATCTGAGCTTTTTTTTATCAGATCTTCAATTTTATCCCAGGTGTCCCAGTCAAAAAGATTACTCTCCAGCAACCAGGGAGCAATCTTGAGTAAACAGCCCCATATCTGGAGGGCCTGATTATCAGATAGATTAAGGCCTTTACTTTTGAGTAGAATCTGTAGTGACCCTAAGGCAGGATTTAGCTTAGATAAGGATTGTCCCATGTTATAAAGTTGAGGGAAGATTATCTTTAACATCAGGGTAACAGTAATGCATAAGAATACAACACAAGCACAAGGTCCCAAAAAATAGCTAAACATGTTGTAGAATTTTTCTAAGATGGCGCCCCCACTCCAATGAGGGGGCAGGACACTTTGAGAGTTCTCCAGGTTTGCCCACGTGATGAGCCTCCTCTAGGTTTGTCCACGTGGTGAGTTTTTTTTTAGGTCTACCCACGTGGTGAGTTTCTTTTTCAGGTCTACCCACGTGGTGAATTTTTTTTTTAGGTTTGTCCACGTGGTGAGTCTCTACCCTCGTGGTGAGTTTCGTTTTTAGGTCTGCCCACGTGGTGCTTCTAAGATGGCGCCCCCATTCAAATGGGGCAGGACAAAAATGGCGGCACCGCAGAAGCGGTCTGTCGGAAACCCAAAAATGAGAGGAAAGAGAAAAGAACAAGAAATGTTGAAGTTTGGGACGGAGTTTTTATTTAAATGAGGAGGCAAAACATTTAAAGTCTCCTCTAGGTCTGTCCACGTGGTGTGTCCGCCATGAATGTACTCGTTTAGAAATGGCGGCAAACCGGAAATGGAAGGAAAGAGAAAGGAAGTTGAAGTAAGCACAGATTATAGAAGTAAAGGTTAGAATATTAAATATGAAGATTACCTCATAACTTATGAGGATACACCCAACAGCAGTCCGATTAGCTCGTCAGCTTAATTTTGAATTTTTTCTTCATCACGTCAGCAGTTTGTAGTCCGTTTTGAATCCTCATACGTCCTCACATGGGGCAGTGGTTGTTGTGCCCCACGTTGGGCGCCAAAATGCCAGGGCTTTTTACCCTCACCACCAGCACATAGAGCAAAAGAGAGAGAGAGAGTTCCGGGCCAGCCGTTTCTCTCTTGAGGCTGAGCGAGAAGGCGGGTGTCGGCGACTCAAACCCCTCCCCCCTCTAAAACACCGGGGAGAAAAACCACATTGAGTCGTGGAGATACGTCTAAGGCGAAACTCGTCGTTTATTGTCAGGGGGGAGATATTTATGTGTTTTGAGGAAGGGGGCAGGAAGAGGGGATGAGAGAAAGGTATAAGGGCCAATATACTTTGAGGAAGGGGGTGGGAAGAGGGGATGAGAGAAAGGTATAAGGGCCAATATACTTTGAGGAAGGGGGTGGGAAGAGGGGATGAGAGAAAGGTATAAGGGCCAATATACTTTGAGGAAGGGGGTGGGAAGAGGGGATGAGAGAAAGGTATAAGGGCCAACAGTATTTCATCACGTCAGCAGCAGCTGGGTGGAGGCAGTTTCAGCTTAGGTGCTGAGTCAAGGGCAGGTACTCAGGCTCGACTAGGCCTTACCGGGAAGTAGGCCAAGATTGGCTGGGCTAACCACTCGGCTTCACACCGGGCAGGGCCCAACAGTGCAGCAACTTCAAACATTCCTAGTTAGTGTAATCTAAGAAGATGTACAAATTAGTAGTTTTGCTTCATTTCTAAAGCAGTTGGTTTAGAAAAGATACATCTTGATTGGCGAACACTGTGCTGTGTGAAATAAGGTATTTTGGTTCTAGGAATCAGTTGCTTTCCTACAAAGAAGGTTTAGTGCAGCAACTTCAAACCCTCCTTGTTTGTGTAGTCTAACAGGATGTACCACTTACTAGTTTCGCTTCATTTCTAAAGTAGTTTGTTTAGAAAACAAACATCTTCATTGCTGAAAACTGTACTGTGTGAAATAAGTTAGTCGGATGTAGGAATCAGTTCCTTTCCTATGACGACGGTTTAGTGCAGAAATTTCAACCTTTTCTAGTTAATGTAATCTAACAAGATGTACAACTTAATAGTAATTTCACTTCGATTCTAAAGCCGTTTGTTTAGAAAACATACATCTTCATTACCGAAAACTGTACTGTGGGAAATAAGCTAGTTCGGTTCTAGGAATCAGTTGCCTTCCTATGAAGAAGGTTTAGTGCAGCAACTTCAAACCTTCCTTGTTTGTGTAGTCTAACAAGATGTACAACTTACTAGTTTCGCTTCATTGCTGAAGTAGTTTGTTTAGAAAACAAACACCTTCATTGCCGAACTCTCTACTGTGTGGAATAAGCTACTTCGGTTTTAGGAATCAGTTGCTTTCCTACGAAGAAGGTTTAGTGCAGCAAGTTCAAACTTTTCTAGTTAGTGTAATCTAACAAGATGTACAAGTGAGTAGTTTCAATTCATTTCTACAGCAGTTTGTTTAGAAAACATACATCTTCATTGCCGAAAACTGTACTGTGTGAAATAAGTTAGTTCGGTTCTAGGAATGAGTTCCTTTCCTACGAAGACGGTTTAGTGCAGAAAGTTCAAACTTTTCCAGTTAATGTAATCTACAAAGATGTACAACTTAGTAGTTTCACTTCATTTCTAAAGCAGTTTGTTTAGAAAACATACATCTTCATTTCTGAAAACTGTACTGTGTGAAATAATTTAGTTCGGTTCTAGGAATCAGTTGCTTTCCTACGAAGAAGGTTTAGTGCAGCAACTTCAAACATTTCTAGTTAGTGTAATCTAAGAAGATGTACAAATTAGTAGTTTAGCTTCATTTCTAAAGCAGTTGGTTTAGAAAACATACATCTTCATTGGCGAACACTGTGCTGTGTGAAAGAAGCTAGTTTGGTTCTAGGAAGCAGTTGCTTTCCTACAAAGAAGGTTTAGTACAGCAAATTCAAACCTTCCTTGTTTGTGTAGTCTAACAAGATGTACAACTTACGAGTTTCGCTTCATTTCTAAAGTAGTTTGTTTAGAAAACATACATCTTCATTTTCGAACACTGTACTGTGTGAAACAAGCTAGTTCGGTTCTAGGAATCAGTAGCTTTCTACGAAGAAGGTTTAGTGCAGCAACTTCAAACATTTCTAGTTAGTGTAATCTAAGAAGATGTATAAATTAGTAGTTTCGCTTCATTTCTAAAGCAGTTGGTTTAGAAAACATACATCGTCATTGGCGAACACTGTGCTTTGTGAAATAAGCTAGTATGGTTCTCGGAATCAGGTGCTTTCCTACAAAGAAGGTTTAGTGCAGAAAGTTCCACCTTTTCTAGTTAATGTCATCTAACAAGATGTACAACTTACTAGTTTCGCTTCATTTCTAAAGTAGTTTGCTTAGAAAACATACATCTTCATTGCTGAAAACTGTACTGTGTGCAATAAGTTAGTTCGGTTCTAGGAATCAGTTCCTTTCCTACGAAGACGGCTAAGTGCAGAAAGTTCAACCTTTTCTAGTTAATGTAATCTAACAAGATATACAACTTAGTAGTTTCATTTCATTTCTAAGGTTTGTTTAGAAAATATACATCTTCATTGGCGAATACTGTGCTGTGTGAAATAAGTTTGTTTGGTTCTAGGAATCAGAAAAACTGTACTGTGTGAAATAAGTTAGTTAGGTTCTAGGAATCAGTTGCTTTCCTACGAAGAAGGTTTAGTGCAGCCAATTCAAACATTTCTAGTTAGTGTAATCTAAGAAGATGTACAACTTACTACTTTCGTTTCATTTCTAAAGTAGTTTGTTTAGAAAACAAACATCTTCATTGCCAAATTCTGTACTGTGTGAAATAAGCTAGTTCTGTTCTAGGAATCAGTTGTTTTCCTATGAAGAAGGTTTAGTGCAGCAACTTCAAACCTTCCTTGTTTGTGTAGTCTAAAAAGATGTGCAACATACTAGTTTCGCTTCATTGCTAAAGTAGTTTGTTTAGTAAACAAACACCTTCATTGCCGAACACTCTACTGTGTGAATAAAGCTAGTTCGGTTTTAGGAATCAGTTGCTTTCCTACGAAGAAGGTTTAGTGCAGCAAGTTCAAACTTTTCTAGTTAGTATAATCTAACAAGATGTACAACTGAGTAGTTTGACTTCATTTCTACAGTAGTTTGTTAAGAAAACATACATCTTCATTGCCGAAAACTGTACTGTGTGAAATAAGTTAGTTCGGTTCTACGAATCAGTTCTTTTCATACGAAGACGGTTTAGTGCAGAAAGTTCAAACTTTTCCAGTTAATGTAATCTACCAAGATGTAAAACTTAGTTGTTTCACTTCATTTCTAAAGCAGTTTGTATAGAAAACATACATCTTCATTGCCGAAAACTGTACTGTGTGAAACAAGTTAGTTCGGTTCTAGGAATCAGTTGCTTTCCTACGAAGAAGGTTTAGTGCAGCAACTTCAAACATTTCTAGTTAGTGTAATCTAAGAAGATCCACAAATTAGTAGTTTCGCTTCATTTCTAAAGCAGTTGGTTTAGAAAACATACATCTTCATTGGCGAACACTGTGCTGTGTGAAATAAGCTAGTTTGGTTCTAGAAATCAGGTGCTTTCCTACGAAGAACGTTTATGCAGCAACTTCAAAACTTCCTTGTTTGTGTAGTCTAACAAGATGTACAACTAACTAGTTTCGCTTCATTTCTAAAGTAGTTTCCTTTGGAAAACCAACATCTTCATCACCGAACACTGTACTGTGTGAAATAAGCTAGTTCGGTTCTAGCAATCAGTTGCTTTCCAACGAAGAAGGTTCAGTGCAGCATGTTCAAACTTTTCTAATTAGTGTAATCTAACAAGATGTACAACTTAGTAGTTTCACTTCATTTCTAAAGCAGTTTGTTTAGAAAACTTATATCTTCATTGCCCAAAACTGTACTGTGTGAAAAAAGTTAGTTCGTTTCTAGGAATCAGTTGCTTTCCTACGAAGAAGGTTTAGTGCAGCAACTTCAAACCTTCCTTGTTTGTGTAGTCTAACAAGATGCACAACTTACTAGTTTCGCTTCATTTCTAAAGTAGTTTATTTAGAAAACAAACACCTTCATTGCCGAACTCTATACTGTGTGAAATAAGCTAGTTCGGTTCTAGGAATCAGTTGCTTTCCTATGAAGAAGGTTTAGTGCAGCAATTTCAAACTTTTGTACTTAGTGTAATCTAAGAAGATGTACAACTTAGTAGTTTCAATTCATTTCTACATCAGTTTGTTTAGAAAACATACATCTTCATTGCCGAAAACTGTACTGTGTGAAATAAGGTAGTTCCGTTCTAGGAATCAGTTGCTTTCCTACGAAGAAGGTTTAGTTCAGCAACTTCAAACATTTCTAGTTAGTGTAATCTAAGAAGAGGTACAAATTACTAGTTTCGCTTCATTTCTAAAGCAGTTGGTTTAGATAACATACAACTTCACTGGCCAACACTGTGATGTGTGAAATAAGCTAGTTTGGTTCTAGGATTCAGTTGCTTTCCTATGAAGAAGGTTTAGTAAAGCAAGGTCAAACCTTCCTTGTTTGTGTAGTCTAACAAGATGTACAACTTACTAGTTTGCTTCAATTCTAAAGTAGTTTGTTTAGAAAACAAACATCTTCATTGCCGAACACTGTACTGTGTGAAATAAGCTAGTTCGGTTCTAGGAATCAGTTGCTTTCCAACGAAGAAGGTTCAGTGCAGCAAGTTCAAACTTTTCTAGTTAGTGTAATCTAACAAGATGTACAACTAAGTAGTTTCACTTCATTTCTAAAGCAGTTTGTTTAGAAAACTTACATCTTCATTGCCGAAAACTGTACTGTGTGAAATAAGTTAGTTCGGTTCTAGGAATCAGTTGCTTTCCTACGAAGAAGGTTTAGTGCAGCAACTTCAAACCTTCCTTGTTTGTGTAGTCTAACAAGATGTACAACTTACTAGTTTCGCTTCATTTCTAAAGTAGTTTGTTTAGAAAACAAACATCTTCATTTCCAAACACTGTACTGTGTCAAATAAGCTAGTTCGTTTTTTAGGAATCAGTGGCTTTCCTACGAAGAAGGTTTAGTGGAGCAAGTTCAAACATTTCTAGTTAGTGTAATCTAAGAAGATGTACAAATTAGTAGTTTCGCTTCATTTCTAAAGCATTTGGTTTAGAAAACATACATCTTCATTGCCGAAAACTGTACTGTGTGAAATAAGCTAGTTCGGTTCTAGGAATCAGTCGCTTTCCAACGAAGAAGGTTCAGTGCAGCAAGTTCAAACTTTTCTAGTTAGTGTAATCTAACAAGATGTACAACTTAGTAGTTTCACTTATTTCTAAAGCAATTTGTTTAGAAAACATACATCTTCATTGCCGAAAACTGTACTGTGTGAAATAAGCTAGTTCGGTTCTAGGAATCAGTTGCTTTCCTACGAAGAAGGTTCAGTGCAGCAAGTTCAAACTTTTCTAGTTAGTGTAATCTAACAAGATTTACAACTTAGTAGTTTCACTTATTTCTAAAGCAGTTTGTTTAGAAAACATACATCTTCATTGCCGAAAACTGTACTGTGTGAAATAAGTTAGTTCGGTTCTAGGGATCAGTTGCTTTCCTACGAAGAAGGTTTATTGCAGCAACTTCAAACATTTCTAGTTAGTGTATTCTAAGAAGATGTACAAATTAGTAGTTTCGCTTCATTACTAAAGCAGTTGGTTCAGAAAACATACATCTTCATTGGCGAACACTGTGCTGTGTGAAGTACGCTAGTTTGGTTCTAGGAATCAGTTGCTTTCCTAGGAAGAAGGTTTAGTGCAACAACTTCAAACCTTCCTTGTTTGTGAAGTCTAACAAGATGTACAACTTACTAGTTTCACTTCATTTCTAAAGTAGTTAGTTTAGAAAACAAACATCTTCATTGTCGAACACTGTACTGTGTGAAATAAGCTAGTTCGGTTCTAGGAATCAGTTGCTTTCCTACGAAGAAGGTTCAGTGCAGCAAGTTCAAACTTTTCCACTTAGTGTAATCAAACAAGATGTACAACGTAGTAGTTTCACTTCATTTCTAAAGCAGTTTGTTTAGAAAATATATATCTTCATTGCCGAAAACTGTACTGTGTGAAATAAGTTAGTTCGGTTCTTGGAAACAGTTGCTTTCCTACGAAGACGGTTTAGTGTAGAAAGTTCAAACTTTTCCAGTGCATGTAATCTACCAAGATGTACAACTTATTAGTTTCACTTATTTTCTAAAGCAGTTACTTTACAAAACACACATCTTCATTGCTGAAAACTGTACTGCATGAAATAGGTTAGTTCGGTTCTACGGATCAGTTGCTTTCCTACGAAGAAGGTTTATTGCAGCAACTTCAAACATTTCTAGTTAGTATAATCTAAGAATATGTACAAATTAGTAGTTTTGCTTCATTACTAAAGCAGTTGGTTTAGAAAACATACATCTTCACTGGCGAACACTGTCCTCTGTGGAATAAGCTAGTTTGGTTCTAGGAATAAGTTGCTTTTCTACAAAGAAGGTTTAGTGCAGCAACTTCAAACCTTCCTTGTTTGTGTAGTCTAACAAGATGTACAACTTAGTAGTTTCACTTCATTTCTAAAGCAGTTTGTTTAGAAAACATATATCTATATTGCCGAAAACTGTACTTGTGAAATAAGTTAGTTCGGTTCTAGGAATCAGTTGCTTTCCTACGAAGAAGGTTTAGTGCAGCATCTTCAAACATTTCTAGTTAGTGTAATCTAAGAAGATGTACAAATTAGTAGCGTCGCTTCATTTCTAAAGCAGTTGGTTTAGAAAACATACATCTCATTGGCAAATATTGTGCTGTGTGAAATAAGCTAGTTTGGTTCTAGGAAACAGTTGCGTTCCTACGAAGAAGGTTTAGTGCAGCAAATTCAAACATTTCCTGTTAGTGTAATCGAAGAAGATGTACAACTTACTAGTTTCGCTTCATTTCTAAAGTAATTTGTTTAGAAAACAAACATCTTCATTGCTGCACTCTGTACTGTGTGAAATAAGCTAGTCCTGTTCTAGGAATCAGTTGCTTTCCTAGGAAGAAGTTTCGGATCTAGGAATGAGTTCCTTTTCTACGAAGATGGTTTAGTGCAGAAAGTTCAACCTTTTCTAGTTAATGTAATCTAACAAGATGTACAACTTAGTAGTTTCACTTCATTTCTAAAGCAGTTTGTTTAGAAAACATACATCTTCCTTGGCGAACACTGTGCTGTGTGAAATAAGCTAGTTCGGTTCTAGGAATCAGTTGCTTTCCTACGAAGAATGTTTAGGGCAGCAAGTTCAAACTTTTCTAGTTAGTGTAATCTACCAAGAAGTACAACATAGTACTTTCAATTCATTTCTACAGCAGTATCTTAAGAAAACATACATCTTCATTGCCGAAAACTGTACTGTGTGAAATAAGTTAGTTCGGTTCTAGGAATCAGTTCCTTTCTTACGAAGACGGTTTAGTGCAGAAAGTTCAAACCTTTCCAGTTAATGTAATCTGCCAAGATGTACAAGTTAGTAGTTTCACTTCATTTCTAAAGCAGTTTGTTCAGAAAACATACATCTTCATTTCCGAAAACTGTAGTGTGTGAAATAAGGTAGTTTCGTTCTAGGAATCAGTTGCTTCCTAAGAAGAAGGTTTAGTGCAGCAACTTCAAACATTTCTAGTTATTGTAATCTAAAAAGATGTACAAGTTAGTAGTTTCGCTTCATTTCTAAAGCAGTTGGTTTAGAAAACATACATCTTCATTGGCGAACACTGTGCTGTGTGAAATAAGCTAGTTTGGTTCTAGGAATCAATTGCTCTCCTACGAAGAAAGTTTAGTGCAGCAACTTCAAACCTTCCTTGTTTGTGTAGTCTAACAAGTTGTACAACTTACTAGTTTCCCTTCATTTCTAAAGTAGTGTCTTTAGAAAACAAACATCTTCATTGCCGAACACTGTACTGTGTGAAATAATCTAGTTCGGTTTTAGGAATCAGTTGCTTTCCTACGAAGAAGGTTCAGTGCAGCAAGTTCAAACTTTTCTAGTTAGTGTAATCTAACAAGATGTACAACTTAGTAGTTTCACTTCATTTCTAAAGCAGTTTATTTAGAAAACATACATCTTTATTTCCAAAAACTGTACTGTGTGAAATAAGGTAGTTTCGTTCTAGGAATCAGTTGCTTCCTAAAAAGAAGGTTTAGTGCAGCAACTTCAAACATTTCTAGTTAGTGTAATATAAGAAGATGTACAAATTAGGAGTTTCGCTTCATTTCTATAGCAGTTGGTTTAGAAAACATACATCTTCCTTGGCGAACACTGTGCTGTGTGAAATAAGCTAGTTCGGTTTTAGGAATCAGTTGCTTTCCTACAAAGAAGGTTTAGGGCAGCAAGTTCAAACTTTTCTAGTTAGTGTAATGTAACAAGAAGTACAACATAGTGCTTTCAATTCATTTCTACAGCAGTTTCTTTAGAAAACATACATCTTCATTGCGGAAAACTGTACTGTGTGAAATAAGATAGTTCGGTTCTAGGAATCAGTTCCTTTCCTACGAAGACGGTTTAGTGCAGAAAGTTCAAACCTTTCCAGTTAATGTAATCTGCCAAGATGTACAAGTTAGTAGTTTCACTTCATTTCTAAAGCAGTTTGTTCAGAAAACATACATCTTCATTGCCGAAAAACTGTACTGTGTGAAATAAGGTAGTTCCGTTCTAGGAATCAGTTCCTTTCCTACGAAGAAGGTTTAGTTCAGCAACTTCAAAAATTTCTAGTTAGTGTAATCTAAGAAGATGTACAAATTAGTAGTTTCGCTTCATTTCTAAATCAGTTTGTTTAGAAAACATACATCTTCATTGGTGAACACTGTGCTGTGTGAAATAAGCTAGTTTGGTTCTAGGAATCATTTGCTTTCCTAGGAAGAAGTTTTAGTGCAGCAACTTCAAACCTTCCTTTTTTGTGTAGTCTAACAAGATGTACGAATTAGTAGTTTCACTTCATTTCTAAAGTAGTTTGTTTAGAAAACAAACATCTTTATTGCCGAACAGTGTACTGTGTGAAATAAGCTACTTCGGTTCTAGGAATCAGTTGCTTTCCTACGAAGCAGGTTCAGTGCAGCAAGTTCAAACTTTTCTAGTTAGTGCAATCTAACAAGATGTACAACTTAGTAGTTTCCCTTCATTTGTAAAGCAGTTTGTTTAGAAAACATACATCTTCATTGCCAAAAAGTGTGCTGTGTGAAATAAGGTAGTTTCGTTCTAGTAATCAGTTGGTTCCTAAGAAGAAGGTTTAGTGCAGCAACTTCAAACATTTCTAGTTAGTGTAATCTTAGAAGATGTACAAATTAGTAGTTTCGCTTCATTTCTAAAGCAGTTGGTTTAAAAAACATACATCTTAATTGGCGAACACTGTGCTGTGTGAAATAAGCTAGTTTGGTTCTAGGAATCAGTTGCTTTCCTACGAAGAAGGTTTAGGGCAGCAAGTTCAAACTATTCTAGTTAGTGTAATCTAACAAGAAGTACAACATAGTAGTTTCAATTCATTTCTATAGCAGTTTGTTTAGAAAACATACATCTTCATTGCCGAAAACTATACTGTGTGAAATAAGTCAGTTCGGTTCTAGGAATCAGTTCCTTTCCTACGAAGACGGTTTAGTTCAGAAAGTTCAAAGTTTTCCAGTTAATGTAATCTGTCAAGATGTACAAGTTAGTAGTTTCACTTCATTTCTAACGCAGTTTGTTTAGAAAACATAAATCTTCATTGCCGATAACTCTACTGTGTGAAACAAGGTAGTTCCGTTCTAGGAATCAGTTGCTTTCCTACGAAGAAGGTTTAGGTCAGCAACTTCAAACATTTCTAGTTAGTGTAATCTGAGAAGATGTACAAATTAGTAGTTTCGCTTCATTTCTAAAGCAGTTGGTTTAGAAAACATACATCTTCATTGGCGAACACTGTGCTGTGTGAAATAAGCTAGTTCGGTTCTAGGAATAAGTTGCTTTCCTACAAAGAAGGTTTAGTGCAGCAAGTTCAAACTTTTCTAGTTAGTGTAAGCTTACAAGATGTACAACTTAGTAGTTTCACTTCATTTCTAACGCACATGCTTTAGAAAACATACATCTTCATTGCCGAAAACTGTACTGTGTGAAATAAGCTAGTTCGGTTCTAGGAATAAGTTGCTTCCCTACGAAGAAGGTTTAGTTCAGCAACTTCAAACATTTCTAGTTAGTGTAATCTAAGAAGATGTACAAATTAGTAGTTTCGCTTCATTTCTAAAGCAGTTGGTTTAGAAAACATACATCTTTATTGTCGAACACTGTGCTGTGTGAAATAAGCTAGTTTGGTTCTAGGAATCAGGTGCTTTCCACGAAGAAGGCTTAGTGCAGCAACTTCAAACCTTCCTTCTTTGTGTAGTCAAACAAGATGTACAACTTACTAGTTTCGCTTCATATCCAAAGTAGTTTGTTTAGAAAACAAACATCTTCATTTCCGAACACTGTACTGTGTGAAATAACCTAGCTCGGTTCTAGGAATCAGTTGCTTTCCTAAGAAGAAGGTTCAGTACAGCAAGTTCAAACTTTTCTAGTTAGTGTAATCTAACAAGATATACAACTAAGTAGTTTCACTTCTTTTCTAAAGCAGTTTGTTTAGAAAACATACATCTGCCGTGCCGAAAACTGTACTGTGTGAAATAAGCTAGTTCGGTTCTAGGAATCAGTTGCTTTCCTACAAAGAAGGTTTAGTGCAGCAAGTTCAAACATTTCTAGTTAGTGTAATCTAGGAAAAGGTACGACTTACTATTTTTGCTTCATTTCTAAATTAGTTTGTTTAGAAAACAAACATCTTCATTGCCGAACTCTGTACTGGGTGAAATAAGCTAGTTCTGTTCTAGGAATCAGTTGCTTTCCTACGAATAACGTTTAGTGCAGCAAATTCAAACTTTTCTAGTTAGTGTAATCTAACAAGATGTACAACTTAGTAGTTTCACTTCATTTCTAAAGCAGTTTGTTTAGAAAACATACATCTTCATTGCCGAAAACTGTACTGTGTGAAGTAAGTTAGTTCGGTTCTAGGAATCAGTTGCTTTCCTACGAAGAAGGTTTCGTCCAGCAACTTCAAACCTTCCTTGTTTGTGTCGTCTAAGAAGATGTACAACTTACTAGTTTCGCTTCATTTCTAAAGTAGTTTGTTTAGAAAACAAACATCTTCATTGCCGAACACTGTTGCTGTGTGAAATAAGCTAGTTCGTTTCTAGGAATCAGTTGCTTTCCTACGAAGAAGGTTTATTGCAGCAAGTTCAAACTTTTCTAGTTAGTGTAATATAACAAGATGGACAACTTGCTAAATTCGCTTCATATCTAAGGTAGTTTGTTTCAAAAACAAACATCTTCATTGCTGAACACTGTACTGTGTGAAATAAGCTAGTTCAGTTCTAGGAATCAGTTGCTTTCCTACGAAGAAGGTTTAGTGCAGCAACTTATAACCTTCCTTGTTTGTGTAGTCTAACAAGATGTACAACTTACTAGTTACGCATCATTTCTAAAGTAGTTTGTTTAGAAAACAAACATCTTCATTGCTGAACACTGTCCTGTGTGAAATAAGCTAGTTCGGTTGTAGGAATCATTTGCTTTTCTACGAATAAGGTTTAGTACAGCAAGTTCAAACTTTTCTAGTTAGTGTAATCTAACAAGGTATACAACTTGGTAGTTTCAATTCATTTCTAAAGCAGTTTGTTTAGAAAACATACATCTTCATGGCCGAAAACTGTACTGTGTGAAATAAGTTAGTTCGGTTCTAGGAATCAGTTGCTTTCCTCCGAAGAAGGTTTAGTGCAGCAACTTCAAACATTTCTAGTTAGTGTAATCTAAGAAGATGTACAAATTAGTAATTTCGCTTCATTGCTAAAGCAGTTGATTTAGAAAACATGCATCTTCATTGGCAAACACTGTGCTGTGTGAAATAAGCTAGTTCTGTTTTAGGAATCAGTTGCTTTCCTACGAAGAAGGTTTAGTGCAGCAACTTCAAACCTTCCTTGTTTGTGTAGTCTAACAAGATGTATAACTTACTAGTTTCGGTTCATTTCTAAACTAGTTTGTTTAGAAAACAAACATCTTCATTGCCGAACACTGACCTGTGTGAAATAAGCTAGTTCAGTTCTAGGAAACAGTTGCTTTCGTACGAAGAAGGTTCAGTGCAGCAAGTTCACACTTTTCTAGTTAGTGTTATCTAACAAGATGTACAACTTAGAAGTTTCACTTCATTTCTAAAGCAGTTTGTTTAGAAAACATACATCTTCTTTGCCGAAAACTGTACTGTGTGAAATAAGCTAGTTCCGTTCTAGGAATCAGTTGCTTTCCTAGGAAGACTGTTTAGTGCAGAAATTTCAAACTTTTGTAGTTAATGTAATCTACCAAGATATACAACTTAGTAGTTTCACTTCATTTCTAAAGCAGTTTGTTTAGAAAACATAAATCTTCATTTCCGAAAAGTGTACTGTGTGAAATAAGTTAGTTCGGTTCTAGGGACAGTTGCTTTCCTACGAAAAAGGTTTATTGCAGCAACTTCAAACATTTCTAGTTAGTGTAATCTAAGAAGATGTACAAATTAGTAGTTTCGCTTCATTTCCAAAGCAGTTGGTTTAGAAAACATACATCTTCCTTTGCGAACACTGTGCTGTGTGAAATAAGCTAGTTTGGTTCTAGGAATCAGTTGCTTTCCTACGAAGAAGGTTTAGTGCAGCAACTTCAAACCTTCCTTCTTTATGTAGTCCAACAAGATGTACAACTTACTAGTTTTGCTTCATTTCTAAACTAGTTTGTTTAGAAAACAAACATCTTCAATGCCGAACACTGTACTGTGTGAAATAAGCTTGTTCGGTTCTAGGAGTCAGTTGCTTTCCTACGAAGAAGGTTCAGTGCAGCAAGTTCAAACTTTTCTCATTAGTGTAATCTAACAAGATGTACAACTTAGTAGTTTCAATTCATTTCTACAGCAGTTTGTTTAGAAAACATACCTCTTCATTGCCGAACACTGTACTGTGTGAAATAAGTTAGTTCAGTTCTAGGAATCAGTTCCTTTCCTAGGAAGACGGTTTACTGCAGAAATTTCAAACTTTTCTAGTTAATGTAATCTACCAAGATGTACAACTTAGTAGTTTCACTTCATTTCTAAAGCAGTTTAGAAACCATACATCTTCATTTGCGAAAACTGTACTGTGTGAAATAAGTCAGTTCGGTTCTAAAACTGTACTGTGTGAAATAATTTCAGTGTTCTAAGAAGATGTACAAATTAGGTTCTAGGAAACAGTTGCTTTCCTAGTTGGGTTCTAGGAATCAGTTGAAAAAGTTTTAGTGCAGCAACTTCAAACCTTCCTTGTTTGTGTAGTATAACAAGACGTACAACTTACTAGTTTCGCTTCATTTCTAAACTAGTTTGTTCAGCAACTTCAAACATTTCTTGTTAGTGTAATCTAAGACGATGTTCAAACTAGTAGTTTTGCTTCATTTCTAAAGCAGTTTGTTTAGAAAACATACCTCTTCATTGCCGAACACTGTACTGTGTGAAATAAGCTAGTTCGGTTCTAGGAATCAGTTGCTTTCCTACGAAGAAGGTTCAGTGCAGCAAGTTCAAACTCTTCTAGTTAGTGTAATGTAACAAGATATACAACTTAGTAGTTTCACTTCATTTCTAAAGCAGTTTGCTTAGAAAACATACATCTTCATTGCCGAAAACTGTACTGTGTGAAATAAGGTAGTTCCGTTCTAGGAATCAGTTGCTTTCCTAAGAAGAAGGTTTAGTGCAGCAACTTCAAACATTTCTACGTAGTGTAATCTAAGAAGATGCACAAATCAGTAGTTTCGCTTTATTTCTAAAGCAGTTGGTTTAGAAAACATACATCTTCTTGGGCGAACACTGTGCTGTGTGAAATAAGGCAGATTGGTCCTTGGAATCAGTTGCTTTCCTACAAAGAAGGTTTAGTGCAGCAACTTCAAACCTTCCTTGTTTGTATAGTCTAACATGGTGTACAACTTACTTGTTTCCCTTTATTTCTGAAGCAGTTTGTTTAGAAAACAAACATCTTCATTGCCGAACACTGTACTGTGTGAAATAAGCTACTTCGATTCTAGGAATCAGTTGCTATCCTACGAAGAAGGTTCAGTGCAGCAAATTCAAACTTTTCTAGTTAGTGTAATCTAACAAGATGTACAACTTAGTAGTTTCACTTCATTTCTAAAGCAGTTTGTTTAGAAAACATACATCTTCATTGCCGAAAACTGTACTGTGTGATATAAGGTAGTTCCCTTCTAGGAATCAGTTGCTTTCCTAAGAAGAAGGATTAGTGCAGCAACTTCAAACATTTCTAGGTAGTGTAATCTACTGTGCTGTGTGAAATAAGCTAGTTTGGTTCTACGAATCAGTTCCTTTCCTATGAAGACGGTTTGGTGCAGAAAGATCAAACTTTTCCAGTTAATGTAATCTACAAAGATGTACAACTTAGTAGTTTCACTTCATTTCTAAAGCAGTTTGTTTAGAAAACATACATCTTCATTGCCGAAAACTGTACTGTGTGAAAAAAGGTAGTTCGGTTCTAGGAATCAGTTGCTTTCCTACGAAGAAGGTTTAGTGCAGCAACTTCAAACATTTCTAGTTAGTGTAATCTAAGAAGATGTACAAATTAGTAGTTTTGCTTCTTTTCTAAAGCAGTTGGTTTAGAACACATACATCTTCATTGGCGAACACTGTGCTGTGTGAAATAAGCTAGTTTGGTTATAGGAATCAGTTGCTTTCCTACGAAGAAGGTTTAGTGCAGCAACTTCAAACCTTCCGTGTTTGTGTAGTCTAACAAGATGTACCACTTACTAGTTTCGCTTCATTTCTATAGTAGTTTGTTTAGAAAACAAACATCTTCATTGCAGAACACTGTACTGTGTGAAATAAGCTAGTTCGGTTCTAGGAATCAGTTGCTTTCCTACGAAGAAGGTTTAGTGCAGCAAGTTCAAACTTTTCTAATTAGTGTAATATAACAAGATGTACAACTTAGGAGTTTCACTTTATTTCTAAAGCAGTTGGTTTAGAAAACATACATCTTCATTGCCGAAAACTGTACTGCGTGAAATAACTTAGTTCGGTTCTAGGAATCAGTTCCTTTCCTACGAAGACGGTTTAGTGCAGAAAGTTCAAACTTTACCAGTTAATGTAATCGACAAAGATGTACAACTTAGTAGTTTCACTTCATTTCTGAAGCATTTTGTTTAGAAATCATACATCTTCATTGCCGAAAACTGTACTGTGTGAAAAAAGGTAGTTCGGGTCTAGGAATCAATTGCTTTCCTACGAAGAAGGTTTAGTGCAGCAACTTCAAACATTTCTAGTTAGTGTAATCTAAGCAGATGTTCAAATTAGTAGTTTTCCTTCGTTTCTAAAGCAGTTGGTTTAGAACACATACATCTTCATTGGCGAACACTGTGCTGTGTGAAATAAGCTAGTTTGGTTCTAGGAATCAGTTTCTTTCCTACGAAGAAGGTTTAGTGCAGCAACTTCAAACCTTCCGTGTTTGTGTAGTTTAACAAGATGTACAACTTACTAGTTTCGCTTCATTTCTAAAGTAGTTTGTTTAGAAAACAAACATCTTCATTGCCGAACACTGTACTTTCTGAAATAAGCTAGTTCGGTTCTAGGAATCAGTTGCTTTCCTACGAAGAAGGTTTAGTGCAGCAAGTTCAAACTTTTCTAGTTAGTGTAATCAAAGATGTACAACTTAGTAGTTTCACTTCATTTCTAAAGCAGTTTCTTTAGAAAACATACATCTTCATTACCGAAAATTGTGCTGTGTGGAATAAGGTAGTTCGGATCTAGGAATCAGTTGCTTTCCTACAAAGAAGGTTTAGTGCAGCAAGTTCAAACTTTTCTAGTTAGTGTAATCTAACAAGATGTACAACTTAGTGGTTTTACTTCATTTCTAAAGCAGTTTGTTTAGAAAACATACATCTTCATTGCCGAAAACTGTACTGTTTGAAATAAGCTAGTTCGGTTCTAGGAATCAGTTGCTTTCCTACGAAGAAGGTTTAGTGCAGCAACTTCAAACATTTCTAGTTAGTGTAATCTAAGAAGATGTACAAATTGGTAGTTTCGCTTCATTTCTGAAGCAGTTGGTTTAGAAAACATACATGTTCATTGGCGAACACTGTGCTGTGTGAAATAAGCTAGTTTGGTTCTACGAAACAGTTCCTTTCCTATGAAGACGGTTTAGTGCAGAAAGATCAAACTTTTCCAGTTAATGTAATCTACAAAGATGTACAACTTAGTAGTTTCACTTCATTTCTAAAGCAGTTTGTTTAGAAAACATACATCTTCATTGCCGAAAACTGTACTGTGTGAAATAAGTTAGTTCCGTTCTAGGAATCAGTTGCTTTCCTACGAAGAAGGTTTAGTTCAGCAACTTCAAACATTTCTAGTTAGTGTAATCTAAGAAGATGTACAAATTAGCAGTTTCGCTTCATTTCTAAAGCAGTTGGTTTAGAAAACATGCATCTTCATTGGCGAACACTGTGCTGTGTGAAATAAGCTAGTTTGATTCTAGGAATCATTTGCTTTCCTACGAAGAAGTTTTAGTGCAGCCAGTTCAAACCTTCCTTGTTTGTGTAGTCTGACAAGATGTACAACTTACTAGTTTCGCTTCATTTCTAAAGTAGTTTGTTTAGAAAACAAACATCTTCATTGCAGAACACTGTACTGTGTGAAAAAAGCTAGTTCGGTTCTAGGAATCAGTTGCTTTCCTACAAAGAAGGTTCAGTGCAGCAAGTTCAAACTTTTCTAATTAGTGTAATCTAACAAGATGTGCAACTAAGTGGTTTCACTTCATTTCTAAAGCAGTTTGTTTAGAAAACATATATCTTCATTGCTGAAAACTGTACTGTGTGAAATAAGGTGGTTCCATTCTAGTAATCAGTTGCTTTCCTAAGAAGAAGGTTTATTGCAGCAATTTCAAACATTTCTAGTTAGTGTAATCTAAGAAGATGTACAAATTAGTAGTTTCACTTCATTTCTGAAGCAGTTGGTTTAGAAAATATAAATCTTCATTGGCGAACACTGTGCTGGGTGAAATAAGGTAGTTCCGTTCTAGGAATCAGTTGCTTTCCTACGAAGAAGGTTCAGTGCAGCAAGTTCAAACCTTCCTTGTTTGTGTAGTATAACAGGATGTTCAACTTACTAGTTTCGCTTCATTTCTATAGTAGTTTGTTTAGAAAACAAACATCTTCATTGCAGAACACTGTACTTTGTGAAATAAGCTAGTTCGGTTCTAGGAATCAGTTGCTTTCCTACGAAGAAGGATTAGTGCAGCAAGTTCAAACTTTTCTAATTAGTGTAATCTAACAAGATGTACAACTTAGGAGTTTCACTTTATTTCTAAAGCAGTTGGTTTAGAAAACATACATCTTCATTGCCGAAAACTGTACTGTGTGAAATAAGGTAGTTCTGTTCTAGGAATCAGTTCCTTTCCTAAGAAGAAGGTTTAGTGCAGCAACTTCAAACATTTCTAGTTAGTGTAATCTAAGAAGATGTACAAATTTGTAGTTTCGCTTCATTTCTAAAGCAATTGGTTTAGAAAACATACATCTTCATTGGCGAACGCTGTGCTGTGTGAAATAAGCTAGTTTGGTTCTAGGAATCAGTTGCTTTCCTAAGAAGAAGGTTTAGTGCAGCAACCTCAAACCTTCCTTGTTTGTGTAGTCTAAAAAGATGTACAACTTACTAGTTTCGCTTCATTTCTAAAGTAGTTTGTTTAGAAAACAAACATCTTCATTACTGAACACTGCACTGTGCGAAATAAGCTAGTTCGGTTGTAGGAATCAGTTGCTTTCCTACGAAGATGGTTTAGTGCAGCAAGTTCAAACTTTTCTAGTTCGTGTCATCTATCAAGATGTACAACTTAGTAGTTTCACTTCATTTCTAAAGCAGTTAGTTTAGAAAACATAAATCTTCATATCCGAAAACTGTACTGTCTGAAATAAGGTAGTTCCGTTCTAGGAATCAGTTGCTTTCCTAAGAAGAAGGTATAGTGAGGCAACTTCAAACCTTCGATGATTGTGTAGTCTAACAAGATGTACAACTTACTAGTTTCACTTCATTTCTAAAGTAGTTAGTTTAGAAAACAAGTATCTTCATTGCCGAACACAGTACTGTGTGAAATAAGCTAGTTCGGTTCTAGGAATCATTTGCTTTCTTACGAAGAAGGTTTAGTGCAGCAAGTTCAAACTTTTCTAGTTAGTGTAATCTAACAAGATGTACAACTTAGTAGTTTCACTTCATTTCTACAGCAGTTTGTTTAGAAAACATACATCTTCATTGCCGAAAACTGTACTGTGTGAAACATGTAAGTTCGGTTCTAGGAATCAGTTCCGTTCCTACGAAGACGGTTTAATGCAGAAAGTTCAAACTTTTCCAGTTAATGTAATCTACAAAGATGTACAACTTAGCAGTTTCACTTCATTTCTAAAGCAGTTTGTTTAGAAAACATACATCTTCATTGCCGAAAACCGTACTGTGTGAAAATAGGTAGTTCCGTTCTAGGAATCAGTTGCTTTCCTACGAAGGTTTAGTTCAGCAACTTCAAACATTTCTAGTTAGTGTAATCTAAGAAGATGTACAAATTAGTAGTTTCGCTTCATTTTCTAAAGCAGTTGGTTTAGAAAACATACATCTTCATTGGCGAACACTGTGCTGTGTGAAATAAGCTTGTTTGGTTCTAGGAATCAGTTGCTTTCCTCTGAAGAAGTTTTAGTGCAGCAACTTCAAACCTTCCTTGTTTGTGTAGTCTAACAAGATGTACAACTTATTAGTTTCGCTTCATTTCTAAAGTACTTTGTTTAGAAAACAAACATCTTCATTGCCGGACACTGTACTGTGTGAAATAAGCTAGTTCTGTTCTAGGAATCAGTTGCTTTCCTATGAAGAAGGTTTAGTGCAGCAAGTTCAAACTTTTCTAGTTAGTGTAATCTAACAAGATGTACAATTTAGTTGTTTCACTTCATTTCTAAAGCAGTTGGTTTAGAAAACATACATCTTCATTGCCGAAAACTGTACTGTGTGAAATAAGGTAGTTCGATTCTAGGAATCAGTTGCTTTACTAAGAAGAAGGTTTAGTGCAGCAACTTCAAACCTTCCTTGTTCGTGTAGTCTAACAAGATGTACAACTTACTAGTTTCGCTTCATTTCTAAAGTAGTTTGTTTAGAAAACAAACATGTTCATTGCCAAACACTGAAATGTGTGAAATAAGCTAGTTTGGTTCTAAGAATCAGTTGCTTTCCTACGAAGAAGGTTCCGTGCAGCAAATTCAAACTTTTCTAGTTAGTGTAATCTAAGAAAATGTACAAATTAGTAGTTTCGCTTCATTTTAAATTAGTTGGTTTAGAAAACATACATCTTCATTGGCGAACACTGTGCTGTGTGAAATAAGCTAGTTTGGTTCTAGGAAACAGTTGCTTTCCTACGAAGAAGGTTCAGTGCAGCAAGTTCAAACTTTTCTAGTTAGTGTAATCTAAGAAGATGTACAAATTAGGATTTTCGCTTCATTTCTAAAGCAGTTTCTTTAGAAAACATACATCTTCATTGCCCAAAACTATACTGTGTGAAATAAGGTAGTTCGGTTCTAGGAATCAGTTGCTTTCCTACGAAGATGGTTTATTGCAGCAACTTCAACCATTTCTAATTAGTGTAATCTAAGAAGATGTACAAATTAGTAGTTTTCCTTCGTTTCTAAAGCAGTTGGTTTAGAACACATACATCTTCATTGGCGAACACTGTGCTGTGTGAAATAAGCTAGTTTGGTTCTAGGAATCAGTTGCTTTCCTAAGAAGAAGGTTTAGTGCAGCAACCTCAAACCTTCCTTGTTTGTGTAGTCTAACAAGATGTACAACTTACTAGTTTCGCTTCATTTCTAAAGTAGTTTGTTTTGAAAACAAACATCTTCATTACTGAACACTGCACTGTGCGAAATAAGCTAGTTCGGTTGTAGGAATCAGTTGCTTTCCTACGAAGAAGGTTTAGTGCAGCAAGTTCAAACTTTTCTAGTTAGTGTCATCTATCAAGATGTACAACTTAGTAGTTTCACTTCATTTCTAAAGCAGTTAGTTTAGAAAACATAAATCTTCATTTCCGAAAACTGTACTGTGTGAAATAAGGTAGTTCCGTTCTTGGAATCAGTTGCTTTCCTAAGAAGAAGGTATAGTGAGGCAACTTCAAACCTTCGATGATTGTGTAGTCTAACAAGATGTACAACTTACTAGTTTCACTTCATTTCTAAAGTAGTTAGTTTAGAAAACAAATATCTTCATTGCCGAACACAGTACTGTGTGAAATAAGCTAGTTCGGTTCTAGGAATCATTTGCTTTCTTACGAAGAAGGTTTAGTGCAGCAAGTTCAAACTTTTCTAGTTAGTGTAATCTAACAAGATGTACAACTTAGTAGTTTCACTTCATTTCTACAGCAGTTTGTTTAGAAAACATACATCTTCATTGCCGAAAACTGTACTGTGTGAAACATGTAAGTTCGGTTCTAGGAATCAGTTCCGTTCCTACGAAGACGGTTTAATGCAGAAAGTTCAAACTTTTCCAGTTAATGTAATCTACAAAGATGTACAACTTAGCAGTTTCACTTCATTTCTAAAGCAGTTTGTTTAGAAAACATACATCTTCATTGCCGAAAACCGTACTGTGTGAAAATAGGTAGTTCCGTTCTAGGAATCAGTTGCTTTCCTACGAAGGTTTAGTTCAGCAACTTCAAACATTTCTAGTTAGTGTAATCTAAGAAGATGTACAAATTAGTAGTTTCGCTTCATTTCTAAAGCAGTTGGTTTAGAAAACATACATCTTCATTGGCGAACACTGTGCTGTGTGAAATAAGCTTGTTTGGTTCTAGGAATCAGTTGCTTTCCTACGAAGAAGTTTTAGTGCAGCAACTTCAAACCTTCCTTGTTTGTGTAGTCTAACAAGATGTACAACTTATTAGTTTCGCTTCATTTCTAAAGTACTTTGTTTAGAAAACAAACATCTTCATTGCCGGACACTGTACTGTGTGAAATAAGCTAGTTCTGTTCTAGGAATCAGTTGCTTTCCTATGAAGAAGGTTTAGTGCAGCAAGTTCAAACTTTTCTAGTTAGTGTAATCTAACAAGATGTACAACTTAGTTGTTTCACTTCATTTCTAAAGCAGTTGGTTTAGAAAACATACATCTTCATTGCCGAAAACTGTACTGTGTGAAATAAGGTAGTTCGATTCTAGGAATCAGTTGCTTTACTAAGAAGAAGGTTTAGTGCAGCAACTTCAAACCTTCCTTGTTCGTGTAGTCTAACAAGATGTACAACTTACTAGTTTCGCTTCATTTCTAAAGTAGTTTGTTTAGAAAACAAACATGTTCATTGCCAAACACTGAAATGTGTGAAATAAGCTAGTTTGGTTCTAGGAATCAGTTGCTTTCCTACGAAGAAGGTTCCGTGCAGCAAATTCAAACTTTTCTAGTTAGTGTAATCTAAGAAAATGTACAAATTAGTAGTTTCGCTTCATTTTAAATTAGTTGGTTTAGAAAACATACATCTTCATTGGCGAACACTGTGCTGTGTGAAATAAGCTAGTTTGGTTCTAGGAAACAGTTGCTTTCCTACGAAGAAGGTTCAGTGCAGCAAGTTCAAACTTTTCTAGTTAGTGTAATCTAAGAAGATGTACAAATTAGGATTTTCGCTTCATTTCTAAAGCAGTTTCTTTAGAAAACATACATCTTCATTGCCGAAAACTGTACTGTGTGAAATAAGGTAGTTCGGTTCTAGGAATCAGTTGCTTTCCTACGAAGATGGTTTATTGCAGCAACTTCAACCATTTCTAGTTAGTGTAATCTAAGAAGATGTACAAATTAGTAGTTTTCCTTCGTTTCTAAAGCAGTTGGTTTAGAACACATACATCTTCATTGGCGAACACTGTGCTGTGTGAAATAAGCTAGTTTGGTTCTAGGAATCAGTTGCTTTCCTACGAAGAAGGTTTAGTGCAGCAACGTCAAACCTTCCGTGTTTGTGTAGTCTAACAAGATGTACAACTTACTAGTTTCGCTTCATTTCTAAAGTAGTTTGTTTAGAAAACAAACATCTTCATTGCCGAACACTGTACTTTGTGAAATAAGCTAGTTCGGTTCTAGGAATCAGTTGCTTTCCTACGAAGAAGGTTTAGTGCAGCAAGTTCAAACTTTTCTAGTCAGTGTAATCTAACAAGATGTAAACCTGAGTAGTTTCACTTCATTTCTAAAGCAGTTTGTTTAGAAAACATACATCTTGAAAAATTGTGCTGTGTGGAATAAGGTAGTTCTAGGAATCAGTTGCTTTCTACAAAGAAGGTTTAGTGCAGCAAGTTCAAACTTTTCTAGTTAGTGTAATCTAACAAGATGTACAACTTAGTGGTTTTACTTCATTTCTAAAGCAGTTTGTTTAGAAAACATACATCTTCATTGCCGAAAACTGTACTGTTTGAAATAAGCTAGTTCGGTTCTAGGAATCAGTTGCTTTCCTTCGAAGAAGGTTTAGTGCAGCAACTTCAAACATTTCTAGTTAGTGTAATCTAAGAAGATGTACAAATTAGTAGTTTCGCTTCATTTCTGAAGCAGTTGGTTTAGAAAACATACATGTTCATTGGCGAACACTGTGCTGTGTGAAATAAGCTAGTTTGGTTCTACGAATCAGTTCCTTTCCCATGAAGACGGTTTAGTGCAGAAAGATCAAACTTTTCCAGTTAATGTAATCTACCAAGATGTACAACTTAGTAGTTTCACTTCATTTCTAAAGCAGTTTGTTTAGAAAACATACATCTTCATTGCCGAAAACTGTACTGTGTGAAAAAAGGTAGTTCGGTTCTAGGAATCAGTTGCTTTCCTACGAAGAAGGTTTAGTGCAGCAACTTCAAACATTTCTAGTTAGTGTAATCTAAGAAGATGTACAAATTAGTAGTTTTGCTTCTTTTCTAAAGCAGTTGGTTTAGAACACATACATCTTCATTGGCGAACACTGTGCTGTGTGAAATAAGGTAGTTTGGTTCTAGGAATCAGTTGCTTTCCTACGAAGAATGTTTAGTGCAGCAACTTCAAACCTTCCGTGTTTGTGTAGTCTAACAAGATGTACCACTTACTAGTTTCGCTTCATTTCTATAGTAGTTTGTTTAGAAAACAAACATCTTCATTGCAGAACACTGTACTGTGTGAAATAAGCTAGTTCGGTTCTAGGAATCAGTTGCTTTCCTACGAAGAAGGTTTAGTGCAGCAAGTTCAAACTTTTCTAATTAGTGTAATCTAACAAGATGTACAACTTAGGAGTTTCACTTTATTTCTAAAGCAGTTGGTTTAGAAAACATACATCTTCATTGCCGAAAACTGTACTGCGTGAAATAACTTAGTTCGGTTCTAGGAATCAGTTCCTTTCCTACGAAGACGGTTTAGTGCAGAAAGTTCAAACTTTACCAGTTAATGTAATCGACAAAGATGTACAACTTAGTAGTTTCACTTCATTTCTGAATCATTTTGTTTAGAAATCATACATCTTCATTGCGAAAACTGTACTGTGTGAAAAAGGTAGTTCGGGTCTAGGAATCAATTGCTTTCCCTCGAAGAAGGTTTAGTGCAGCAACTTCAAACATTTCTAGTTAGTGTAATCTAAGAAGATGTACAAATTAGTAGTTTTCCTTCGTTTCTAAAGCAGTTGGTTTAGAACACATACATCTTCATTGGCGAACACTGTGCTGTGTGAAATAAGCTAGTTTGGTTCTAGGAATCAGTTGCTTTCCTACGAAGAAGGTTTAGTGCAGCAACGTCAAACCTTCCGTGTTTGTGTAGTCTAACAAGATGTACAACTTACTAGTTTCGCTTCATTTCTAAAGTAGTTTGTTTAGAAAACAAACATCTTCATTGCCGAACACTGTACTTTGTGAAATAAGCTAGTTCGGTTCTAGGAATCAGTTGCTTTCCTACGAAGAAGGTTTAGTGCAGCAAGTTCAAACTTTTCTAGTCAGTGTAATCTAACAAGATGTAAACCTGAGTAGTTTCACTTCATTTCTAAAGCAGTTTGTTTAGAAAACATACATCTTCATTACCGAAAATTTTGCTGTGTGGAATAAGGTAGTTCGGTTCTAGGAATCAGTTGCTTTCCTACAAAGAAGGTTTAGTGCAGCAAGTTCAAACTTTTCTAGTTAGTGTAATCTAACAAGATGTACAACTTAGTGGTTTTACTTCATTTCTAAAGCAGTTTGTTTAGAAAACATACATCTTCATTGCCGAAAACTGTACTGTTTGAAATAAGCTAGTTCGGTTCTAGGAATCAGTTGCTTTCCTACGAAGAAGGTTTAGTGCAGCAACTTCAAACATTTCTAGTTAGTGTAATCTAAGAAGATGTACAAATTAGTAGTTTCGCTTCATTTCTGAAGCAGTTGGTTTAGAAAACATACATGTTCATTGGCGAACACTGTGCTGTGTGAAATAAGCTAGTTTGGTTCTACGAATCAGTTCCTTTCCCATGAAGACGGTTTAGTGCAGAAAGATCAAACTTTTCCAGTTAATGTAATCTACCAAGATGTACAACTTAGTAGTTTCACTTCATTTCTAAAGCAGTTTGTTTAGAAAACATACATCTTCATTGCCGAAAACTGTACTGTGTGAAAAAAGGTAGTTCGGTTCTAGGAATCAGTTGCTTTCCTACGAAGAAGGTTTAGTGCAGCAACTTCAAACATTTCTAGTTAGTGTAATCTAAGAAGATGTACAAATTAGTAGTTTCACTTCATTTCTGAAGCAGTTGGTTTAGAAAACATAAATCTTCATTGGCAAACACTGTGCTGGGTGAAATAAGGTAGTTCCGTTCTAGGAATCAGTTGCTTTCCTACGAAGAAGGTTCAGTGCAGCAAGTTCAAACCTTCCTTGTTTGTGTAGTATAACAGGATGTTCAACTTACTAGTTTCGCTTCATTTCTAAAGTAGTTTGTTTAGAAAACAAACACCTTCATTGCCGAACTCTGTACTGTGTGAAATAAGCTATTTCTGTTCTAGGAATCAGTTGCTTTCCTAAGAACAAGGTTTAGTGCAGCAACTTCAAACATTTCTAGTTAGTGTAATCTAAGAAGATGTACAAATTAGTAGTTTTGCTTCTTTTCTAAAGCAGTTGGTTTAGAAAACATACATCTTCATTGCTGAAAACTGTGCTGTGTGAAATAAGGTAGTTTGGTTCTAGGAATCAGTTGCTTTCCTACGAAGAAGGTTTAGTGCAGCAACTTCAAACATTTCTAGTTAGTGTAATCTAACAAGATGTACAACTTACTAGTTTGAAATAAGCTTCATTTCTAAAGTAGTTTGTTTAGAAAACAAACATCTTCATTTACAGAACACTGTACTGTGTGAAATAAGCTAGTTTGGTTCTAGGATTCAGTTGCTTTCCTAAGAAGAAGGTTTAGTGCAGCAAGTTCAAACTTTTCTTGTTAGTTTAATCTAACAAGATGTACAACCTAGTTAGTTTCACTTCATTTATAAAGCAGTTGGTTTAGAAAACAAACATCTTCATTGCGAAAATTGTACTGTGTGAAATAAGGTAGTTCTGTTCTAGGAATCAGTTGCTTTCTAAGAAAAGGTTTAGTGCAGCAAGTTCAAACATTTCTAGTTAGTCAAGATGTACAAATTTGTAGTTTCGCTTCATTTCTAAAGCAGTTTGATTTAGAAAACATACATCTTCATTGCGAAAAACTGTGCTGTGTGAAATAAGCTAGTTTGGTTCTAGGAATCAGTTGCTTTCCTACGAAGAAGGTTTAGTTCAGCAAGTTCAAACTTTTTCCAGTTAAGTGTAATCTAACAAGATGTACAACTTAGTAGTTTCACTTCATTTCTAAAGTAGTTTGTTTAGAAAACATACATCTTCATTGCCGAAAACTCTGTACTGTGTGAAATAAACTAGTTCGGTTCTAGGAATCAGTTGCTTTCCTAAGAAGAAGGTTCAGTGCAGCAAGTTCAAACTTTTTTTAGTTAGTGTAATCTAACAAGATGTACAAATTAGTAGTTTCGCTTCATTTCTAAAGCAGTTGGTTTAGAAAACATACATCTTCATTGGCGAAAACTGTGCTGTGTGAAATAAGCTAGTTTGGTTCTAGGAATCAGTTGCTTTCCTACGAAGAAGGTTTAGTGCAGCAACTTCAAACCTTTCGTGTTTGTGTAATCTAACAAGATGTACAAATTAAAAGTTTCTGTTCCTTTCTAAAGTAGTTTGTTTAGAAAACAAACATCTTCATTGCCAAACTCTGTACTGTGTGAAATAAACTAGTTCGGTTCTAGGAATCAGTTGCTTTCCTACGAAGAAGGTTCAGTGCAGCAAGTTCAAACTTTTCTAGTTAGTGTAATCTAACAAGATATACAACTTAGTAGTTTCACTTCATTTCTAATGTAGTTTCTTTAGAAAACAAACATCATCATTGCTGAAAACTGTACTGTGTGAAATAAGGTAGTTCCCTTCTAGGAATCAGTTGCTTTCCTACGAAGAAGGTTTAGTGCAGCAACTTCAAACATTTCTAGTTAGTGTAATCTAAGAAGGGGTACAAATTAAAAGTTTCGCTTCACTTCTAAAGCAGTTGGTTTAGAAAACATACATCTTCATTTGCGAACACTGCGCTGTGTGAAATAAGCTAGTTTGGTTCTAGGAATCAGTTGCTTTCCTACGAAGAAGGTTTAGTGCAGCAGGTTCAAACCTTCCTTGTTTGTGTAGTCTAACAAGATGTACTAGGTTTGTTTCATTTCTAAAGATGTTTGTTTAGAAAACAAACATCTTCATTGCAGAACACTGTACTGTGTGAAATAAGCTAGTTCTGTTCTAGGAATCAGTTGCTTTCCTACGAAGAAGGTTTAGTACAGCAAGTTCAAACTTTTCTAGTTAGTGTAATCTGACAAGACGTACAACTTAGTAGTTTCAATTCATTTCTTCAGCAGTTTGTTTAGAAAACATACATCTTCATTCAAAAACTCTACTGTGTGAAATAAGCTAGTTTGGTTCTAGGAATCAGTTCCTTTCCTACGAAGAAGGTTTAGTACAGAAAGTTCAAACTTTTCTAGTTAATGTAATGTAACAAGATGTACAACTTAGTAGTTTCACTTCATTTCTAAAGCAGTTTGTTTAGAAAACATACATCTTCATTGCCGAAAACTGTACTGTGTGAAATAAGTTAGTTCGCTTCTAGGAATCAGTTCCTTTCCTACGAAGAAGGTTTCTTGCAGCAACATCAAACATTTTTAGTTAGTGTAATCTAAGAAGATGTACAAATTAATAGTTGCGCTTCATTTCTAAAGCAGTTGGATTAGAAAACATACATCTTCATTGGAGAACCCTGTGCTGTGTGAAATAAGCTAGTTTGGTTCTAGGAATCAGTTGCTTTCCTACGAAGAACGTTTAGTGCAGCAACTTCAAACCTTCCTTGTTTGTGTAGTCTAACAAGATGTACAACTTACAAGTTTCGCTTCATTTCTAAAGTAGTTTGTTTAGAACACAAACATCTTCATTGCCAAACACTCTACTGTGTGAAATAAGCTAGTTCGGTTCTAGGAATCAGTTGCTTTCCTACGAAGAAGGTTCAGTGAAGCAAGTTCAAACTTTTCTAGTTAGTGTAATGTAACAAGATATACAACTTAGTAGGTTCACTTCATTTCTAAAGCAGTTTGTTGAGAAAACATAAATCTTCGTTGCCGAAAACTGGACTGTGTGAAATAAGGTAGTTCCGTTCTAGGAATCAGTTGCTTTCCTACGAAGAAGGTTTAGTGCAGCAACTTCAAACATTTCTAGTTAGTGTAATCTAAGAAGATGTACAAATTAGTAGTTTCGCTTCATTTCTAAAGCAGTTGGTCTAGAAAACGTACATCTTCATTGGCGAACACTGTGCTGTGTGAAATAAGCTAGTTTGATTCTAGGAATCAGTTGCTTTCCTACGAAGAAAGTTTAGTGCAGCAACTTCAAACCTTCCTTGTTTGTGTAGTCTAACAAGATGTACAACTTATTAGTTTCGCTTCATTTCCAAACTAGTTTGTTTAGAAAACAAACACCTTCATTGCCGTACTCTCTACTGTGTGAAATGAGCTAATTCTGTTTTAGGAATCAGTTGCTTTCTTACGAAGAAGGTTTAGTGCAGCAAGTTCAAACTTTTCTAGTTAGTGTAATCTAACAAGATGTACAACTTAGTAGTTTCACTTCATTTCTACAGCATTTTGTTTAGAAAACATACATCTTCATTGCCGAAAACTGTACTGTGTGAAATAAGTAATTTGGGTTCTAGGAATCAGTTCCTTTCCTACGAATACGGTTTAATGCAGAAAGTTCAAACTTTTCTAGTTAATGTAATCCACCAAGATGTATAACATAGTAGTTTCACTTCATTTCTAAAGCAGTTTGTTCAGAAAACATACATCTTCATTGCTGGAAACTGTACTGTGTGAAAATAGGTAGTTCCGTTCAAGGAATCAGTTGCTCTCCTACGAACAAAGTTTATTTCAGCAACTTCAAACATTTCTAGTTAGTGTAATCTAAGAAGATGTACAAATTAATAGTTTCGCTTCATTTCTAAAGCAGTTGGTTTAGAAAACATGCATCTTCATTGGTGAACACTGTGCTGTGTGAAATAAGTTAATTTGGTTCTAGGAATCAGTTGTTTTCCTGTGAAGAAGGTTTAGTGCAGCAACTTCAAACCTTCCTTGTTTGTGTAGTCTAACAACATGTACAACTTACTAGTTTCTCATCATTTGTAAAGTAGTTTAATTAGAAAACAAACCCCTTCATTGCCGAACTCTGTACTGTGTGAAATAAGCTAGTTCTGTTCTAGGAATCATTTGCTTTCCTACGAAGAAGGTTTAGTGCAGCAAGTTCAAACTTTTCTACTTAGTGTAATCTAACAAGATGTACAACTTAGTAGTTTTAATTCATTTCTACAGCATTTTGTTTAGAAAACATACATCTTCATTGCTGAAAACTGTACTGTGTGAAATAAGTTAGTTCGGTTCTAGGTATCAGTTTCTTTCCTACAAAGACGGTTTAGTGCAGAAAGTTCAAACATTTCCAGTTAATGTAATCTACCAAGATGTACAACTTAGTAGTTTCACTTCATTTCTAAAGCAGTTTGTTTAGATAACATACATCTTCATTGACGAAAACTGTACTGTGTGAAATAAGGTAGTTCGGTTCTAGGAATCAGTTGTTTTCCTGTGAAGAAGGTTCAGTGCAGCAAGTTCAATCTTTTCCAGTTAGTGTAATCTAACAAGATGTACAACTTAGTAGTTTCACTTCATTTCTAAAGCAGTTTGTTTAGAAAACATACATCTTCATTTACGAAAACTATACTGTGTGAAATAAGCCAGTTCGTTTCTAGTAATCAGTTGCTTTCCTACGAGGAAGGTTTAGTGCAGCAACTTCAAATATTTCTAGTTAGTGTAATCTAAGAAGATGTACAAATTAGTACTTTGGCTTCATTTCTAAAGCAGTTGGTTTAGAAAACATACATCTTCACTGGCGAACACTGGGCTGTGTGAAATAAGCTAGTTTGGTTCTAGGAATCAGTTGCTTTCCTACGAAGAAGGTTTAGTGCACCAACTTCAAACCTTACTTGTTTGTGTAGTCTAACAAGATGCACAACTTACTAGTTTCGCTTCACTTCTAAAGTAGTTTCTTTAGAAGACAAACACGTTCTTTGCCTAACTCTGTACTGTGTGAAATAAGCTAGTTCTGTTCTAGGATTCAGTTGCTTTCCTACGAAGAAGGTTTAGTGCAGAATGTTTAAACTTTTCTACTTAGTGTAATCTAACAAGATGTACAACTTAGTAGTTTCAATTCATTTCTACACCAGTTTGTTTAGAAAACATACATCTTCATTGCAGAAAACTGTACTGTGTGAAATAAGTTAGTTCGGTTCTAGGAATCAGTTCCTTTCCTACGAAGACGGTTTAGTGCAGAAAGTTCAAACTTTTCCAGTTAATGTAATCTACCAAGATGTACAACTTAGTAGTTTCACTTCATTTCTAAAGCAGTTTGTTTAGAAAACATACATCTTCATTGCACAAAACTTTACTGTGTGAAATAAGTTAGTTTGGTTTTAGGAATCAGTTGCTTTCTTACGAAGAAGGTTTATATCAGCACCTTCAAACATTTCTAGTTAGTGTAATCTAAGAAGATGTACAAATTAGTAGTTTCGCTTCATTACTAAAGCAGTTGGTTTAGAAAACATACATCTTCACTGGCGAACACTGTGCTGTGTGAAATAAGCTAGTTTGGTTCTAGGAATCAGTTGCTGTCCTACAAAGCAGGTTTAGTGTAGCAACTTCAAACCTTCCTTGTTTGTGTAGTCTAACAGGATGTACAACTTACTTGTTTCGCATCATTTCTTAAGTAGTTTGTTTAGAAAATATACATCTTCATTGCCGAAAACTGTACTGTGTGAAATAAGTTAGTTCGGTTCTAGGAATCAGTTCCTTTCCTACGAAGAAGGTTTAGTGCAGCAACCTCAAACCTTCCTTGTTTTTGTAGTCTAACAAGATGCACAACTTACTAGTTTCACTTCATTTCTAAAGTAGTTTGTTTAGAAAACAAACATCTTCATTTCCGAACACTGTACTATGTGAAATGAGCTAGTTCTTTCTAGGAATCAGTTGCTTTCCTAAGAAGAAGGTTCAGTTCAGCCACTTCAAACATTTCTAGTTAGTGTAATCTCAGAAGATGTACAACTTACTAGTTTCGCTTCATTTCTAAAGTAGTTTCTTTAGAAAACAAACATCTTCATTGCCGAACTCTGTACTGTGTGAAATAAGCTAGTTCTGTTCTAGGAATCAGTTCCTTTCCTACGAAGACGGTTTAGTGCAGAAAGTTCAACCTTTTCTAGTTAATGTAAGCTAACAAGATGTACAACTTAGTAGTTTCCCTTCATTTCTAAAGCAGTTTTTTTAGAAAACATACATCTTCATTGCCGAAAACTGTACTGTGGGAAATAAGCTAGTTCGGGTCTAGGAATCAGTTGCTTTCCTACGAAGAAGGTTTAGTGCAGCAACTTCAAACCTTCCTTGTTTGTGTAGTCTAACAAGATGTACAACTTCCTAGTTTCGCTTCATTTCTAAAGTAGTTTGATAAGAAAACAAACATCTTCATTGCAGAACACTGTACTGTGTGAAATAAGCTAGTTCGGTTCTAGGAATCAGTTGCTTTCCTACGAAGAAGGTTCAGTGCAGCAAGTTCAAACTTTTCTAGTTAGTGTAATCTAACACGATGTACAACTTAGTAGTTTCACTTCATTTCTAAAGCAGTTTGTTTAGAAAACATACATCTTCATTGCCGAAAACTGTACTGTGTGAAATAAGTTAGTTTGGTTCTCGGAATCAGTTGCTTTCCTACGAAGAAGGTTTAGTGCAGCAACTTCAAACATTTCTAGTTAGTGCAATCTAAGAAGATGTACAAATTAGGAGTTTCGCTTCATTTCTAAAGCAGTTGGTTTAGAAAACATACATCTTCATTGGCGAACACTGTGCTGTGTGAAGTAAGCTAGTTTGGTTCTAGGAATCAGTTGCTTTCCTACGAAGAAGGTTTAGTGCAGCCACTTCAAACATTTCTAGTTAGTGTAATCTAAGAAGATGTACAACTTACTATTTTCACTTCATTTCTAATTTAGTTTGTTTAGAAAACAAACATCTTCATTGCCGAACTCTGTACTATGTGAAATAAGCTAGTTCTGTTCTAGGAATCAGTTGCTTTCCTACGTAGAAGGTTTAGTGCAGCAAGTTCAAACTTTTCTAGTTAGTGTAATCTAACAAGATGTACAACTTAGTAGTTTCTCTTCATTTCTAAAGCAGTTTGTTTAGAAAACATACATCTTCATTTCCGAAAACAGTACTGTGTGAAATAAGCTAGTTCGGTTCTAGGAATTAGTTGCTTTCCTACGAAGAAGGTTTAGTGCAGCAACTTCAAACATTTCTAGTTAGTGTAATCTAAGAAGATGTACAAATTAGTAGTTTCGCTTCATTTCTACAGCAGTTTTTTTAGAAAACATACATCTTCATTGCCAAAAACTGTACTGTGTGAAATAAGTTAGTTTGTTTCTAGGAATCAGTTGCTTTCCTACAAAGAAGGCTTAGTGCAGCAACTTCAAACCTTCCTTGTTTGTGTAGTCTAACAGGATGTACAACTTACTAGTTTCGCTTCATTTCTAAAGTAGTTTGTTTAGAAACCAAACATCTTCATTGTCGAAAACTGTACTGTGTGAAATTAGTTAGTTCGGTTCTAGGAATCAGTTCCTTTCCTAGGAAGACGGATTAGTGCAGAAAGTTCAAACTTTTCTAGTTAATGTAATCTAACAAGATGTACAACTTAGTAGTTTCACTTCATTTCTAAAGCAGTTTGTTTAGAAAATATACATCTTCATTTCCAAAAACTGTACTGTGTGAAATAAGTTATTTCGGTTCTAGGAATCAGTTGCTTTCCTACAAAGAAGGTTTAGTGCAGCCACTTCAAAAATTTGCAATTAGTGTAATCTAAGAAGATGTACAACTTACTAATTTCGCTAAATTTCTAAAGTAGTTTGTTTAGAAAACAAACATCTTCATTGCCGAACTCTGTACTGTGTGAAATAAGCTAGTTCTGGTCTAGGAATCAGTTGCTTTCCTACGAAGAAGGTTTAGTGCAGCAACTACAAAGATTTCTAGTTAGTGTAATCTACGAAGATGTACAAATTAGTAGTTTCACTTCATTTCTAAAGTATTTCTTTAGAAAACATACATCTTCATTGGTGAACACTGTGCTGTGTCAAATAAGCTAGTTTGGTTCTAGGAATCAGTTGCTTTCCTACGAAGAAGGTTTAGTACAGCAACTTCAAACATTTCTCGTTAATGTAATCGAAGAAGATGTACAATTTACTAGTTTCGCTTCATTTCTAAAGTAATTTGTTTAGAAAACAAACATCTTCATTGCTGAACTCAGTACTGTGTGAAATAAGCCAGTTCTCCTCAAGGAATCAGTTGCTTTCCTACGAAGAAAGTTTAGTGCAGCAAGTTCAAACTTTTGTAGTTAGTGTAATCTAACAAGATGTACAACTGAGTAGTTTCAATTCATTTCTACAGCAGTTTGTTTAGAAAACATACATCTTCATTGCCGAAAACTGTACTGTGTGAAATAATTTAGTTCGGTCTAGGAATCAGTTGCTTTCCTACGAAGATTGTTTAGTGCAGAAAGTTCAACCTTTTCCACTTAATGTAATCTACGAAGATGTACAACTTAGTAGTTCCACTTCATTTCTAAATCAGTTTGTTTAGAAAATATACATCTTCATTGACGAAAACTGTACTGTGTGAAATAAGTAAGTTCGGTTCTAGGTATCAGTTGCTTTCCTACGAAGAAGGTTTAGTGCAGCAACTTCAAACATTTCTAGTAAGTGTAATCTAAGAAGATGTACAAATCCGTACTTTCGCTTCATTTCTAAAGCAGTTGGTTTAGAAAACATACATCTTCATTTCGAACACTGTCCTGTGTGAAATAAGCTATTTTGGTTCTAGGAATCAGTTGCTTTCCTACAAAGAAGGTTTAGTGCAGCAACTTCAAACCTTCCTTGTTTGTACAAATTGTAGTCTAACAAGATATACAACTTAGTAGTTTTCTTGTTTCTAAAGTAGTTTGTTTAGAAAACAAACATCTTCATTGCCGAACAGTGTACTGTGTGAAATAAGCTAGTTCGGTTCTAGGAATCAGTTGCTTTTAGGAAAGTAGGTTTAGTGCAGCAACTTCAAACATTTCTAGTTAGTGTAATGTAACAAGATGTACAACTTAGTACTTTCAATTCATTTCAACAGCAGTTTGTTTAGAAAACATACATCTTCATTGCCGAAAACTGTACTGTGTGAAATAAGTTAGTTGGGTTCTAGAATCAGTGGCTTTCCTACGAAGAAGGTTTAGTGCCACAACTTCAAACATTTCTAGTTAGTGTAATCTAAGAAGATGTACAAATTAGTAGTTTCGCTTCATTTCTAAATAGTTGGTTTAGAGAACATACATCTTTATTGGAGAACACTATGCTGTGTGATATAAGCTAGTTTGGTTCTAGGAATCAGTTGCTTTCCTACGAAGAAGGTTTAGTACAGCCACTTCAAACATTTCTAGTTAGTGTAATCTCAGAAGATGTACAACTTACTAGTTTCGCTTCATTTCTAAAGTAGTTTCTTTAGAAATAAAACATCTTCATTGCCGAACTCTGTACTGTGTGAAATAAGCTAGTTCTCTTCTAGGAATCAGTTCCTTTCCTACGAAGACGGTTTAGTGCAGAAAGTTCAACCTTTTCTAGTTAATGTAATCTAACACGATGTACAACTTAGTAGTTTCCCTTCATTTCTAAAGCAGTTTGTTTAGAAAACATACATCTTCATTGCCGAAAACTGTACTGTGGGAAATAAGCTAGTTCGGGTCTAGGAATCAGTTGCTTTCCTACGAAGAAGGTTTAGTGCAGCAACTTCAAACCTTCCTTGTTTGTGTAGTCTAACAAGATGTACAACTTACTAGTTTCGCTTCATTTCTAAAGTAGTTTGATAAGAAAAAAAACATCTTCATTGCAGAACAATGTACTGTGTGAAATAAGCTAGTTCGGTTCTAGGAATCAGTTGCTTTCCTACGAAGAAGGTTCAGTGCAGCAAGTTCAAACTTTTCTAGTTAGTGTAATCTAACACGATGTACAACTTAGTAGTTTCACTTCATTTCTAAAGCAGTTTGTTTAGAAAACATACATCTTCATTGCCGAAAACTGTACTGTGTGAAATAAGCTCTTTCGGTTCTAGGAATCAGTTGCTTTCCTACGAAGAAGGTTCAGTGCAGCAAGTTCAAACTTTTCTAGTTAGTGTAATCTAACAAGATGTACAACTTAGTAGTTTCACTTCATTTCTAAAGCAGTTTGTTTAGAAAACATACATCTTCATGGCCGAAAACTGTACGGTATGAAATAAGCGAGTTTGGTTCTAGGAATCAGTTGCTTTCCTACGAAGAAGGTTTAGTGCAGCAACTTCAAACATTTCTAGTTAGTGTAATCTAACAAGATGTACAACTTAGTAGTTTCAATTGATTTCTACAGCAGTTTGTTTAGAAAACATACATCTTCATTTCCGAAAACTGTACTGTGTGAAATAAGCTAGTTTTGTTCTAGGAATCAGTTGCTTTCCTACGAAGAAGGTTTAGTGCAGCAACTTCAAACATTTCTAGTTAGTGTAATCTAACAAGATGTACAACTTAGTAGTTTCAATTGATTTCTACAGCAGTTTGTTTAGAAAACATACATCTTCATTTCCGAAAACTGTACTGTGTGAAATAAGCTACTTCGGTTCTAGGAATCAGTTGCTTTCCTACGAAGAAGGTTTAGTGCAGCAACTTCAAACATTTCTAGTTAGTGAAATCTGAGAAGATGTACAAATTCGTAGTTTCGCTTCATTTCTACAGCAGTTTTTTTAGAAAACATACATCTTCATTGCCGAAAACTGTATTGTGGGAAATAAGGTAGTTCGGTACTAGGAATCAGTTGCTTTCCTACGAAGAAGGTTTAGTGCAGCAACTTCAAACCTTCCTAGTTTCTGTAGTCTAACAAGAGGTACAACTTACTAGTTTCGCTTCATTGCAAAAGTAGTTTGTGTAGAAAACAAACACCTTCATTCCGAACTCTCTACTGTGTGAAATAAGCTAGTTCGGTTTTAGGAATCAGTTGCTTTCCTACGAAGAAGGTTTAGTGCAGCAAGTTCAAACTTTTCTAGTTAGTGTAATCTAAGAAGATGTACAACTGAGTAGTTTCAATTCATTTCTACAGCAGTTTGTTTAGAAAACACAGATATTCATTGCCGAAAAGTGTATTGTGTGAAATAAGTTAGTTCGGTTCTAGGAATCATTTCCTTTCCTACGAAGAAGGTTTAGTGCAGAAAGTTCAAACTTTTCAGGTTAATGTAATCTACGAAGATGTACAACTTAATACTTTCACTTCATTTCTAAAGCAGTTTGCTTAGAAAACAAACATCTTCATTGCCGAACAGTGTACGGTGTGAAATAAGCTAGTTCGGTTCTAGGAATCAGTTGCTTTCCTACGAAGAAGGTTCAGCGCAGCAACTTCAAACCTTCCTTGTTTGTGTAGTCTAACAAGAGGTACAACTTACTAGTTTCGCTTCATTGTAAAGTAGTTTGTTTAGAAAACAAACACCTTCATTGCCGAACTCTCTACTGTGTGAATTAAGCTAATTTGGTTCTAGGAATCAGTTGCTTTCCTAAGAAGAAGGTTTAGTGCAGCAAGTTCAAAATTTCTAGTTAGTGTAATCTAACAAGATGTAAAACTGAGTAGTTTCAATTCATTTCTACAGCAGTTTGTTTAGAAAACATACATCTTCATTGCCGAAAACTGTACTGTGTGAAATAAGTTAGTTCGTTTGTATGAATCAGTTGCTTTCCTACGAAGACGGTTTAGTGCAGAAAGTTCAAACTTTTCCAGTTAATGTAATCTACGAAGATGTACAACTTAGTAGTTTCACTTCATTTCTAAAGCAGTTTGTTTAGAAAACATATATCTTCATTGATGAAAACTGTACTGTGTGAAATAAGGTTGTTCCATTCTAGGAATCAGTTGCTTTCCTACGAAGAAGGTTTAGTGCAGCAACTTCAAACATTTCTAGTTGGTGTAATTTAAGAAGATGTACAAATTAGTAGTTTCACTTCATTTATAAAGCAGTCGGTTTAGAAAACATACATCTTCATTGGCGAACAATGTGCTGTGTGAAATAAGCTAGTTTGGTTCTAGGAATCAGGTGCTTTGCTACGAAGAATGTTTAGTGCAGCAACTTCAAACCTTCCGTGTTTGTGTAGTCTAACAAGATATACAACTTACTAGTTTCGCTTCATTTCTAAAGTAGTTTGTTTAGAAAACAAACATCTTCATTTCCGAACACTGTACTGTGTGAAATAAGCTAGTTCGGTTCTAGGAATCAGTTGATATCCTACGAAGAAGGTTCAGTGCAGCAAGTTCAAACTTTTCCAGTTAGTGTAATCTACCAAGATATATAACACAGTAGTTTCACTTCATTTCTAAAGCAGTTTGTTTAGAAAACATACATCTTCATTGCCGAAAACTGTACTGTGTGAAATAAGTTAGTACGGTTTTAGGAATCAGTTGCTTTCCTACGAAGACGGTTTAGTGCAGAAAGTTCAAACTTTTCTAGTTAATGTAATCTAACAAGATATACAACTTAGTAGTTTCACTTCATTTCTAAAGCAGTTTGTTTAGAAAACATACATCTTCATTTCCGAAAACTGTACTGTGTGAAATAAGGTAGTTCGGTTCTAGGAATCAGTTGCTTTCCTACGAGGAAGGTTTAGTGCAGCAACTTCAAACATTTCTAGTTAGCGTAATCTAAGAAGATGTACAAATTAGAAGTTTTGCTTCATTTCTAAAGCAGTTGGTTTAGAAAACATACATCTTCATTGGCGAACACTGTGCTGTGGAAATAAGCAAGTTTGGTTCTAGTAATCAGTTGCTTTCCTAAGTAGAAGGTTTAGTGCAGCAACTTCAAACCTTCCTTGTTTGTGTAGTCTAACAAGATGTACAACTTACTAGTGTCGCTTCATTTCTAAAGTAGTTTGTTTAGAGAACAAACATCTTCATTGCCGAACACTGTACTGTGTGAAATAAGCTAGTTCGGTTGTAGGAATCAGTTGCTTTCCTTCGAAGAAGTATCAGTGCAGCTACTTCAAACTTTTCTAGTTAGTGTAATCTAACAAGATGTACAACTTAGTAGTTTCACTTCATTTCTGAAGCAGTTTGTTTAGAAAACATACATCTCCATTGCCGAAAACTGTACTGTGTGAAATAAGTTAGTTCAGTTATAGGAATCAGTTCCTTTCCTACGAATACGGTTTAGTGCAGAAAGTTCAAATTTTCCAGTTAATGTAATCTGCCAAGATGTACAACATAGTAGTTTAACTTCATTTCTAAAGCAGTTTGTATAGAAAACATACATCTTCATTGCCGAGAACTGTACTGTGTGAAATAAGTTAGTTCGGTTCTTGGAATCAGTTGCTTTCCTACGAAGAACGTTTAGTGCAGCAACTTCAAACATTTATAGTTAGTGTAATCTAAGAAGATGTACAAATCAGTACTTTCGGTTCATTTCTAAAGCAGTTGGTTTAGAAAGCATACATATTCACTGGCTAACACTGTGCTGTGTGAAATAAGCTAGTTTGGTTCTAGGAATCAGTTGCTTTCCAACGTAGAAGGTTTAGTGCAGCAAGTTCAAACATTTCTAGTTAGTGTAATCTAACAAGAACTACAACTTAGTAGTTTCAATTCATTTCTACAACAGTTTGTTTAGAAAACATACATCTTCATTGCCGAAAACTGTACTGTGTGACATAAGTTAGTTCGGTTCTAGGAATCAGTTCCTTTCCTACGAAGACGGTTTAGTGCAGAAAGTTCAAACTTTTCCAGTTAATGTAATCTACCAATATCTACAACTTAGTAGTTTCAATTCATTTCTAAAGCAGTTTGTTTGGAAAACATACATCTTCATTGCCGAAAACTGTACTGTGTGAAATTAGTTAGTTCGGTTCTAGGAATCCGTTGGTTTCCTACAAAGAAGGTTTAGTGCAGCAACTTCAAAAATATCTTGTCAGTGTAATCTAAGAAGATGTTCAAATTAGTAGTTTCGCTTCATTTCTAAAGCAGTTGGTTTAGAAAACATACACCTTCATTGGCAAACACTGTGCTCTGTGAAATAAGCTAGTTTGGTTCTAGGAATCAGGTGCTCTCCTACGAAGAAGGTTTAGTGCAGCAACTTCAAACCTTCCTTGTTTGTGTAGTCTAACAAGATATACAACTTACTAGTTTCGCTTCGTTTCTAAGGTAGTTTGTTTAGAAAACAAACATCTTCATTGCCGAACACGGTACTGTGTGAAATAAGCTAGTTCGGTTCTAGGAATCAGTTGCTTTCCTACGAATAAGGTTCAGTGCAGCTACTTCAAACTTTCCTAGTTAGTGTAATCTAACAAGATGTACAACTTAGTAGTTTCACTTCATTTCTAAAGCAGTTTGTTTAGAAAACATACATCTTCATTGCCGAAAATGTACTGTGTGAAACAAGGTAGTTCCTTTATAGGAATCAGTTCCTTTCCTATGAAGAAGGTTTAGTTCAGCAACTTCAAACATTTCTAGTTAGTGTAATCTAAGAAGATGCACAAATTAGTAGTTTCGCTTTATTTCTAAAGCAGTTGGTTTAGAAAACATACATCTTCATTGGCGAACACTGTGCTGTGTGAAATAAGCTAGTTTGGTTCTAGGAATCAGTTGCTTTCCTACGGAGAAGGTTTAGTTCAGAAACATCAAACCTTCCTTGTTTGTGTAGTCTAACAAGATGTACAACTTACTAGTTTCGCTTCATTTCTAAAGTAGTTTGTTTAGAAAGCAAACATCTTCATTCCCGAACACTGTACTGTGTGAAATAAGCTAGTTCGGTTCTAGGAATCAGTAGCTTTCCTACGAATAAGGTTCAGTGCAGCTACTTCAAACTTTCCTAGTTAGTGTAATCTAACAAGATGTACAACTTAGTAATTTCACTTCATTTCTGAAGCAGTTTGTTTAGAAAACATACATCTTCATTGCCGAAAACTGTACTGTGTGAAATAACCTTGTTCGGTTCTAGGAGTCAGTTCCTTTCTTACGAAGACGGTTTAGTGCAGGAAGTTCAAACTTTACCAGTTAATGTAATCTACCAAGATGTACAACTTAGTAGTTTCACTTCATTTATAAAGCAGTTTGTTTAGAAAACATACATCTTCATTGCCGAAAACTGTACTGTGTGAAAAAAGGTAGTTCCGTGCTAGAAATCAGTTGCTTTCCTACGAAGAAGGTTTAGTTCAGCAACTTCAAACATTTCTAGTTAGTGTAATCTAAGAAGATGTACAAATTAGTAGTTTTGCTTCATTTCTAAAGCAGTTGGTTTAGAAAACATACATCTTCATTGCCGAACACTGTGCTGTGTGAAATAAGCTAGTTTGGTTCTGGGAATCAGTTGCTTTCCTACGAAGAAGGTTTAGTGCAGCAACTTCAAACATTTCTAGTTAGTGTAATCTAAGATGATGTACAAATTAGTAGTTTCGCTTCATTTCTAAAGCAGTTGGTTTAGAAAACATACATCTTCATTGCCGAACACTGTGCTGTGTGAAATAAGCTAGTTTGGTTCTAGGAATCAGTTGCTTTCCTACGAAGAAGGTTTAGTGCAGCAACTTCAAACCTTCCTTGTTTGTGTAGTCTAACAAGATGTACATCTTAGTAGTTTCGCTTCTTTGCTAAAGTAGTTTGTTTAGAAAACAAACACCTTCATTGCCGAACTCTCTACTGTGTGAAAAAGCTAGTTCAGTTTTAGTAATCGGTTGCTTTCCTACGAAGAAGGTTTAGTGCAGAAAGTTCAAACTTTTCTAGTCAGTGTAATCTAACAAGATGTACAACTGAGTAGTTTCAATTCATTTCTACACCGGTTTGTTTAGAAAACATAGATCTTCATTGCTGAAAATTGTACTGTGTGAAATACGTTAGTTCGGTTGTAGGAATCAATTCCTTTCCTACGAACACGGTTTAGTGCAGAAAGTTCAAACTTTTCCAGTTAATGTAATCTACGACGATATACAACTTAGTAGTTTCACTTCATTTCTAAAGCAGTTTGTTTAGACAACAAACATCTTCATTTCCGAACAGTGTACTGTGTGAAATAACGTAGTTCGGTTCTAGGAATCAGTTGCTTTCCTACGAAGAAGGTTCAGTGCAGCAACTTCAAACTTTCCTTGTTTGTGTAGTCTAACAAGATGTACAACTTACTAGTTTCGCTTCATTGCTAAAGTAGTTTGTTTAGAAAACAAACACCTTCATTGCCGAACTCTCTACTGTGTGAATTAAGCTAATTTGGATTTAGGAAAACAGTTTGCTTTTTCTAAAGCAGTTTGTTTAGAAAACAAACATCTTCATTCCCAAAAACTGAAGAAGGTTTAGTGCAGCAAGTTCAAAATTTCTAGTTAGTGTAATCGAACAAGATGTAAAACTTAGTAGTTTCACTTCATTTCTCAAGCAGTTTGGTTTAGAAAACATACATCTTTATTGCCGAACACTATGCTGTGTGAAATAAGCTAGTTTGGTTCTAGGAATCAGTTGCTTTCCTATGAAGAAGGTTTAGTGCAGCAAGTTCAAATTTTCATAGTTAGTGAAATCTAACAAGAAGTACAACTTAGTAGTTTCAATTCATTTCTACAGCAGTTTGTTTAGAAAACATACATCTTCACTGCCGAAAACTGTACTGTGTGAAATAAGTTAGTTCGGTTCTAGGAATCAGTTCCTTTCCTACGAAGACGGTTTAGTGCAGAAAGTTCAAACTTTTCCAGTTAATATAATCTACGAAGATGTACAACTTAGTAGTTTCACTTCATTTCTAAAGCAGTTTGTTTGGAAAACATACATCTTCATTGTCGAGAACTGTACTGTGTGAAATAAGTTAGTTCGGTTCTAGGAATCAGTTGCTTTCCTACGAAGAAGGTTTAGTGCAGCAACTTCAAACATTTCTAGTTAGTGTAATCTAAGAAGATGTACAAATTAGTTGTTTAGCTTCATTTCTAAAGCAGTTGGTTTTGAAAACATACATCTTTATTGGCGAACACTGTGCTGTGTGAAATAAGCTAATTTGGTTCTAGGAATCAGTTGCTTTCCTACGAAGAATGTTTAGTGCAGCAACTTCAAACCTTCCTTGTTTGTATAGTCTAAAAACATGTACAACTTACTAGTTTCGCTTCATTTCTCAAGTAGTTTGTTTAGAAAACAAACATCTTCATTGCCGAACACCGTACTGTGTGAAATAAGCTAGTTCGGTTCTAGGAATCAGTTGCTTTCCTACGAAGAAGGTTTAGTGCAGCAAGTTCAAACTTTGTTAGTTATTGTAATCTAACAAGATGTACAACTTAGTAGTTTCACTTCATTTCTAAAGCAGTTTGTTTAGAAAACATACATATTCATTGCCGAAAACTGTACTGTGTGAAATAAGGTAGTTCCGTTCTAGGAATCATTTGCTTTCCTACGAAGAAGGTTTAGTTCAGCAACTTCAAACATTTCTAGTTAGTGTAATCTAAGAAGATGTACAAATTAGTAGTTTCGCTTCATTTCTAAAGCAGTTGGTTTAGAAAACATACATCTTCATTGGCCAACACTGTGCTGTGTGAAATAAGATTGTTTGGTTCTAGGAATCAGTTGCTTTCCTACGAAGAAGGTTTAGTGCAGCAACTTCAAACCTTCCTTGTTTGTGTAGTCTAACAAGATGTACAACTTACTAGTTTCGCTTCATTGCCAAAGTAGTTTGTTTAGAAAACAAACACCTTCATTTCCGAACTCTCTGCTGAGTGAAATAAGCTAGTTCAGTTTTAGGAATCAGTTGCTTTCCTATGAAGAAGGTTCAGTGCAGCAAGTTCAAACTTTTCTAGTTATTGTAATCTAACAAGATGTACAACTTAGTAGTTTCTCTTCATTTCTAAAGCACTTTGTTTAGAAAACATACATCTTCATTGACGAAAACTGTACTGTGTGAAATAAGGTAGTTCCGTTCTAGGAAACAGTTGCATTCCTAGGAAGAAGGTTTAGTGCAGCAACTTCAAACATTTCTAGTTAGTGTAATCTAAGAAGATATACAAATTAGTAGTTTCGCTTCATTTCTAAAGCAGTTGGTTTAGAAAACATACATCTTCATTGGCGAACACTGTGCTGTGTGAAATAAGCTAGTTTGGTTCTAGGAATCAGTTGCTTTCCTATGAAGAAGGTTTAGTGCAGCAAGTTCAAATTTTCATAGTTAGTGTAATCTAACAAGAAGTACAACTTAGTAGTTTCAATTAATTTCTACAGCAGTTTGTTTAGAAAACATACATCTGCATTGCCGAAAACTGTACTGTGTGAAATAAGTTAGTTCGGTTCTAGGAATCAGTTCCTTTCCTATGAAGAAGGTTTAGTGCAGCAATTTCAAACTTTTCAGTTAGTATAATCTACCAAGATGTACACCTTAGTAGTTTCACTTCATTTCTAAAGCAGTTTGTTTGGAAAACATACATCTTCATTGCCGAGAACTGTACTGTGTGAAATAAGTTAGTTCGGTTCTAGGAATCAGTTGCTTTCCTACGAGGAAGGTTTAGTGCAGCAACTTCAAACATTTCTAGTTAGTGTAATCTAAGAAGATGTACAAATTAGTTGTTTAGCTTCATTTCTAAAGCAGTTGGTTTTGAAAACATACACCTTCATTGGCGAACACTGTGCTCTGTGAAATAAGCTAGTTTGGTTCTATGAATCAGGTGCTTTCCTACGAAGAAGGTTTAGTGCAGCAACTTCAAACCTTCCTTATTTGTGTAGTCTAACAAGATATACTACTTACTAGTTTCGCTTCATTTCAAAAGTAGTTTGTTTAGAAAACAAACATCTTCATTTTCAAACACTATACTGTGTGAAATAAGCCAGTTCGGTTCTAGGAATCAGTTGCTTTCCTGCGAGGAAGGTTGAGTGCAGCAAGTTCCAACTTTTCCAGTAAGTGTAATCTAACAAGATGTGAAACTTAGTAGTTTCACTTAATTTCTAAAGCAGTTTGTTTAGAAAACATACATCTTCATTGCCGAAAACTGTACTGTGTGATATAAGTTAGTTGGGTTCTAGGAATCAGTTGCTTTCCTACGAAGACGGTTTAGTGCAGAAAGTTCAAACTTTTCTAGTTAATGTAATCTAACAAGATGTACAACTTAGTAGTTTCACTTCATTTCTAAAGCAGTTTGTTTAGAAAACATACATGTTCATTTCTGAAAACTGTACTGTGTGAAATTACCTAGTTCGGTTGTAGGAATCAGTTGCTTTCCTACGAGGAAGGTTTACTGCAGCAACTTCAAACATTTCTAGTTAGGGTAATCTAAGAAGATGTACAAATTAGTACTTTGGCTTCATTTCTAAAGCAGTTGGTTTAGAAAACATACATCTTCATTGGCGAACACTGTGCTGTGTGAAATAAACTCGTTCGGTTCTAGGAATCAGTCGCTTTCCTACGAAGAAGGTTCAGTGCAGCAAGTTAAAACTTTTATAGTTAGTGTAATCTAATAAGATGTACAACTTAGTAGTTTCAATTCATTTCTAAAGCAGTTTTTTTAGAACACATACATCTTCATTGCTGAAAACTGTACTGTGTGAAATAAGGTTTTTCCGTTCTAGGAATCAGTTGCTTTCCTACGAAGAAGGTTTAGTTCAGCAACTTCAAACATTTCTAGTTAGTGTAATCTAAGAAGATGTACAAATTAGTAGTTTCGCTTCATTTCTAAAGCAGTTGGTTTAGAAAACATACATCTTCATTGGCAAACACTGTGCTGTGTGAAATAAGCTAGTTTGGTTCTAGGAAGCGGTTGCTTTCCTACGAAGAAGGTTTAGTGCAGCAAGTTCAAACTTTTCTAGTCAGTGTAATCTAAAAAGAAGTACAACTTAATAGTTTCAATTCATTTCTACAGCAGTTTGTTTAGAAAACAAACATCTTCATTGCTGAACACTGTACTGTGTGAAATAAGTTAGTTCGGTTCTAGGAATCAGTTCCTTTCCGAAGAAGGTTTAGTGCAGAAAGTTCAAACTTTTGTTAGTTATTGTAATCTAACAAGATGTACAACTTAGTAGTTTCACTTCATTTCTAAAGCAGTTTGTTTAGAAAACATACATCTTCATTGCCAAAAACTGTACTGTGTGAAATAAATTAGTTAGGTTCTAAAATCAGTTCCTTTCCTACGAAGAAGGTTTAGTGCAGCAAGTTCAAACTTTTCCAGTTAATGTAATCTAAGAAGATGTACAAATTAGTAATTTCGCTTCATTTCTAAAGCAGTTGGTTTAGAAAACATACATCTTCATTGGTGAACACTGTGCTGTGTGAAATAAGCTTGTTTGGTTCTAGGAATCAGTTGCTTTCCCTACGAAGAAGGTTTAGTGAAGCAAGTTCAAACTTTTCTAGTTCAGTGTAATCTAAAAGAAGTACAACTTAGTAGTTTCAAGTCATTTCTACAGCAGTTTGTTTAGAAAAATACATCTTCATTGCTGAAAACTGTACAGTGTGAAATAAATTAGTTAGGTTCTAAAAATCAGTTCCTTTCCTACGAAGACGGTTTAGTGCAGAAAGTTCAAACTTTTCCAGTTAATGTAATCTAACAAGATGTACAACTTAGTAGTTTCACTTCATTTCTAAAGCAGTTTGTTTAGAAAACATACATCTTCATTGCCGAAAACTTTACTGTGTGAAATAAGTTAGTTCGGTTCTAGGAATCATTTGCTTTCCTACGAAGAAGGTTTAGTGCAGCAACTTCAAACCTTTCTTGTTTGTGTAATCTAACAAGATGTACAAATTAGTTGTTTCGCTTCATTTCTAAAGTAGTTGGTTTAGAAAACAAACATCTTCATTGTCGAACACTGAAATAAGCTTGTTTGGTTCTAGGAATCAGTTGCTTTTCAGTGCAGCAACTTCAAACCTTCCTTGTTTGTGTAGTCTAACAAGATGTACAACTTACTAGTTTCGCTTCATTGCCAAAGTAGTTTGTTTAGAAAACAAACACCTTCATTTCCGAACTCTCTGCTGAGTGAAATAAGCTAGTTCAGTTTTAGGAATCAGTTGCTTTCCTATGAAGAAGGTTCAGTGCAGCAAGTTCAAACTTTTCTAGTTAGTGTAATCTACCAAGATGTAAACCTTAGTAGTTTCACTTCATTTCTAAAGCAGGTTTTTTAGAAAACATACATCTTCATTGACGAAAACTGTACTGTGTGAAATAAGGTAGTTCCGTTCTAGGAATCAGTTGCATTCCTAGGAAGAAGGTTTAGTGCAGCAACTTCAAACATTTCCAGTTAGTGTAATCTAAGAAGATGTACAAATTAGTAGTTTCGCTTCATTTCAAAAGCAGTTGGTTTAGAAAACAAACATCCTCATTGGCCAACACTGTGCTGTGTGAAATAAGCTAGTTTGGTTCTAGGAATCAGTTGCCTTCCAACGAAGAAGGTTTAGTTCAGCAACTTCAAACATTTCTAGTTAGTGTAATCTAAGAAGATGTACAAATTAGTAGTTTCACTTCATTTCTAAAGCAGGTTGTTTAGAAAACATACATCTTCATTACCGAATACTACGGTGTGAAATAAGTTTGTTCTGTTCTAGGAATCAGTTCCTTTCCTACAAAGACGGTTTAGCGCAGAAAGTTCAAACTTTTCCAGTTAATGTAATCTACCAAGATGTACAACGTATTAGTTTCACTTCATTTCTAAAGCAGTTTGTAGAGAAAACATACATCTTCATTGCCGAAAACTGTACTGTATGAAATAAGTTCGTTCGGTTCTAGGAATCAGTTTCTTTCCTACGAAGAAGGTTTAGTGCAGCAACTTCAAACATTTCTAGTTAGTGTAATCTAAGAAGATGTACAAAGTAGTAGTTTCGCTTCATTTCTAAAGCAGTTGGTTTAGAAAACATACATCTTCATTGGCGAACACTGTGCTGTGTGAAATAGGCTAGTTTGGTTCTAGGAATCAGTTGCTTCCTACGAAGAAGGTTTAGTGCAGCAACTTCAAACCTTCCTTGTTTGTGTAGTCTAACAAGATGTACTATTTACTAGTTTCGCTTCATTTCTAAAGTAGTTTGTTTAGAAAACAAACACCTTCATTGCCGAACTCTGTACTGCGTGAAATAAGCTAGTTCTGTCCTAGGAATCAGTTGCTTTCCTATGAAGAAGGTTTAGTGCAGCAAGTTGAAACTTATCTAGTTAGTGTAATCAAACAAGATGTACAACTTAGTAGTTTCAATTCATTTCTAAAGCACTTTGTTTAGAAAACATACATCTTCATTTACGAAAACTGTACTGTGTGAAATAAGTTAGTTCGGTTCTAGGAATCAGTTGCTTTCCTGAGAAGAAGGTTTAGTGCAGCAACTTCACACATTTCTAGTTAGTGTAATCTAAGAAGATGTACAAATTAGTAGTTTTGCTTCATTTCTAAAGCAGTTGGTTTAGAAAACATACATCTTCATTGGCTAACACTGTGCTGTGTGAAATAAGCTAGTTTGGTTCTATGAATCAGTTCCTTTCCTACGAAGAAGGTTTAGTGCAGCAACTTCAAACATTTCTAGTTAGTGTAATCTAAGAATATGTACAAATTAGTAATTTTGCTTCATTTCTAAAGCAGTTGGTTTAGAAAACATACAACTTCTTTGGCGAACACTTTGCTGTGTGAAATAAGCTAGTTTGGTTCAAGGAATCAGTTGCTTTCCTACAAAGAAGGCTTAGTGCAGCAAGTTCAAACTTTTCAAGTTAGTGTAATCTAACAAGAAGTACAACTTAGGAGTTTCAATTCATTTCTACAGCAGTTTCTTTATAAAACATACATCTTCATTGCTGAAAACTGTACAGTGTGAAATAAATTAGTTCGGGTCTAGTAATCAGTTCCTTTCCTACGAAGACGGTTTACTGCAGAAAGTTGAAACTTTTCCAGTTAATGTAATCTACGACGATGTACAACTTAGTAGTTTCACTTCATTTCTAAAGCAGTTTGTTTAGAAAACATACATCTTCATTGCCGAAAACTGTACTGTGTGAAATAAGTTAGTTCGTTTCCTGGTATCAGTTGCTTTCCTACGAAGAAGGTTTAGTGCAGCAGGTTCAAACATTTCTAGTTAGTGTAATCTACGAAGATATACAAATTAGTAGTTTCGCTTCATTTCTAAAGCAGTTGGTTTAGAAAACATACATCTTTATTGGCGAACACTGTGCTGTGTGAAATAAGCTAGTTCAGTTCTAGGAGTCAGTGGCTTTCCTACGAAGAAGGTTTAGTGCAGCAAGTTCAAACATTTCTAGTTAGTGTAATCTAAGAAGATGTACAACTTTCTAGTTTCGCTTCATTTCTAAAGCAGTTGGTTTAGAAAACATACATCTTCATTGGCGAACACTGTGCTTTGTGAAATAAGGAGTTTGGTTCTAGAAATCAGTTGCTTTCCTACGAAGAAGTTTTAGTGCAGCAACTTAAACCTTCCTTGTTTGTGTACTCTAACAAGATGTACAACTTACTAGTTTCTCATCATTTCTAAAGTAGTTTGTTTAGAAAACAAACATCTTCATTCCCGAAAACTGTACTGTGTGAAATAAGCTAGTTCGGTTCTAGGAATCAGTTGCTTTCCTAAGAAGAAGGTTTAGTGCAGCAAGTTCAAACTTTTCTAGTTAGTGTAATCTAACAAGATGTACAACTTAGTAGTTTCACTTCATTTCTAAAGTAGTTTGTTTAGAAAACATACATCTTCATTGCCAAAAGTGTACTGTGTGAAATAAGGTAGTTCCGTTCTGCGAATCAGTTGCTTTCCTTAGAGGAAGGTTTAGTGCAGCAACTTCAAACATTTCTGGTTAGTGTAATCTAAGAAGATGTACAAATTAGTAGTTTCGCTTCATTTCTAAAGCAGTTGGTTTAGAAAACATACATCTTCATTGGCGGACACTGTGTTCTGTGAAATAAGCTAGTTTGGTTGTAAGAATCAGTTGCTTTCCAAAAAAGAAGGTACAGTGCAGCAACTTCAAACCTTCCTTGTTTGTGTAGTCTAACAAGATGTACAACTTACTAGTTTCGCTTCATTTCTAAAGCAGTTGGTTTAGAAAACATACAACTTCTTTGGCGAACAATGTGCTGTGTGAAATAAGCTAGTTTGGTTCTAGGAATCAGTTGCTTTCCTACGAAGAAGGTTTAGTGCACCAGGTTCAAACTTTTCTAGTTGGTGTAATCTAACAAGATGTACAACTTAGTAGTTTCACTTCATTTCTAAAGTACTTTCTTTAGAAAACATACATCTTCATTGCCGAAATCTGTACTGTGTGAAATCAGGTAGTTCCATTCTAGGAATCAGTTGCTTTCCTACGAAGAAGGTTTAGTTCAGCAACTTCAAACATTTCTAGTTAGTGTAATATAAGAAGATGTACAAATTAGTAGTTTCGCTTCATTTCTAAAGCAGTTGGTTTAGAAAACATACATCTTCATTGGCCAACACTGTGCTGTGTGAAATAAGGTAGTTTGGTTCTAGAAATCAGTTCCTTTCCTACGAAGACGGTTTAGTGCAGAAAGTTCAAACTTTTCCAGTTAATGTAATCTACGAAGATGTACAACTTAGTAGTTTCACTTCATTTCTAAAGCAGTTTGTTTAGAAATCATATATCTTCATTGCCGTAAACGTTACTGTGTGAAATAAGTTAGTTCGGTTCTAGGAATCAGTTGCTTTCCTACGAAGAAAGTTTAGTGCAGCAACTTCAAACCTTCCTTTTTGTGTAGTCTAACAAGATGTACAACTTACTAGTTTTCCTTCATTTCTAAAGTAGATTGTTTAGAAAACAAACATCTTCAATGCCGAACACTATACTGTGTGAAATAATTTAGTTCGGTTCTAGGAATCAGTTGTGCTCCTACAAAGAAGGTTCAGTGCAGCAACTTCAAACTTTTCTAGTTAGTGTAATCTAACACGATGTACAACTTAGTAAATTCACTTCATTTCTAAAGCAGTTTGTTTCGAAAACATACATCTTCATTGCCGAAAACTGTACTGTGTGAAATAAGCCAATTCGGTTCTAGGAATAAGTTGCTTTCCTACTGAGAAGGTTTAGTGCAGCAACTTCAAACATTTCTAGTTAGTGTAATCTAAGAAGATGTACAAATTTGTAGTTTCACTTCATTTCTAAAGCAGTTGGTTTAGAAAAAATACATCTTCATTGGCGAACACTGTGCTGTGTGAAATAAGATAGTTTGGTTCTAGGAATCAGTTGCTATCCTACGAAGAAGGTTTAGTGAAGCAAGTTCAAACTTTTCTAGTTAGTGTAATCTAACAAGAAGTACAACTTAGTAGTTTCAAGTCATTTCTACAGCAGTTTGTTTAGAAAACATACATCTTCATTGCCGAAAACTGTACAGTGTGAAATAAATTAGTTAGGTTCTAGAAATCAGTTCCTTTCCTACGAAGACGGTTTAGTGCAGAAAGTTCAAACTTTTCCAGTTAATGTAATCTACGAAGATGTACAACTTAGTAGTTTCACTTCATTTCTAAAGCAGTTTGTTTAGAAAACATACATCTTCATTGCCGAAAACTTTACTGTGTGAAATAAGTTAGTTCGGATCTAGGAATCAGTTTCTTTCCTACGAAGAAGGTTTATTGCAGCAACTTCAAACATTTCTAGTTAGTGTAATCTACGAAGATGTACAAATTAGTAGTTTCGCTTCTTTTCTAAAGCAGTTGCTTTAGAAAACATACATCTTCATTGGCGAACACTGTGCTGTGTGAAATAAGCTAGTTCGGTTCTAGGAATCAGTTGCTTTCCTAAGAAGAAGGTTTAGGGCAGCACGTTCAAACTTTTCTATTTAGTGTAATCTAACAAGATGTACAACTTAGTAGTTTCACTTCATTTCTAAAGCACTTTCTTTAGAAAACATACATCTTCATTGGCGAACACTGTGCTGTGTGAAATAAGTTAGTTTGGTTCTAGAAATCAGTTGCTTTCCTACGAAAAAGTTTTAGTTCAGCAACTTCAAACCCTCCTTGTTTGTGTAGTCTAACACGATGTACAAGTTACTAGTTTTGCTTCATTTCTAAAGTAGTTTGTTTAGAAAAGAAACATCTTCATTGCCGAACACTGTACTGTGTGAAATAAGCTAGTTCGGTTCTAGGAATCAGTTGCTTTCCTAAGAAGAAGGTTTAGTGCAGCACGTTCAAACTTTTCTATTTAGTGTAATCTAATAAGACGTACAACTTAGTAGTTTCACTTCATTTCTAAAGCACTTTCTTTAGAAAACATACATCTTCATTTCCGAAAACTGTAACGTGTGAAATAAGGTAGTAGCGTTCTAGGAATCAGTTGATTTCCTACGAAGAAGGTTAAGTGCAGCAACTTCAAACATTTCTAGTTAATGTAATCTAAGAAGATGTACAAATTAGTAATTTCGCTTCATTCCTAAAGCAGTTTGTTTAGAAAACATACATCTTCATTGGCGAACACTGTGCTGTGTGAAATAAGCTAGTTTGGTTCTAGGAAGCAGTTGCTTTCCTACGAAGAAGGTTTAGTGCAGCAATTTCAAACCTTCCTTGTTTGTGTAGTCTAAGAAGATGTACAACTTACTAGTTTCGCCTCATTTCTAAAGTAGTTTGTTTAGAAAACAAACATCTTCATTGGCGAACACTGTACTGTGTGAAATAAGCTAGTTCACTTCTAGGAATCAGTAGCTTTCCTACGAAGAAGGTTTAGTGCAGCAAGTTCGAACATTTCTAGTTAGTGTAATCTAAGAAGATGTACAACTTAGTAGATTCAATTCATTTCAAAACAGTTTGTTTTGAAAACATACATCTTCATTGCCAAAAACTGTACTGTGTGAAATAAGGTATTTCTGTTCTAGGAATCAGTTGCTTTCCTACGAAGAAGGTTTAGATCAGCAACTTCAAACAATTCTAGTTAGTGTAATCTAAGAAGGTGTACAAATTAGTAGTTTCGCTTCATTTCTAAACCAGTTGGTTTAGAAAACATACATCTTCATTGGCGAACACTGTGCTGTGTGAAATAAGCTAGTTTGGTTCTAGGAATCAGTTGCTTTCCTACGAAGAAGGTTTAGGGCAGCAAGTTCAAGCTTTTCTAGTTAGTGTAATATAACAAGAAGTACAACTTAGTAGTTTCAAGTCATTTCTACAACAGTTTGTTTAGAAAACATACATGTTCATTGCCGAAAACTGTACAGTGTGAAATAAATTAGTTAGGTTCTAGAAATCAGTTCCTTTCCTATGAAGACGGTTTAGTGCAGAAAGTTCAAACTTTTCCAGTTAATGTAATCTACGAAGATGTACAACTTAGTAGTTTCACTTCATTTCTAAAGCAGTTTGTTTAAAAAACATACATCTTCATTGCCGAAAACTCTACTGTGTTAAATAAGTTAGTTTGGTTCTAGGAATCAGTTGCTTTCCTACGAAGAAGGTTTAGGGCAGCAATTTCAAACATTTCTAGTTAGTGAATTCTAAGAAGATGTACAAATTAGTAGTTTCACTTCATTTCTAAAGCATTTGGTTTAGAAAACATACTTCTTCATTGGCAAACACTGTGCTGTGTGAAATAAGCTAGTTTGGTTCTAGAAATCAGTGGCTTTCCTAAGAAGAAGGTTTAGTGCAGCACGTTCAAATCTTCTATTTAGTGTAGTCTAACAAAATGTACAACTTACTATTTTCGCTTCATTTCTAAAGTAGTTTGTTTAGAAAACAAACATCTTCATTGAGGAACACTGTACTGTGTGAAATAAGCTAGTTCGTTTCTAGGAATTAGTTGCTTTCCTACAAAGAAGGTTTAGTGCAGCAAGTTCAAACTGTAGTAGTTAATCTAACTTTTCTAGATAGTGTAATCTAACAAGATGTACAAATTAGTAGTTTCACTTCATTTCTAAAGCAGTTTGTTTAGAAAACATACATCTTCATTTGCGAACACTTTACTGTGTGAAATAAGTTAGTTCGGTTCTAGGAATCAGTTTCTTTCCTACGAAGAAGGTTTATTGAAGCAACTTCAAACATTTCTAGTTAGTGTAATCTACGAAGATGTACAAATTAGTAGTTTCGCTTCATTTCTAAAGCAGTTTGTTTAGAAAACAAACATCTTCATTGCCGAACACTGTACTGTGTGAAATAAGCTAGTTCGGTTCTAGGAATCAGTTGCATTCCTAAGAAGAAGGTTTAGTGCAGCACGTTCAAACTTTTCTATTTAGTGTAATCTAACAAGATGTACAACTTAGTAGTTTCACTTCATTTCTAAAGCACTTTCTTTAGAAAACATACATCTTCATTGCCAAAAACTGTAACGTGTGAAATAAGGTAGTACCGTTCTAGGAATCAGTTGCTTTCGTACGAAGAAGGTTTAGTGCAGCAACTTCAAACATTTCTAGTTAGTGTAATGTAAGAAGATGTACAAATTAGTAGTTTCGCTTCATTTCTAAAGCAGTTTGTTTAGAAAACATACATCTTCATTGGCGAACACTGTAATGTGTGAAATAAGCTAGTTTGGTTCTAGGAATCAGTTGCTTTCCTACGAAGAAGGTTTAGTGCAGCAACTTCAAACCTTCCTGGTTTGTGTAGTCTAACAAGATGTACAACTTACTAGTTTCGCTTCATTCCTAAAATAGTTTGTTTAGAAAACAAACATCTTCATTGGCGAACACTGTACTGTGTGAAATAAGCTAGTTCGGTTCTAGGAATCAGTTGCTTTCCTACGAAGAAGGGTCAGTGCAGCAAGTTCAAACTTTTCTAGTTAGTGTAATCTAACAAGATGTACAACTTAGTAGTTTCACTTCATTTCTAAAGCAGTTTGTTTAGAAAACATACATCTTCATTACCAAAAACTGTACTGTGTGAAATAAGTTAGTTCGGTTCTAGGAATCAGTAGCTTTCCTACGAAGAAGGTTTTGTCCAGCAACTTCAAACCTTCCTTGTTTGTGTAGTCTAAGAAGATGTACAACTTACTAGTTTCGCTTCATTTCTAAAGTAGTTTGTTTAGAAAACAAATATCTTCATTGCCGAACACTGTTTCTGTGTGAAATAAGCTAGTTCGTTTCTAGGAATCAGTTGCTTTCCTATGAAAAAGGTTTAGTGCAGCAAGTTCAATCTTTTCTAGTTAGTGTAATACAATAAGATGTTCAACTTACTAAATTCGCTTCATATCTAACGTAGTTTGTTTCAAAAACAACCATCTTCATTGCTGAACACTGTACTGTGTGAAATAAGCGAGTTCGGTTCTAGGAACCAGTTGCTTTCCTACGAAGAAGGTTTAGTGCAGCAACGTCAAACCTTCCTTGTTTGTGTAGTCTGACAGATGTACAACTTCCTAGTTCCGCTTCATTTCTAAAGTAGTTTGTTCAGAAAACAAACATCTTCATTCCCGAACACTGTCCTCTGTGAAATAAGCTAGTTCGTTTCTAGGAATCAGTTGCTTTCCTACGAGGAAGGTTTAGTGCAGCAAGTTTAAACTTTTCTTGTTAGTGTAATCTAACAAGATGTACAACTTGGTAGTTTCACTTCATTTCTAAAGCAGTTTGTTTAGAAAACATACATCTTCATTGCTGAAAACTCTACTGTGTTAAATAAGTTGGTTTGGTTCTAGGAATCAGTTGCTTTCCTACGAAGAAGGTTTAGGGCAGCAATTTCAAACATTTCTAGTTAGTGAATTCTAAGAAGATGTACAAATTAGTAGTTTCGCTTCATTTCTAAAGCATTTGGTTTAGAAAACATACTTCTTCATTGGCAAACACTGTGCTGTGTGAAATAAGCTAGTTTGGTTCTAGAAATCAGTGGCTTTCCTACGAAGAAGGTTTAGTGCAGCAACTTCAAATCTTCCTTGTTTGTGTAGTCTAACAAAATGTACTACTTACTATTTTCGCTTCATTTCTAAAGTAGTTTGTTTAGAAAACAAACATCTTCATTGAGGAACACTGTACTGTGTGAAATAAGCTAGTTCGTTTCTAGGAATTAGTTGCTTTCCTACAAAGAAGGTTTAGTGCAGCAAGTTCAAACTGTAGTAGTTATTGTATCTAACTTTTCTAGATAGTGTAATCTAACAAGATGTACAACTTAGTAGTTTCACTTCATTTCTAAAGCAGTTTGTTTAGAAAACATACATCTTCATTGCCGAAAACTTTACTGTGTGAAATAAGTTAGTTCGGTTCTAGGAATCAGTTTCTTTCCTACGAAGAAGGTTTATTGAAGCAACTTCAAACATTTCTAGTTAGTGTAATCTACGAAGATGTACAAATTAGTAGTTTCGCTTCATTTCTAAAGCAGTTTGTTTAGAAAACAAACATCTTCATTGCCGAACACTGTACTGTGTGAAATAAGCTAGTTCGGTTCTAGGAATCACTTGCATTCCTAAGAAGAAGGTTTAGTGCAGCACGTTCAAATTTTTCTATTTAGTGTAATCTAACAAGATGTACAACTTAGTAGTTTCACTTCATTTCTAAAGCAGTTTTCTTTAGAAAACATACATCTTCATTGCCGAAAACTGTAACGTGTGAAATAAGGTATTACCGTTCTAGGAATCAGTTGCTTTCGTACGAAGAAGGTTTAGTGCAGCAACTTCAAACATTTCTAGTTAGTGTAATCTAAGAAGATGTACAAATTAGCAGTTTCGCTTCATTTCTAACGCAGTTGGTTTAGAAAACATACATCTTCATTGGCGAACACTGTGCTGGGTGAAATAAGCTAGTTTGGTTCTAGGAATAAGTTGCTTTCCTACAAAGAAGGTTTAGTGCAGCAACTTCAAACCTTCCTTGTTTGTGTAGTCTAACAAGATGTACAACTTACTAGATTCGCTTCATTTCTAAAGTAGTTTGTTTAGAAAAGAAACATCTTCATTGCCAAACACTGTACTGTGTGAAATAAGCTAGTTCGGTTCTCGGAATCAGTCACTTTCCTACGAAGAAGGTTCAGTGCACCAAGTTCAAACTTTTCTAGTTAGTGTAATCAAACAAGATATACAACTTAGTAGTTTCACTTCATTTCTAAAGCAGTTTGTTTAGAAAACATATATCTTCATTGCCGAAAACTGTACTGTGTGAAATAAATTAGTTCGGTTCCAGGAATCAGTTGCTTTCCTATGAGGAAGGTTTAGTGCAGGAACGTCAAACATTTCTAGTTAGTGTAATCTAACAAGATGTACAAATTGGTAGTTTCACTTCATTTCTAAAGCAGTTAGTTTAGAAAACAAACATCTTCATAGCCGAACACTGTACTGTGTGAAATAAGCTAGTTCGGTTCTAGGAATCAGTTGCTTTCCTACGAAGAAGGTTCAGTGCAGGAAATTCAAACTTTTCTGGTTAGTGTAATCTAACAAGATGTACAACTTATTAGTTTCACTTCATTTCTAAAGCAGTTGGTTTAGAAAACATACATTTTCATTGGCGAACACTGTGCTGTGTGAAATAACCTAGTTTGGTTCTAGGAATCAGGTGCTTTCCTATGAAGAAGGTTTAGTGCAGCAAGTTCAGTCCTTCCTTGTTTGTATAGTCTACCAAGATGTACAATTTACTAGTTTCGCTTCATTTCTAAAGTAGTTTGTTTAGAAAACAAATATCTTCATTGCCGAACCCTGTACTGTGTGAAATAAGCTAATTCTGTTCTAGGAATCAGTTGCTTTCCTGCGAAGAAGGTTTAGTGCAGGAAGTTCAAACTTTTCTAGTTAGTGTAATCAAACAAGTTGTACAACTTAGTAGTCTCACTTCATTTCTAAAGCAGTTTGTTTAGAAAACATACATGTTCATTTCCGAAAACTGTACTGTGTGAAATAAGCTAGTTCAGTTATAGGAATCAGTTGCTTTCCTACGAAGAAGGTTTAGTGCAGCAACTTCAAACATTTCTAGTTAGTGAAATCTAAGAAGGTGTACAAATTAGTAGTATCGCTTCATTTCTAATGCACTTGGTTTAGAAAACATACATCTTCATTGGCGAACACTGTGCTGTGTGAAATAAGGTAGTTTGGTTGTAGGAATCAGTTCTTTCCTACGAAGAAGGTTTAGTGCAGCAACTTCAAACCTTCCTTGTTTTTGTAGTCTAACAAGATGTTCAACTTACTAGTTTCGCTTCATTTCTAAAGTAGTTTGTTTAGAAAATAAACACCTTCATTTCCGAACTCTCTACTGCGTTAAATAAGCTAGTTATGTTTTAGGAATCAGTTGCTTTCCTACGAGGAAGGTTCAGTGCAGCAAGTTCATACTTTTCTAGTTAGTGCAATCTAACAATATGTACAACTTAGTAGTTTCACTTCATTTCTAAAGCAGTTTGTTTAGAAAACATACATCTTCATTTCCGAAAACTGTACTATGTCAAATAAGTTAGTTCGGATCTGGGAATCAGTTCCTTTCCTACGAAGAACCATTAGTGCAGCAAGTATAAACTTTTCTAGTTAGTGTAATCTAACAAGATGTACAACTTAGTAGTTTCACTTCATTTCTAAAGCAGTTTGTTTAGAAAACATACATCTTCATTGCCGAAAACTGTACAGTGTGAAATAAGTTAGTTCGGTTCTAGGAATCAGTACCTTTCCTACGAAGAAGGTTTCGTCCAGCAACTTCAAACCTTCCTTGTTTGTGTAGTCTAAGAAGATGTACAATTTACTACTTTCGCTTCATTTCTAAAGTAGTTTGTTTAGAAAACAAATATCTTCATTGCCCAACACTGTTTCTGTGTGAAATAAGCTAGTTCGTTTCTAGGAATCAGTTGCTTTCCTACCGAAAAAGGTTTAGTGCAGCAAGTTCAAAGTTTACTAGTTAGTGTAATACAACAAGATGTTCAACTTACTAAATTCGCTTCATATCTAACGTAGTTTGTTTCAAAAACAAACATCTTCATTGCTGAACACTGTACTGTGTGAAATAAGCTAGTTCGATTCTAGGAACCAGTTGCTTTCCTACGAAGAAGGTTTAGTGAAGCAACTTCAAACCTTCCTTGTTTGTGTAGTCTGACAAGATGTACAACTTACTAGTTCCGCTTTATTTCTAAAGTAGTTTGTTTAGAAAACAAACAGCTTCATTCCCGAACACTGTCCTCTGTGAAATAAGCTAGTTCGTTTCTAGGAATCAGTTGCTTTCCTACGAGGAAGGTTTAGTGCAGCAAGTTCAAACTTTTCTAGTTAGTGTAATCTAACAAGATGTACAACTTGGTAGTTTCACTTCATTTCTAAAGCAGTTTGTTTAGAAAACATACGTCTTCATTGCCAAAAACTCTACTGTGTGAAATAAGTTAGTTTGGTTCTAGGAATCAGTTGCTTTCCTACGTAGAAGGTTTAGTGCAGCAACTTCAAACATTTCTAGTTAGTGTAATCTAAGAAGATGTACAAATTAATAATTTCGATTCATTTCTAAAGCAGTTGGTTTAGAAAACATACATCTTCATTGGGAAACACTGTGCTGTGTGAGATATGGGAGATTGGTTCTAGGAATCAGTTGCTTTCCTATGAAGAAGGTTTAGTGCAGCAACTTGAAACCTTCCTTGTTTGTGTTACCTAACAAGATGTACAACTTAGTAGTTTCGCTTCATTTTTAAAGTAGTTTGTTTAGAAAACAAACATCTTCATTGCCGAACACTGTACTGTGTGAAATAAGTTAGTTCTGTTCTAGGAATCAGTTGCTTTCCTACGAAGAAGGGTTAGTGCAGCAACTTCAAACCTTCCTTGTTTGTGTAGTCTAACAAGATATTCAACTTACTAGTTTCGCTTCATTTCTAAAGTAGTTTGTTTAGAAAACAAACATCTTCATTGCCGAACATTGTGCTGTGTGAAATAAGCTAGTTGGTTTCTAGGAATCAGTTGCTTTCCTACGAAGAAGGTTTAGTGCAGCAACTTCAAACCTTCCTTGTTTGTGTAGCCTAACAAGATATACAACTTACTAGTTTCCCTTCATTTCTAAAGTAGTTTGTTTAGAAAACAAACATCTTCATTGCCGAACACTGTCCTATGTGAAATAAGCTAGTTCGTTTCTAGGAATCAGTTGCTTTCCTACGAAGAAGGTTTAGTGCAGCAAGTTCAAACTTTTCTAGTTAGTGTAATCTAACAAGATGTACAACTTGGTAGTTTCACTTCATTTCTAAAGCAGTTTGTTTAGAAAACATACATCTTCATTGCCTAAAACTGTACTGTGTGAAATAAGTTAGTTCGGTTCTAGGAATCAGTTGCTTACCAACGAGGAATGTTTAGTGCAGCAACTTCAAACATTTCTAGTTAGTGTAATCTAAGAAGATATACAAATTAGTAGTTTCGCTTCATTTCTAAAGCAGTCGGTTTAGAAAACATACATCTTCATTTGGAAACACTGTGCTGTGTGAGATATGGGAGTTTCGTTCTAGGAATTAGTTGCTTTCCTACGAAGAAGGTTTAGTGCAGCAACTTCAAACCTTTCTTTTTTGTGTAGTCTAACAAGATGTACAACTTACTAGTTTTGCTTCATTTCTAAAGTAGTTTGTTCAGAAAACAAACATCATCATTGCCGAACACTATACTGTGTGAAATAAGCTAGTTCGGTTCTAGGAATCAGTTCCTTTCGTACGAAGACGGTTTAGTGCAAGTTAAAACTTTTCAATTCAGTTAAAGCTAACAAGATATACGACTTAGTAAATTCACTTCATTTCTAAAGCAGTTTGTTTAGAAAACATACATCTTCATTTCCGAAAACTGTACTGTGTGAAATAAGTTAGTTCGGTTCTAGGAATCAGTACCTTTCATACGAAGAAGGTTTCGTCCAGCAACTTCAAATCTTCCTTGTTTGTGTAGTCTAAGAAGATGTACAACTTACTAGTTTCGCTTCATGTCTAAATCAGTTTGTTTAGAAAACAAACATCTTCATTGCCGAACACTGTTTCTGTGTGAAATAAGCTAGTTCGTTTATGGAAATCAGTTGCTTTCAAACGAAGAAGGTTTAGTGCAGCATGTTCAAAGTTTTCTAGTTAGTGTAAGATAACAAGATGTACAACTTACCAAATTCGCTTCATATCTAAGGTAGTTTGTTTCAAAAACAAACATCTTCATTGCTGAACACTGTACTGTGTGAAATAAGCTAGTTCGGTTCTAGGAATCAGTTGCTTTCCTATGAAGAAGGTTTAGTGCAGCCACTTCTAACCTTCCTTGTTTGTGTAGTCTGACAAGATGTACAACTTACTAGTTTCGCTTCATTTCTATAATAGTTTGTTTAGAAAACAAACATCTTCATTGGCGAACACTGTACTGTGTGAAATAAGCTAGTTCGTTTCTAGGAATCAGTTGCTTTCCTACGAAGAAGGTTTAGTGCAGCAAGTTCAAACTTTTCTAGTTAGTGAAATCGAACAAGATGTACAACTTGGTAGTTTCACTTCATTTCTAAAGCAGTTTGTTTAGAAAACATACATCTTCATTGCCGAAAACTGTACTGTGTGAAATAAGTTAGTTCGGTTCTAGGAATCAGTCGCTTTCCTACGAAGAAGGTTTAGTGCAGCAACTTCAAACATTTCTACTTCGTGTAATCTAAGAAGATATACAAATTAGTACTTTCGCTTCACTTCTAAAGCAGTTTGTTTACAAAACATACATCTTCATTGGCAAACACTCTGCTGTGTAAGATATGCGAGTTTGGTTCTAGGAATAAGTTGCTTTCCTACGAAGAAGGTTCAGTGCAGCAAGTTCAAACTTTTCTAGTTAGGGTAATCTAACAAGATGTACAACTTAGTAGTTTCACTTCATTTCTAAAGCAGTTTGTTTAGAAAACATACATCTTCATTGCCGAAAACTGTACTGTGTGAAATAAGTTAGTTCGGTTCTTTGAATCAGTGCCTTTCCTACGAAGAAGGTTTAGTGCAGCAAATTCAAACATTTCTCGTTAGTGTAATCTAAGAAGATGTACAACTTACTAGTTTCGCTTCATTTCTAAATTTGTTTAGAAAACAAACATCTTCATTGCCGAACTCTGTATACTGTGAAATAAGCTAGTTCTGTTCTAGGAATCAGGTGCGTTCTTACAAAGAAGGTTTAGTTTAGCAAGTTCAAACTTTTCTAGTTATTGTAATCTAACAAGATGTACAACTTAGTAGTCTCGCTTCATTTCTAAAGTAGTTGGTTTAGAAAACATACATCTTCACTGGTGAACACTGTGTTGTGTGAAATAAGCTTGTTCGGTTCTAGGATTCAGTTGCTTTCCTACGAAGAAGGCCTAGTTCAGCAACTTCAAACATTTCTAGTTAGTGTAATCTAAGAAGATGTAGAAATTAGCAGTTTCGCTTCATTACTAAAGCAGTTGGTTTAGAAAACATACATCTTCATTGGCAAACACTGTGTTGTGTGAAGTAAGCTAGTTTGGTTCTAGGAATCAGTTGCTTTCCTACGAAGAAGGTTTAGTGCAGCAAATTCAAACATTTCTTGCTAGTGTAATCAAAGAAGATGTACAACTTACTAGTTTCGCTTCATTTCTAAAGGAATTTGTTTAGAAAACAAACATCTTCATTGCTGAACTCTGTATTGTGTGAAATAAGCTAGTTCTGTTCTAGGAATCAGTTGCTTTTCTACGAAGAAGGTTTGTGCAGCAAGTTCAAACTTTTCTAGTTAGTTTAATCTAACAAGATGTACAACTTAGTAGTTTTAATTCATTTCTACAGCAGTTTGTTTAGAAAACATACATTTTTATTGCCGAAAACTGTACTGTGTGAAATAAGTTAGTTCGGTTCTAGCAATCAGTTGCTTTCCTACGAAGACGGTTTAGTGCAGAAAGTTCAAACATTGATAGTTAGTGTAATCTAAGAAGATGTACAAATTAGTAGTTTCGCTTCATTTCTAAGACAGTTTCTTTCGAAAACATACATCATCATTTCCAAAAACTGTATTGTGTGAAATAAGTTAGTTCGGTTCTAGGAATCATTTGCTTTCCTACGAAGAAGCTTTAGTGCAGCAACTTCAAACACTTCTAGTTAGTGTTATCTAAGAAGATGTACAAATTAGTAGTTTCGCTTCATTTCTAAAGCAGTTGGTTTAGAAAACATACATCTTCATTGCCGAAAACTGTGCTGTGGGAAATAAGCTAGTTCGGTTCTAGGAATCAGGTGCTTTCCTACGAAGAAGGTTTAGTGCAGCAAGTTCAAACTTTTCTATTTAGTGTAATCTAACAAGAAGTACAACTTAGTAGTATCAATTCATTTCTACAGCAGTTTGTTTAGAAAACATACATCTTCATTGCCGAAAACTGTACTGTGTGAAATAATTTAGTTCGGTTCTAGGAATCAGTTGCTTTCCTACGAAGAAGGTTTAGTGCAGCAACTTAAACATTTCTAGTTAGTGTAATCTAAGAAGATGTACAAATTAGTAGTTTGGCTTCATTTCTAAAGCAGTTGGTTTAGAAAACATACATCTTCCTTGGCGAACACTGTGCTGTGTGAAATAAGCTAGTTTGGTTCTAGAAATCAGTTGCTTTCCTACGAAGAAGTTTTAGTGCAGCAACTTCAAACCTTCCTTGTTTGTGTAGTCTAACAAGATGTACAACTTAGTAGTTTCGCTTCATTTTTAATAAGTTTGTTTAGAAAACAAACATCTTGATTGCCGAACTCTGTACTTTGTCAAATAAGCTGGTTCTGTTCTAGGAATCAGTTGCTTTCCTACGAAGAAGGTTTAGTGCAGAAAGTTCAAACTTTTCTATTTAGTGTAATCTAACAAGAAGTACAACTTAGTAGTTTCAATTCATTTCTACAGCAGTTTGTTTAGAAAACATACATCTTCATTGCCGAAAACTGTACTGTGTGAAATAAGTTATTTCGGTTCTAGGAATCAGTTCCTTTCCTACGAAGACGGTTTAGTGCAGAATGTTCAAACTTTTCCAATTAATGTAATCTACCACGATGTACAACTTAGTAGTTTCACTTCATTTCTAAAGTAGTTTGTTTAGAAAACAAACATCTTCATTGCAGAACACTGTACTGTGTGAAATAAGCTAGTTCGGTTCTAGGAATCAGTTGCTTTCCTACTAGTTTCACTTCATTTCTAAAGCAGTGTGTTTAGAAAACATACATCTTCATTGTCGAACACTGTGCTGTGTGAAATAAGGTAGTTTGGTTCTAGGAATCAGTTGCTTTCCTACGAAGATGGTTTAGTGCAGCAACTTCAAACCTTCCTTGTTTGTGTAGTCTAACAAGATGTACAACTTAGTAGTTTCACTTCATTTGTAAAGCAGTTTGTTTAGAAAACATACATCTTCGTTGCCGAAAACTGTACTGTGTGAAATAAGGTAGTTCTGTTCTAGGAATCAGTTGCTTTCCTAAGAAGAAAGTTTAGTGCAGCAACTTCAAACATTTCTAGTTAGTGTAATCTAAGAAGATGTACAAATTAGTAGTTTCGCTTCATTTCTAAATCAGTTGGTTTAGAAAACATACATCTTCATTGGCGAACACTGTGCTGTGTGAAATAAGCTAGTTTGGTTCTAGGAATCAGTTGCTTTCCTACGAAGAAGGTTTAGTGTAGCAACTTCAAACCTTCCTTGTTTGTGTAGTCTAACACGATGTACAACTTACTAGTTTCAGTTCATTTCTAAAGTAGTTCATTTAGAAAACAAACATCTTCATTGCCGAACTCTGTACTGTGTGAAATAAGCTATTTCTGTTCTAGGAATCAGTTGCTTTCCTACGAAGAAGGTTTAGTGCAGCATGTTCAAATTTTTCTAGTTAGTGTAATCTAACAATATATACAACTTAGTAGTTTCAATTCATTTCTACAGCAGTTTGTTTAGAAAACATATATCTTCATTCCTGAAAACTGTACTGTGTGAAATAAGTTAGTTCGGTTCTAGGAATCAGTTCCTTTCCTACGAAGATGGTTTAGTGCAGAAAGTTCAAACTTTTCCAGTTAATGTAATCTACCAAGATGTACAACTTAGTAGTTTCACTTCATTTCTAAAGCAGTTTGTTTAGAAAACATACATCTTCATTGCCGAAATCTGTACTGTGTGAAATAAGTTAGTTCGGTTCTAGGAATCAGTTACTTTCCTACGAAGAAGGTTTATTTCAGCAACTTCAAACATTTCTAGTTAGTGTAATCTAAGAAGATGTACAAATTATTAGTTTCACTTCATTACTAATGCAGTTGGTTTAGAAAACATACATCTTCACTGGCGAACACTGTGCTGTGTGAAATAAGCTAGTTTGGTTCTAGGAATCAGTTGCTTTCCTACAAAGAAGGCTTAGTGCAGCAACTTCAAACCTTCCTTGTTTGTGTAGTCTAACAAGATATACAACTTACTAGTTTCCCTTCATTTCTATAGTAGTTTGTTTAGAAAGGAAACATCTTCATTGCCGAATACTGTACTGTGTGAAATAAACTCGTTCGGTTCTAGGAATCAGTCGCTTTCCTACGAAGAAGGTTCAGTGTAGCAAGTTAAAACTTTTATACTTAGTGTAACCTAACAAGATGTACATCTTACTAGTTTCAGTTCACTTCAAAAGCAGTTTGTTTAGAAAACATACATCTTCATTGCAGAAAACTGTACTGTGTGAAATAAGTTAGTTCGGTTCTAGGAATCAGGTGCTTTCCTACTAAGAAGATTTAGTGCAGCCACTTCAAACATTTCTATTTAGTGTAATCTAAGACGATGTACAACTTACTAGTTTCGCTTCATTTCTAAAGTAGTTTGTTTAGAAAACAAACATCTTCATTGCCGAAAACTGTACTGTGTGAAATAAGTTAGTTCGGTTCTAGGAATAAGTTCCTTTCCTACAAAGACGGTTTAGTGCAGAAAGTTCAACCTTTTCTAGTTAATGTAATCTAACAAGATGTACAACTTAGTAGTGTCACTTCATTTTTAAAGCAGTTTGTTTAGAAAATATACATCTTCATTTCCAAAAACTGTACTGTGTGAAATAAGTTAGTTCGGTTCTAGGAATCAGTTGCTTTCCTACTAAGAAGGTTTAGTGCAGCCACTTCAAACATTTCTAGTTAGCGTAATCTAAGAAGATGTACAACATACTAGTTTCGCTTCATTTCTAAAGTAGTTTGTTTAGAAAACAAACATCTTCATTGCCTAACTCTGTACTGAGTGAAACAAGCTAGTTCTTTTCTAGGAATCAGTTCCTTTCCTACGAAGACGGTTTAGTGCAGCAACTTCAATCATTTCTAGTTAGTGTAATCTGAGAAGATATACAAATTAGTAGTTTCGCTTCATTGCTAAAGTAGTTTGTTTAGAAAACAAACACCTTCATTGCCAAACTCTCTACTGTGTGAAATAAGCTAGTTGGGTTTTAGTAATCTGTTGCTTTCCTACGAAGAATGTTCAATGCAGCTATTTCAAACTTTTCTAGTTAGGATAATCTAACAAGATGTACAACTTAGTAGTTTCAATTCCTTTATACAGCAGTTTGTTTAGAAAACATACATCTTCATTTCGAAAACTGTACTGTGTGAAATAAAGTTCGGTTCTAGGAATCAACAAGAGGTTCAGTGCAGCAACTTCAAACTTTTCTAGTTAGTGTAATCTAACAATGAGTAGTTTCAATTCATTTCTACAGCAGTTTGTTTAGAAAACTTACATCTTCATTGCGAAAAATGTACTGTGTGAAATAAGTTAGTTCGTTTCTAGGAATCAGTTGCTTTCCTATGAAGAAGGTTTAGTGCAGAACTTCAAACCTTCCTTGTTTGTGTACTCTAACAATATGTACAACTTACTAGTTTCACTTCATTTCTAAAGCAGTTTGTTTGAAAACATACATCTTCTAAAACTGTACTGTGTGAAAGTAGTTTTCAGGAATCATTTCCTAAGAAGAAGGTTTAGTGCAGTTTGTTTAAGAAAACAAATTACATCTTTATTTTCAGTTGGTTTAGAAAACATAAATCTTCAAAAATGAACACTGTGTGAAATAAGCTCGTTTGGGTTCTAGAAATCAGGTGCTTTCCGACGAAGAAGGTTTAGTGCAGTTCAAACCTTCCTTGTTTGTGTCGACTAACAAGATGTACAACTTACTAGGCTTCATTTCTAAAGTAGTTTGTTTGAAAAGAAACATCTTCATTGCCGAACACTGTACTGTGTTAAATAAGCTAGTTCAGTTCTAGGAATCAGTTGCTTTTACAAAGAAGGTCTACAAGTGTAATCTAACAAGATGTACAAGTTAGTTTCACTTATTTCTGTACAACTTAATAGTTTCACTTCTTTTCTAAAGCAGTTTGTTTAGAAAAGATACATCTTCATTGCCAAAACCTGTACTGTGTGAAATAAGTAAGTTCGGTTCTAGGAATCAGTTGCTTTCCAAAGAAGGTTTAGTGCAGCAACTTCAAACATTTCTAGTTAGTGTAATCTAAGAAGATGTACAAATTAATAGTTTCGCTTCATTTCTAAAGCAGTTGGTTTAGAAAACATACATCTTCTTTGGCGAACACTGTGCTGTGTGAAATAAGCTAGTTTTGTTCTAGGAATCAGTTGCTTTCCTACGAAGAAGGTTTAGTGCAGCAACTTCAAACCTTTTTTGTTTGTGTAGTCTAACAAGTTGTACAACTTACTAGTTTCGCATCATTTGTAAAGTAGTTTGTTTAGAAAACAAACATCTTCATTGCCGAAAACACTGTACTGTGTGCAATAAGTTAGTTCGGATCTAGGAATCAGTTCTTTTCCTAGGAAGACGGTTTAGTGCAGAAAGTTCAAAGTTAATGTAATCTAACAAGATGTACAACTTAGTAGTTTCACTTTCATCTTCATTTAGTTCGGTTCTCGGAATCAGTTGGTTTCTCACGAGAAAGGTTTCGTGCAGCCACTTCAAACATTTCTAGTTAGTGTAATCTAAGAAGATGTACAACTTACTAGTTTCGCTTCATTTCTAAATTAGTTTGTTTAGAAAACAAACATCTTCATTGCCGAACTCTGTACTGTGTGAAATAAGCTAGTTCGGTTCTAGGAATCAGTTCCTTTACTACGAAGAAGGTTTAGTGCAGCAAGTTCAAACTTTCCTAGTTAGTGTAATCTAAGAAGATGTACAACTTAGTAGTTTCAATTCATTTCTACAGCAGTTTGGTTAGAAAACATACATCTTCATTGGCGAACACTGTGCTGTGTGAAATAAGCTCTTTTGATTCTAGGAATCAATTGCTTTCCTACGAAGAAAGTTTAGTGCAGGAACTTCAAACCTTTTTTGTTTGTGTAGTCTAACAAGTTGTACAACTTACTAGTTTCGCATCATTTCTAAAGTAGTTTGTTTAGAAAACAAACATCTTCATTGCCGAACACTGTACTGTGTATAATAAGCTAGTTCGGTTCTAGGAATCAGTTGCTTTCCTACGAAGAAGGTTTAGTGCAGCAAGTTCAAACATTTCTAGTTAGTGTAATCTAACAAGATGTACAACTTAGTAGTGTCAGTTCATTTCTACAGCAGTTTTTTGAAAACATTCATCTTCATTGCCGAAAACTGTACTGTGTGAAATAAGTTAGTTCGGTTCTAGGAAATATTGCCTTTCCTACGATGTCGGTTTAATGCAGAAAGTTCAAACTTTTCCAGTTAATGTAATCTACCAAGATGTACAACTTAGTAGTTTCACTTCATTTCTAAAGCAGTTTGTTTAGAAAACATACATCTTCATTGCCGAAAACTGTACTGTGTGAAATAAGTTAGTTCGGCTCTAAGAATCAGTTGCTTTCCTGCGAAGAATGTTTATTGCAGCAACTTCAAACCTTCCTAGATTGTGTAGTCTAACAAGATGTACGACTTACTAGGTTCGCTTCATTTATAAAGTAGTTTGTTTAGAAAACAAACATCTTTATTGCCTAACACTGTACTGTGTGAAATGAGCTAGTTCGATTCTAGGAATCAGTTGCTTTCCTACGAAGAAGGTTAAGTGCAGCAAGTTCAAACTTTTCTAGTTAGTGTAATCTAACAAGATGTACAACCTAGTAGTTTCACTTCATTTCTAAAGCAGTTTGTTTAGAAAACATACATCTTCATTGCCGAACACTGTATTGTGTGATTTAAGGTAGTTCCGTTCTAGGAATCAGTTGCTTTCCTACGAAGAAGGTTTAGTTCAGCAACTTCAAACATTTCTAGTTAGTGTAATCTACGAAGATGTACAAATTAGTAGTTCGCTTCATTTCTGAAGCAGTTGTTTAGAAAACATACATCTTCATTGGTGAACACTGTGCTGTGTGAAATAAGGTAGTTGGGTTCTAGGAATCAGTTGCTTTCCTACGGAGATGGTTTAGTGCTGCAACTTCAAACCTTCCTTTTTTGTGTAGTCTAACAAGATGTACAACTTACTAGTTTCGCTTCATTTCTAAAGTACTTTCTTTAGAAAACAAACATCATCATTGCCGAACACTGTACTGTGTGAAATAAGCTAGTTCGGTTCTAGGAATCAGTTGCTTTCCTACGAAGAAGGTTTAGTGCAGCAACTTCAAACATTTGTAGTTAGTTTAATCTACGAAGATGTACAAATTAGTAGTTTCGTTTCATTTCTAAAGCAGTTGGTTTAGAAAACATACATCTTCATTGGCGAACACTGTGCTGTGTGAAATAAGCTCGTTTGGTTCTAGGAATCAGTTGCTTTCCTACAAAGAAGGTTTAGTGCAGCAACTTCAAACCTTCCTTGTTTGTGTAGTCTCACAAGATGTACAACTTACTAGTTTCGCTTCATTTCTAAAGTAGTTTGTTTAGAAAACAAACATCTTCATTGCCGAACACTGTACTGTGTGAAAAAGCTAGTTCGGTACTAGGAATCAGTTGCTTTCCTACGAAGAAGGTTCAGTGCAGCAAGTTCAAACTTTTCTAGTTAGTGTAATCTAACAAGATGTACAACTTAGTTTCACTTCATTTCTAAAGCAGTTTGTTTGGAAAACGTACATCTTCTTTGCCGAAAACTGTACTGTGTGAAATAAGTTAGTTCGGTTCTAGGAATTAGTTGCTTTCCTACGAAGAAGGTTTAGTGCAGCAACTTCAAACCTTTCTTTTTTGTGTAGTCTAACAAGATGTACAACTTACTAGTTTCGCTTGGTTTCTAAAGTAGTTGGTTTAGAAAACAAACATCTTTATTGGCGAACACTGTGCTATGTGAAATAAGGTAGTTCGATTCTAGGAATCAGTTGCTTTCCTACAAAGAAGGTTCAGTGCAGCAAGTTAAAACTTTTCTAGTTAGTGTAATATAACGAGATGTACAACTTAATAGTTTCACTTCTTTTCTAAAGCAGTTTGTTTAGAAAACATACATCTTCATTGCCAAAAAATGTACTGTGTGAAATAAGTAAGTTCGGTTCTCGGAATCAGTTGGTTTCCTACGAAGAAGGTTTCGTGCAGCCACTTCAAACATTTCTAGTGAGTGTAATCTAGGAAGATGTACAACTTACTAGTTTCACTTCATTTCTAAAGTAGTTTGTTTAGAAAACAAACATCTCCATTGCCGAACTCTGTATTGTGTGAAATAAGCTAGTATGGTTCTAGGAATCAGTTGCTTTCCTACGAAGAAGGTTTAGTGCAGCAAGTTCAAACTTTCCTAGTTAGTGTAATCTAACAAGATGTACAACTTAGTATTTTCAATTCATTTCTACAGCAGTTTGGTTAGAAAACATACATCTTCATTGGCGAACACTGTGCTGTGTTAAATAAGCTCGTTTGGTTCTAGCAATCAGTTGTTTCCCTACGAAAATATTTAGTGCAGCAACTTCAAACCTTTTGTTTGTGTAGTCTAAAAAGTTGTACAACTTACTAGTTTCGCATCATTTCTAAAGTAGTTTGTTTAGAAAAAAACATCTTCATTTCCGAACACCGTACTGTGTGAAATAAGCTACTTCAGTTCTAGGAATCAGTTGCTTTCCTACGAAGAAGGTTCAGTGCAGCAAGTTCAAACTTTTCTAGTTAGTGTAATCTAACAAGATGTACAACTTAGTAGTGTCAATTCATTTCTACAGCAGTTTTTTAGAAAATATACATCTTCATTGCCGAAAACTGTACTGTGTGAAATAAGTTAGTTCGGTTCTAGGAAACATTTCCTTTCCTACGATGTCGGTTTAGTGCAGAAAGTTCAAACATTTCCAGTTAATGTAATCTACCAAGATGTACAACTGAGTAGTTTCACTTCATTTCCAAAGCAGTTTGTTTAGAAAACATACATCTTCATTGCCAAAAACTGTACTGTGTGAAATAAGGTAGTTCCGTTCTAGGAATCAGTTGAATTCCTAAGACAAAGGTTTAGTGCAGCAATTTCAAACATTTCTAGTTAGTGTAATCTAAGAAAATGTACAAATTAGTAGTTTCGCTTCATTTCTAAAGCAGTTGGTTTAGAAAACATACATCTTCATTGGCGAACACTGTGCTGTGTGAAATAAGCTAGTTTGGTTCTAGAAATCAGCTGCTTTCCTTATAAGAAGGTTTAGTGCAGCAACTTCAAACCTTCCTTTTTTGTGTAGTCTAACAAGATGTACAACTTAGTAGTTTCACTTCATTTCTAAAGTAGTTTGTTTAGAAAACAAACATCTTCATTGCCGAACACTGTACTGTGTGAAATAAGCTAGTTTGGTCCTAGGAATCAGTTGCTTTCCTACGAAGAAGGTTCAGTGCAGCATGTTCAAACTTTTCTACTTAGTGTAATCTAACAAGATGTACAACTTAGTAGTTTCATTTCATTTCTAAAGCAGTTTGTTTAGAAAACATACATCTTCATTGCTGAAAACTGTACTGTGTGAAATAAGTTAGTTTGGTTCTAGGAATCAGTTGCTTTCCTACAAAAAAGGTTTAGTGCAGCAACTTCCAACATTTCTAGTTAGTGTAGTCTAAGAAGATGTACAAATTAGTAGTTTCGCTTCATTTCTAAAGCAGTTGGTTCAGAATACATACATCTTCATTGGCGTACACTGTGCTGTGTGAAATAAGCTAGTTTGGTTCTACGAATCAGTTCCTTTCCTACGAAGACGGTTTAGTGCAGAAAGTTCAAACTTTTCCAGTTAATGTAATCTACCAAGATGTACAACTTAGTAGTTTCACTTCATTCCTAAAGCAGTTTGTTTAGAAAATATACATCTTCATTGCCGAAAACTGTACTGTGTGATATAAGTTAGTTCGGTTCTAGGAATCAGTTGCTTTCCTACGAAGAAGGTTTATTGCAGCAACTTCAAACATTTCTAGTTAGCGTAATCTAAGAAGATGTACAAATTAGTAGCTTTGCTTCATTTCTAAAGCAGTTGGTTTAGAAAACATACATCTTCATTGGCGAACACTGTGCTGTTTGAAATAAGGTAGTTTGGTTCTAGGAATCAGTTGCTTTCCTACGACGAAGGTTTGGTGCAGCAACTTCAAACCTTCCTTCTTTGTGGAGTCTAAAAAGATGTAAAACGTACTAGTTTCGCTTCATTTCTAAAGTAGTTTGTTTAGAAAACCAACATCTTCATTGCCGAACACTGTACTTTGTGAAATAAGCTAGTTCGTTTCTAGGAATCATTTGATTTCCTACGAAGAAGTTTCAGTGCAGCAAGTTCAAGCTTTTCTAGTTAGTGTAATCTAACAAGGTGTACAACTTAGCAGTTTCACTTCATTTCTAAAGCAGTTTGTTTAGAAAACACATCTTCATTGCAGAAAAATGTACTGTGTGAAATAAGTTAGTTCGGTTTTAGGAATCAGTGGCTTTCCTACGAAGAAGGTTTAGTGCAGCAACTTCAAACATTTCTAGTTAGTGTAATCTAAGAAGATGTACAAATTAGTAGTTTCGCTTCATTTCTAATGCAGTTGGTTTAGAAAACATACATCTTCATTGGCGAACACTGTGTTGTGTGAAATAAGCTAGTTTGGTTCTAGGAATCAGTTGCTTTCCTACGAAGAAGGTTTAGTGCAGCATTTCAAACCTTCCTTGCTTGTTAGTCTAACAAGATGTACAACTTCCTAGTTTCGCTTCATTTCTAAAGTAGTTTGTTTAGAAATCAAACATCTTCATTGCAGAACACTGTACTGTGTGAAATAAGCTAGTTCGAAGATGGTTCTCAAGGAATCAGTTGCTAGTCCTACTAGTGTCACTTCATTTCTAAAGGAGTGTGTTTAGAAAACATACATCTTCATTGGCGAACACTGTGCTGTGTGAAATAAGGTAGTTTGGTTCTAGGAATCAGTTGCTTTCCTACGAAGATGGTTTAGTGCAGCAACTTCAAACCTTCCTTGTTTGTGTAGTCTAACACGATGTACAACTTCGTAGTTTCACTTCATTTCTAAAGCAGTTTGTTTAGAAAACATACATTTTCATTGCCAAAAACTGTACTGTGTGAAATAAGGTAGTTCTGTTCTAGGAATCAGTTGCTTTCCTAAGAAGAAAGTTTAGTGCAGCAACTTCAAACATTTCTAGTTAGTGTAATCTAAGAAGATGTACAAATTAGTAGTTTCATTTCTAAAGCTTCATTTCTAAATCAGTTGGTTTAGAAAACATACATCTTCATTGGCGAACACTGTGCTGTGTGAAATAAGCTAGTTTGGTTCTAGGAATCAGTTGCTTTCCTGTGTGAAGAAGGTTTAGTGTAGCAACTTCAAACCTTCCTTGTTTGTGTAGTCTAACACGATGTACAACTTACTAGTTTCACTTCATTTCTAAAGCTAGTTCATTTAGAAAACAAACATCTTCATTGTAATCTAACAATATATACAACTTAACACTGTACTGTGTTTGAAAAAAAAGCTATTGTTCACTTACCAGGAATTCCAGGTTGCTTTCCCCACGAAGAAGGTTTAGTGCAGCAACTTCAAACATTTCTAGTTAGTGTAATCTAAGAAGATGTACGAATTAGTAGTTTCGCTTCATTTCTAAAGCACTTTGTTTAGAAAACATACATCTTCATTGACAAACACTGTGCTGTGTGAAATAAGCTAGTTTGGTTCTAGGAATCAGTTGCTTTCCTACGAAGAACGTTTAGCGCAGCAACTTCAAACCTTCCTTGTTTGTGTAGTCTAACAGATGTACAAGTTAGTAGTTTCACTTCATTTCTAAAGCAGTTTGTTTAGAAAACATACATCTTCAGTTCCAAAAACTGTACTGTGTGAAATAAGTTAGTTCGGTTCTAGCAATCAGTAGTTTTCCTACGAAGAAGGTTTAGTGCAGCCACTTCAAACCTTTCTAGTTAGTGTAATCTAAGAAGATGTACGACTTACCAGTTTCGCTTCATTCTAAAGTAGTTTAGAAATCAAACATATTCATTGCCAAACTCTGTACTGTGTGAGATAAGCTAGTTCTGTTCTAGGTATCAGTTGCTTTCCTACGAAGAACCTTTAGTGCCGCAAGTTCAAACTTTTCTAGTTAGTGTAATCTAACAAGATGTACAACTTTGTAGTTTCAATTCATTTCTACAGCAGTTTGTTTAGAAAACATACATCTTCATTTCTGAAAACTGTACTGTGTGAAATAAGCTAGTTCGTTTCTAGGAATCAGTTTTTTTCCTACGAAGAATGTTTAGTGCAGCCACTTCAAACATTTCTAGTTAGTGTGATCTAAGAAGATGTACAACTTAATAGTTTCACTTCATTTCTAAAGCAGTTTGTTTAGAAAACATACATCTTCATTGACGAAAACTGTACTGTGTGAAATAAGTTAGTTCGGTTCTAAGAATCAGTTGCTTTCCTACGAAGAAGGTTTAGTGCAGCAATTTCAAACATTTCTAGTTAGTGTTAGCTATGAAGGTGTACAAATTAGTAGTTTCCCTTCATTTCTAAAGCAGTTGATTTTAGAGAATATACATCTTCATTGGCGAACACTGTGCTGTGTGAAATAAGCTAGTTTGGTTCAAGGAATCAGTTGCTTTCCTACAAAGAAGGTTTAGTGCAGCACCTTCAAACCTTCCTTGTTTGTGTATTCTAACAAGATGTACTACTTACTTGTTTCGCTTCATTTCTAAAGTAGTTTGTTTAGAAAACAAACATCTTCATTGCCGAACACTGTACTGTGTGAAATAACCTAGTTCGGTTCTAGGAATCAGTTGCTTTCCTACAAACAAGGTTCAGTTCAGAAAGTTCAAACTTTTCTAGTTAGTGTAATCTAACATGATGTACAACGTAGTAGTTTCACTTCATTTCTAAAGCAGTTTGTTTAGAAAACATACATCTTCATTGCCGAAAACTATACTGTGTGAAATAAGTTAATTTGGTTCTAGGAATCAGTTGCTTTCCTACGAAGAAGGTTTAGTGCAGCAACTTCAAACATTTCTAGTTAGTGTAATCTGAGAAGATGTACAAATTAGTAGTTTCGCTTCATTTCTAAAGCAGTTCGTTTAGAAAACATACATCTTCATTGGCGAACACTGTGCTGTGTGAAATAAGCTAGTTTGGTTCTAGGAATCAGTTGCTTTCCTACGAAGAGGGTTTAGTGCAGCAACTTCAAAACTTCGTTGTTTGTGTAGTCTAACAAGATGTACAACTTACTAGTTTCACTTCATTTCTAAAGCAGTTTGTTTAGAAAACATACAAATTCATTTCCAAAAACTGTACTGTGTGAAATAAGTTAGTTCGGTTCTGGGAATCAGTTGCTTTCCTACGAAGAAGATTTAGTGCAGCCACTTCAAACATTTCTAGTTAGTGTAATATAACATGTACAACTTACTAGTTTCGCTTCATTCTAAAGTAGTTTGTTTAGAAATCAAACATATTCATTGCTGAACTCTGTATTGTGTGAAATAAGCTAGTTCTGTTCTAGGAATCAGTTGCTTTCCTACGAAGAATCTTTAGTGCAGCAAGTTCAAACTTCTCTAGTTAGTGTAATCTAACAAGGTGTACAACTTTGCAGTTTCAATTCATTTCTACAGCAGTTTGTTTAGAAAACATACATCTTCATTTCCGAAAACTGTACTGTGTGAAATAAGCTAGTTCGGTTCTAGGAATCAGTAGTTTTCCTACCAAGAAGGTTTAGTGCAGCCACTTCAAACATTTCTAGTTAGTGTAATCTAAGAAGATGTACATCTTACTAGTTTCACTTCATTTCTAAAGTAGTTTGTTTAGAAAACAAACATCTTCATTGCCGAACTCTGTACTGTGTGAAATAAGCTACTTCTGTTCTAGGAATCAGTTGCTTTCCTACGAAGGAGGTTTAGTGCAGCAAGTTCAAACTTTTCTAGTTAGTGTAATCTAACAAGATGTACAACTTAGTAGTTTCACTTCATTTCTAAAGCAGTTTGTTTAGAAAACATACATCTTCATTTTTGAAAACTGTACTGTGTGAAATAAGCTAGTTCGGTTCTAGGAATCAGTTACTTTCCTACGAAGAAGATTTAGTGCAGTAACTTCAAACATTTCTAGTTAGTGTAATCTACGAAGATGTACAAATAGGCAGTTTTGCTTCATTTCTAAGGCAGTTGGTTTAGAGAACTTAAATCTTCATTGACTAACACTGTGCTGTGTGAAATAAGCTAGTTTGGTTCTAGGAACCAGTTGCTTTCCTACGAAGAAGGTTTAGTGCAGCAACTTCAAACATTTCTAGTTAGTGTAATCTGAGAAGATGTACAAATTAGTAGTTTTGCTTCATTTCTAAAGCAGTTGGTTTAGAAAACATACATCTTCATTGGCGAACACTGTGCTGTGTGAAATAAGCTAGTTTGGTTCTCGGAATCAGTTGCTTTCCTACGCAGAAGGTTTAGTGTAGCAACTTCAAAACTTCCTTGTTTGTGTAGTCTAGCAAGATGTACAACTTACTAGTTTCAGTTCATTTCTAAAGCAGTTTGTTTAGAAAACATACATCTTCATTGCCGAAAACTTTACTGGGTGAAATAAGTGAGTTCGGTTCTAGGAATCAGTTGCTTTCCTACGAAGAAGGTTTAGTTCAGCAACTTGAAACATTTGTAGTTAGTGTAATCTAAGAAGATGTACAAATTAGTAGTTTCGCTTCATTTCTAAAGCAGTTGGTTTAGAAAACATACATCTTCATTGGCGAACACTGTGCTGTGTGAAATAAGCTAGTTTGGTTCTAGGAATCAGTTGCTTTCCTACAAAGAAGGTTTAGTGCAGCAACTTCAAACCTTTCTTGTTTGTGTAATCTAACAGGATGTACAACTTACTAGTTTCCCTTCATTCGTAACTAGTTTGCTTAGAAAACAAACATCTTCATTGCAGAAAACTGTACTGTGTGAAATAAGTTCGTTCGGATCTAAGAATCAGTTCATTTCCTACAAAGACGGTTTAGTGCAGAAAGTTCAAACTTTTCCAGTTAATGTAATCTACGAAGATGTACAACTTAGTAGTTTCACTTCATTTCTAAATCAGTTTGTTTGGAAAACATACATCTTCGTTTCGGAAAACTGTACTGTGTGAAATAAGTTAGTTCGGTTCTAGGAATCAGTTGCTTTCCTACGAAGAAGGTTTAGTGCAGCAATTTCAAACATTTCTAGTTAGTGTAATCTAAGAAGATGTACAAATTAGTAGTTTCAATTCATTTCTACAGCAGTTTCTTTAGAAAACATACATCTTCATTGCGAAAACTATACTGTGTGAAAAAGTTAGTTGGTTCTAGGAATCATACTGTGTTTGTGCAGAAAGTTCAAACTTTTCCAGTTAACGTAATCTACGAAGATTCTAGTAGTTTCACTTCATTTCTCATTTTGTTTTACATCTTCATTTCCGAAAACTATACTGTTTTGTTTAGTGCTAGAAAGTTCAAAAAGGTTTTCCAGTTAACATTTCTAATGTAATCTAAGAAGATGTACAAATTAGTAGTTTCACTTCATTTCTACAGCAGTTTTTGTTTAGAAAAACTATAGGAATCTTCATTGCAAAACTTCAAACCTTACTGTTTTTGAAATGAGTTAGTTCGGCTTTTTTCTAGTTTGTTTAGAAAACAAAATCTTCATTGCCGAACACTGTACTGTGTGAAATAAGCTAGTTTGGTTTAGGAATCAGTTGCGGAAAAGGTTCAAACATTTCAAACTTTTAGTTTAGTAACAATCTACAAGAAGATGTACAAATTAAAGCAGTTTGTTTAGAAAGCATACATCTTCATTTCGAAAAAACTGTGTGAAAGAAGTTAGTTCGGTTTTGACGAAAAAGGTTTAAGCAATCAAACATCTTTAGTTGTAAGAAGCTGTACAAATTAGTAACACATTTGTGCAGTTGGTTTAGAAAAATACATCTTCTTTGGCAAACACTGTGCTGTGTGAGATAAGGGCTTTTGGTTCTAGGAATCAATTGCTTTCCTACGAAGAAGGTTTAGTGCAGCAACTTCAAACCTTCCTTGTTTGTGTAGTCTAACAAGATGTACAACTTACTACTTTCGATTCATTTCTAAACTAGTTTGTTTAGAAAAGAAATATCTCCATTGCCGAACACTGTACCGTGTGAAATGAGCTAGTTCTGTTCTAGGAATCAGTTGTTTTCCTACGAAGAAGGTTTTGTGCAGCAACTTCAAAACTTCCTTGTCTGTGTAGTCTAACAAGATGTACAACTTACTAGTTTCGATTCATTTCTAAAGTAGTTTGTTTAGAAAACAAACATCTCCATTGCCGAACACTGTACTGTGTGAAATAAACTATTTCTGTTCTAGGAATCAGTTGCTTTCCTACGAGGAAGGTTTAGTGCAGCAACTCAAACCTTCCTTGTTTGTGTAGTTTAACATTATGTACAACTTACTAGTTTCGCATCATTTCTAAAGTAGTTTGTTTAGAAAACAAACATCATCATTGCAGAACACTGTACTGTGTGAAATAAGCTAGTTGTTTTCTAGGAATCAGTTCCTTTCCTACCTAGACGGTTTAGTGAGCACGTTGAAGATTTTCTAGTTAGTGTAAGCTAACAAGATGTACAACTTAGTAGTTTCACTTCATTTCTAAAGCAGTTTGTTTAGAAAACATACATCTTCATTGCCGAAAACTGTACTGTGTGAAATAAGGTAGTTCCGTTCTAGGAATCAGTTGCTTTCCTACGAAGGTTTAGTGCAGGAACTTCAAACATTTCTAGTTAGTGTAATCTAAGAAGATGTACAAATTAGTAGTTTTGCTTCATTTCTCAAGCAGTTTGTTGAGAAAACATACATCTTCATTGCCGAAAACTGTACTGTGTGAAATAAGTTAGTTCAGTTCTAGGAATTAGTTGCTTTCCTACCAAGAAGGTTCAGTGCAGCAAGTTCACACTTTTCTAGTTAGTGTAATCTAACAAGATGTACAACTTAATAGTTTCAATTCATTTCTACAGCATTTTGTTTAGAAAACATGCATCTTCAATGCCGAAAACTGTACTGCGTGAAATAAGAGAGTTCGGTTCTAGGAATCAATTCCTTTCCTACGAAGACGGTTTACTGCAGAAAGTTCAAACTTTTCCAATTAATGTAATCTACGAAGATGTACAACTTAGTAGTTTCACTTCATTTCTGAAGCAGTTTGTTTAGAAAACATACATCTTCATTGCCGAAATTTGTACTGTGTGAAATAAGTTAGTTCGGTTCTAGGAATCAGTTGCTTTCCTACGAAGAAGGTTTAGTACAGCTACTTCAAACATTTCTAGTTACTGTAATCTAAGAAGATGTACAAATTACTAGTTTCGCTTCATTTCTAAAGCAGTTGGTTTAGAAAACAAACATCTTCATTGCCGAACACTGTACTGTGTGAAATAAGCTAGTTCGGTTCTAGGAATCAGTTGCTTTCCTACGAAGAAGGTTCAGTGCAGCAAGTTCAAACTTTTCGAGTTAGTGTAATCTAACAAGATGTACAACTTAGTAGTTTCAGTTCATTTCTAAAGCAGTTTGTTTATAAAACATACATCTTCATTGCCGAAAACTGTACTGTGTGAAATAAGTTAGTTCGGTTCAAGGAATCAGTTCCATTCCTACGAAGACGGTTTAGTGCAGAAAGTTCAAACTTTTCCGGTTAATGTAATCTACCAAGAAGTACATCTTAGTAGTTTCACTTCATTTCTAAAGCACTTTGTTTCGAAAACATACATCTTCATTGCCGAAAACTGTAATGTGTGAAATAAGTTGGTTGTGTTCTAGGAATCAGTTGCTTTCCTACGAAGAATGTTTATTGCAGTAACTTCAAACATTTCTAGTTAGTGTAATCTAAGAAGATGTACAAATTAGTAGTTTCGCTTCATTACTAAAGCAGTTGTTTTAGAAAACATACATCTTCAGTGGCGAACACTGTGCTGTGTGAAATAAGCTAGTTTGGTTCTAGAAATCAGTTGCTTTCCTACAAAGAAGGTTTAGTCCAGCAACTTCAAACCTTCCTTGTTTGTGTAGTCTAACAAGATGTACAACTTACTAGTTTCGCTTCATTTCTATAGCAGTTTGTTTAGAAAAGAAAGATCTTCATTGCCGAAAACTGTACTGTGTGAAATAAGTTAGTTCGGTTCTAGGAATCTGTCGCTTTCCTACGAAGAAGGTTCAGTGCAGCAAGTTCAAACTTTTCCAGTTAATGTAATCTACCAAGATGTACATCTTAGTAGTTTGACTTCATTTCTAAAGCAGTTTGTTTAGAAAACATACATCTTCATTTCCGAAAACTGTACTGTGTGAAATAAGTTAGTTGGGTTCTAGGAATCAGTTGCTTTCCTACGAAGAATGTGTATTGCAGCACCTTCAAACATTTCTAGTTAGTGTAATCTAAGAAGATATACAAATTACTTGTTTCGCTTCATTTCTAAAGCAGTTGGTTTAGAAAACATACATCTTCATTGCCGAAAACTGTACTGTGTGAAATAAGGTAGTTCGGTTCTAGGAATCAGTTGCCTTCCTACGAAGAAGGTTTAGTGCAGCAACTTCAAACATTTCTAGTTAGTGTAATCTAAGAAGATGTATAAATTAGTACCTTTGCTTCATTTCTAAAGCAGTTTTTTAGAAAACATACATCTTCATTGCCGAAAACTGTACTGTGTGAAATAAGTTAGTTGGGTTCTAGGAATCAGTTGCGTTCCTACGAAGAATGTTTATTGCAGCAACTTCAAACATTTCTAGTTAGTGTATTCTAAGAAGACATACAAATTAGTAGTTTCGGTTCATTACTAAAGCAGTTGGTTTAGAAAACATACATCTTCACTGGCGAACACTGTGCTGTGTGAAATAAGCTAGTTTGTTTCTAGGAATCAGTAGCTTTCCTACGAAGAAGGTTTAGTGCAGCAACTTCAAACCTTCCTTGTTTGTGTAATCTAACAAGATGTACAAATTACTAGTTTCGCTTCTTTTCTACAGCAGTGTGTTTAGAAAAGAAACATCTTCATTGCCTAAAAGTGTACTGTTTGAAATATGTTAGTTCGGTTTAGGAATCAGTCGCTTTCCTACGAAGAAGGTTCAGTGCACCAAGTTCAAACTTTTACAGTTAATGTAATCTACCAAGATGTACAACTTAGTAGTTTGACTTCATTTCTAGAGCAGTTTGTTTAGAAAACATACATCTTCCTTGCCGAAAACTGCACTGTGTGAAATAAGGTAGTTCCGTTTTAGGAATCAGTTGCTATCCTCCGAAGAATGTTTATTGCAGCAATTTGAAACATTTCTAGTTAGTATAATCTAAGAAGATGTACAAATTAGTAGTTTCGCATCATTACTAAAGCAGTTGGTTTAGAAAACATACATCATCACTGGCGAACACTGTACTGTGAGATATAAGTTAGTTCGGTTCTAGGAATCAGTTGCTTTCCTACGAAGAAGGTTTAGTGCACGAACTTCAAACATTTCTAGTTAGTGTAATCTAAGAAGATGTACAAATTAGTAGTTTTGCTTCATTTCTAAAGCAGCTGGTTTAGAGAACATACATCTTCATTGGCGAACACTTTCCTGTGTGAAATGAGCTAGTTTGGTTCTAGGAATCAGTTGCTTTCTTACGAAGAAGGTTCAGTGCAGAAAGTTCAAACTTTTCTAGTTAATGTAATCTGACAAGATATACAACTTAGTAGTTTCACTTCATTTCTAAAGCAGTTTGTTTAGAAAACATACATCTTCATTTCCGAATACTGTACTGTGTGAAATAATCTAGTTCGGTTCCAGGAATCATTTGCTTTCCTACGAAGAAGTTTTAGTCCAGCAATTTCAAACCTTCATTGTTTGTGTAGTCTAACAAGATTTACAACTTACTAGTTTCGCTTCATTTCTAAAGTAGTTTGTTTAGAAAAGAAACATCTTCACTGCCGAACACTGTACTGTGTGAAATAAGCTAGTTCGGTTCTAGGAATCAGTCGCTTTCCTACAAAGAAGGTTTAGTGCAGCAAATTCAATCTTTTCTAGTTAGTGTAATCTAACAAGATGTACAACTTAGTAGTTTCAATTCATTTCTACAGCAGTTTGTTTAGAAAACATACATCTTCATTGCCGAAAACTGTACTGTGTGAAATAAGTTAGTTCGGTTCTAGGAAAAAGTGGCTTTCCTACGAAGAAGTTTTAGTGCAGCAACTTCAAACATTTCTAGTTAGTGTAATCTAAGAAGATGTACAAATTAGTAGTTTCGCTTCATTACTAAAGCAGTTGGTTTCGAAAACATACATCTTCCCTGGCGAACACTGTGCTGTGTGAAATAAGCTAGTTTGGTTCTAGGAATCAGTTGCTTTCCGACGAAGAAGGTTTAGTCCAGCAACTTCAAACCTTCCTTGTTTGTGTAGTCTAACAAGATGTACAACTTACTAGTTTCGCTTCATTTCTACAGCAGTTTGTTTAGAAAAGAAACATCTTCATTGCCGACGACTGTACTGTGTGAAATAAGTTAGTTCGGTTCTAGGAATCAGTCGCTTTCCTACGAAGAAGGTTCAGTGCAGCAAGTTCAAACTTTTCCAGTTAATGTAATGTACCAAGATGTACAACTTAGTAGTTTGACTTCATTTCTAAAGCAGTTTGTTTAGAAAACATACATCTTCATTGCCTAAAACTCTACTGTGTGAAATAAGTTAGTTCGGTTCTAGGAATCAGTTGCTTTCCTACGAAGAATGTTTACTGCAGCAACTTCAAACATTTCTAGTTAATGTAATCTAAGAAGATGTACAAATTAGTAGTTTCGGTTCATTACTAAAGCAGTTGTTCTAGAAAACATACATCTTCCCTGGCGAACACTGTACTGTGTGAAATAAGCTAGTTTGGTTCTAGGAAACAGTCGCTTTCCAACGATGAAGGTTCAGTGCAGCAAGTTCAAACATTTCTAGTTAGTGGAATCTATCAAGATATACAACGTAGTAGTTTCACTTCATTTCTAAAGCAGTTTGTTTAGAAAACATACATCTTCATTGCCGAAAATTGTACTGTGTGAAATAAGGTAGTTCCGTTCTAGGAATCACTTGCTTTCCTACGAAGAAGGTTTAGTTCAGTAACTTCAAACATTTTTAGTTAGTGTAATCTAAGAAGATGTACAAATTAGTTGTTTCGCTTCATTTCTAAAGCAGTTGGTTTAGAAAACATACATCTTCATTGGCGAACACTGTGCTGTGTGAAATAAGCCAGTCCTGTTCTGGGAATCAGTTGCTTTCCTACGAAGAAGGTTTAGTGCAGCAAGTTCAAACTTTTCTAGTTAGTGTAATCTAACAAGATGTACAACTTAGTAGTTTCAATTCATTTCTACAGCAGTTTGTTTAGAAAACATACATCTTCATTGCCGAAAACTGTACTGTGTGAAATATGTTAGTTCGGTTCTAGGAATCAGTTCCTTTACTACGAAGATGATTTAGTGCAAAAGTTCAAACTTTTCCATTTAATGTAATCTACCAAGATGTACAACTTAGTAGTTTCACTTCATTTCTAAAGCAGTTTGTTTAGAAAACAGACATCTTCATTCCCGAAAACTGTACTGTGTGAAATAAGTTAGTTGGGTTCTAGGAATCAGTTGCTTTCCTACGAAGAATGTTTATTGCAGCAACTTGAAACATTTCTAGTTAGTGTAGTCTAAGAAGACATACAAATTAGTAGTTTCGGTTCATTACTAAAGCAGTTGGTTTAGAAAACATACATCTTCACTGGCGAACACTGTGCTTTGTGAAATAAGCTAGTTTGGTTCTAGGAATCAGTTGCTTTCCTACGAAGAAGGTTTAGTGCAGCAACTTCAAACCTACCTTGTTTGTGTAGTCTAACAAGATGTAGAACTTACTAGTTTCGCTTCTTTTCTACAGCAGTTTGTTTAGAAAAGAAACATCTTCATTGCCGAAAACTGTACTGTTTGAAATAACGTTTTTCCGTTCTAGGAATCAGTTGCTTTCCTACGAAGAAGGTTTAGTTCAGCAACTTCAAACATTTCTAGTTAGTGTAATCTAAGAAGATGTACAAATTAGTAGTTTCACTTCATTTCTAAATTAGTTGGTTTAGAACACATACATCTTCATTGCCGAACACTGTACTGTGTGAAATAAGCTAGTTTGGTTCTAGGAATCAGTTGATTTCCTACGAAGAAGGTTTAGTGCAGCAAGTTCAAACATTTCTAGTTAGTGTAATCTAAGAACATGTACAAATTAGTATTTTCGCTTCATTTCTAAAGCAGTTGGTTTAGAAAACATACATCTTCATTGGCGAACACTGTGCTGTGTAAAATAAGCTAGTTTGGTTCTAGGAATCAGGTGCTTTCCTACGAAGAAGGTTTAGTGCAACAACTTCAAACCTTCCTAGTTTGTGCAGTCTAACAAGATGTACAACTTACTAGTTTCTCTTCATTTCTAAAGTAGTTTGTTTAGAACACAAACATCTTCATTGCCGAACACTGTACTGTGTGAAATAAGCTAGTTCGGTTCTAGGAATCAGTTGCTTTCTTACGAAGAAGGTTCAGTGCAGCAAGTTCAAACTTTTCTAGTTAGTGTAATCTAACAAGATGTGCAACTTAGTAGTTTCACTTTATTTCTAAAGCAGTTTGTTTAGAAAACATACATCTTCATTGCCGAAAACTGTACTGTGTGAAATAAGTTAGTTCGGTTCTAAGAAATGGTTCCTTTCCTAAAAAGGTTTAGTGCAGCAACTTCAAACATTTCTAGTTCGTGTAATCTAAGAAGATGTACAAATTAGTATTTTCGCTTCATTTCTAAAGCAGTTGGTTTACAAAACATAAATCTTCATTGGCGAACACTGTGCTGTGTGAAATGAGCTAGTTTGTTTCTTGGAATCAGTTGCTTTCCTACAAAGAAGGTTTAGTGCAGCAACTTCAAACCTTCCTTGTTTGTGTAGTCTAACAAGATGTTCAACTTACTCATTTCACTTCATTTCTAAAGCAGTTTGTTTAGACAACATACATCTTCATTCCCGAAAACTGTACTGTATGAAATAAGGTAGTTCCGTTCTAGCAATCAGTTACTTTCCTACGAAGAAGGTTTAGTTCAGCAACTTCAAACATTTCTAGTTAGTGTAATGTAAGAAGATGTACAAATTAGTAGTTTCACTTCATTTCTAAAGCAGTTTTTTAGAAAACATACATCTTCATTTCCGAAAACTGTACTGTGTGAAATAAGTTAGTTCTGTTCTAGGAATCAGTTGCTTTCCTACGAAGAAGGTTTAGTGCAGCAAGTTCAAACTTTTCTAGTTAGTGTAATCTAACAACATGTACAACTTAGTAGTTTCAATTCATTTCTACAGCAGTTTGTTTAGAAAACATACATCTTCATTGCCGAAAACTGTACTGTGAAATAAGTTAGTTCGGTTCTAGGAATCAGTTGTTTTGCTACGAAGACTGTTTAGTGCAGAAAGTTCAAACATTTAGAGTTAGTGTAATCTAAGAAGATGTACAAATTAGTAGTTTCAATTCATTTCTACAGCAGTTGGTTTAGAAAACATACATCTTCATTGCCGATCTCTGTACTGTGTGAAATAAGCTAGTTCTGTTCTAGGAATCAGTTGCTTTCCTACGAAGAAGGTTCAGTGCAGGAAGTTCAAAATTTTCTAGTTAGTGTAATCTAACAAGATGTACAACTTAGTAGTTTCACTTCATTTCTAAAGCAGTTTGTTTAGAAAACATACATCTTCATTGCCGAAAACTGTACTGTGTGAAATAAGGTAGTTCCGTTCTAGGAATCAGTTGCTTTCCTACGAAGAAGGTTTAGTGCAGCAACTTCAAACATTTCTAGTTAGTGTAATCTAAGAAGTTGTACAAATTAGTAGTTTCGCTTCATTTCTAAATCAGTTGGTTTAGAAAACATACAACTTCATTGGTGAACACTGTGCTGTGTGCAATAAGCTAGTTTGGTTCTAGGAATCAGTTGCTTTCCTAGGAAGAATGTGTAGTGCAGCATTTTCAAACCTTCCATGTTTGTGTAGTCTAACAATATGTACAACTTACTAGTTTCTCTTCATTTCTACAGTAGTTTGTTTAGAAAAGAAACATCTTCATTACCGAACACTGTACTGTGTGAAATAAGCTAGTTCGGTTCTAGGAATCAGTTCCTTTCCTAAGAAGATGGCTTAGTGCAGAAAGTTAAAACTTTTCCAGTTAATGTAATCTACCAAGATGTACAACTTAGTAGTTTCACTTCATTTCCAAAGCAGTTTGTTTAGAAAACAGACATGTTCATTGCCGAAAACTGTACTGGGTGAAATAAGTTAGTTCGGTTCTAGGAATCAGTTGCTTTCCTACGAAGAAGCTTTAGTGCAGCAACTTCAAACATTTCTAGTTAGTGTAATCTAAGAAGATGTGCAAATTAGTAGTTTCGCTTCATTTCTAAAGCAGGTGGTTTAGAAAACATGCATCTTTAATAGTGAATACTGTGCTGTGTGAAATAAGCTAGTTTGGTTCTAGGAATCAGTTGCTTTCCTACGAAGAAGGTTTAGTGAAGCAACTTCAAACCTTCCTTGTTTGTGTAGTCTAACAAGATGTACAACTTACTAGTTTCACTTCTTCTCTAAAGCAGTTTGTTTAGAAAACATACATCTTCATTGCCAAAAACTGTATTGTGTGAAATAAGGTAGTCCGTTCTAGGAATCAGTTGCTTTCCTACGAAGAAGTTTTAGTTCAGCAACTTCAAACATTTCTATTTAGTGTAATGAAAGAAGATGTACAAATTATTAGTTTCGCTTCATTTCTAAAGCAGTTGATTTAGAAAACGTACATCTTCATTGGCGAACACTGTGCTGTGTGAAATAAGCTAGTTTGGTTCTAGGAATCAGTTGCTTTCCTACGAAGAAGGTTTAGTGCAGCAAATTCAAACATTTCTTGTTAGTGTAATCGAAGAAGATGTACAACTGACTAGTTTGGCTTCATTTCTAAAGTAATTTGTTTAGAAAACAAACATCTTCATTGCCGAACTCTGTACTGTGTGATATAAGCTAGTTCTGTCCTAGGACTCAGTTGCTTTCCTACGAAGAAGGTTTAGTGCAGCAAGTTCAAACTTTTCTAGTTAGTTTAATCTAACAAGATGTACAACTTAGTAGTTTCAATTCATTTCTACAGCGGTTTGTTTAGAAAACATACATCTTCATTGCCGAAAACTGTACTGTGTGAAATAAGGAAGTTCGCTTCTAGGAATCAGTTGCTTTCCTACGAAGACGGTTTAGTGCGGAAAGTTCAAACATTTATAGTTAGTGTAATCTAAGAAGATGTACAAATAAGTAGTTTCGCCTCATTTCTAATGCAGTTTTTTTAGAAAACATACATCTTCATTTCCAAAAACTGTATTGTGTGAAATAAGTTAGTTCGGTTCTAGGAATCAGCTGCTTTCCTACGAAGACGGTTTAGTGCAGAACGTTCATACATGTATAGTTAGTGTAATGTAAGAAGATGTACAAATTAGAAGTTTCGCTTCATTTCTAAAGCAGTTTGTTTAGAAAACATACATCTTCATTTCCGAAAACTGTACTGTGTGAAATAAGTTAGTTCGGTTCTAGGAATCAATTGCTTTCCTACGAAGAAGGTTTAGTGCAGCAACTTCAAACATTCCCAGTTACTGTAATCTAAGAAGATGTACAAATTAGTAGTTTCGCTTCATTTCTAACGCAGTTGGTTTAGAAAACATACATCTTCACTGGCGAACACTGTCCTGTGTGAAATAAGCTAGTTTGGTTCTAGGAATCAGTTGGTTTCCTAAGAAGAAGGTTTAGTGCATCAACCTCAAACCTTCCTTGTTTGTGTAGTCTAACGAGATGTACAACTTACTAGTTTCACTTCATTTCTAAAGTAGTTTGTTTAGAAAACAAACAACTTCATTGCCATAAAAGTGTACTGTGTGAAATTATCTAGTTCGGTTCTAGGAATCAGTTGCTTTCCTACGAAGAAGGTTCAGTGCAGCAAGTTCAAACTTTTCTAGTTAGTGTAATCTAACAAGATGTACAACTTAGTAGTTTCACTTCAATTTTAAAGCAGTTTGTTTTCAAAACATACATATTCATTGCCGAAAACTGTACTGTGTGAAATAAGTTAGTTCGGTTCTAGGAATCAGTTGCTCTCCTACGAAGACGTTTTAGTGCAGAAAGTTCAAACTTTTCCAGTTAATGTAATCTACCAAGATGTACAACTTTGTAGTTTCACTTCATTTCTAAGGCAGTTTGTTTAGAAAACATACATCTTCACTGCAGTAAACTGTACTGTGTGAAATAAGATAGTTCGGTTCTAGGAATCAGTTGCTTTCCTACGAAGAACGTTTTGTGCAGCAACTTCAAACATTTCTAGTTAGTGTAATCTAAGAAGATGTACAAATTAGTCGTTTCCCTTCATACCTTTTTTTTAATCAATATATATTTTTTATTTATATTATTCTGATTTTACATTCATAGTATTGGTTCCATTGTCCTCCTCCCCTTCCTCCCACTTTCAAAGGGTCCCTCATCAATGGGGAATGTTTATCATGCATTGTGAGTTTGCTCAAGAGTTCTGGTGGATAGGCCCCAGTCTCTGTGCATAATGCCCCAACTTGTGACTCTAACAATCTTTCCGCCCCCTCTTCCGCGAGTTTCCCTGAGCCACATTTCGGTCATTTTAGTTCTGCTTCCTTGATGAGGTTTTGGGAGCCTCTGTGTCTCTGGATATCTGGCTAATGACTGGAGTTGGATGTTCTCTGTATTTATCTCCTTCAGCCTTTTTCTGGTGTTGTGATCGCCTTGAGCGCTGTATTCTTGCCCTTCCCCTGCGTTGTTCTATTGTTTCAGCTGGTGAGGTGTGGTTAGCTGATCCTCCCTTCAGGTTCATTGTCCACCTGAAAAGAGATAAGCAAATTCTCCAACGGAGAGAGAAGTTAGTACTAGATAGAAGGGATAACCGTATATGTTTTGGAGGGAACTTTATATGCATTGGCTCTCTTCTAGCACACATTTGGTGGCCACTAGATCTTGGAGACTGAGCTCATTTTTTGTACATGGCTTTGACTTATTTCCCAGTTCCAGCAATGAGTTCCACTCCACTGAGTGGATCTATTAGCCAAATCAAGAACAGTTGGTTACCCCCCATGGCTGTTTGCCACTACTGCACTTGTATGAGCATTACGTCAGATGGTTTCCTGCTGGGTATCTTAGACTGCAAGTTGTTTGGACCAATGTCAGACATTTTCCCCCAGTTGCTCATGTAGCACCCTCTGGTACTAGACTCGCTAACTGTCTGGGGACTGACCTTCTTCCAGATTCTGGCCAGGTCTCTCTGTGTTTGGTCTTACACACGTATGCTGTCTTCGACAGTAGGGTCTTACCATTAACCTTTGGTGGGTCACCAAGTACTCTGACAGAAGTCTGTCTTTTTTGGGAAACCTTGTAGGTGTTTCAGATCAACAGCTCATTGTGGAAGTTAACCCCTTGCTGGTACTGGGAGTTATAAGTCTACACCTAGGAAGGTAAGGGAGGAAAAAGATATATAATGTAAAAGAGAAAGTGAGTATAGAGAGGAGAGGGAGAGAGAGAGAGAGAGAGAGAGAGGGACAGAGAAGAGAAAGAGAAGCAGGACAAGATTAAAGTTGGGCTTCATCATGTTCTCTCCAGGTTCCTGTGGTTCGAGTATTCCCTCCGTAGGCCTGCTGAAGGATCACTGTTTTAGCCTGTTGTTCAGAGTAAAGGGTTTTGTATTATTTTTCCCTTTTGGGTCCCAATTTGTATCCCCCCCTTGTCCTCCCTCCCACCCTCTGATTCCCTCCCACGATTACCCTCCCTCCATCTCACCAGGAGTTGCTTTAGAAAACATACATCTTCATTGGCGAACACTGTGCTGTGTGAAATAAGGTAGTTTGGTTCTAGGAATCAGTTGCTTTCTTAGGAAGAAGGTTTAGTGCAGCAACTTCAAACCTTCCGTGTTTGTGTAGTCTAACAAGATATACAACTACTAGTTTCTCTTCATTTCTAAAGTAGTTTGTTTAGAAAACAAAAATCTTCATTGCCGAACACTTTACTGTGTGAAATAAGCTAGGTCGGTTCGAGGAATCAGTTGCTTTCCTACGAAGAATGTTCCGTGCAGCAAGTTCAAACTTTTCTAGTTAGTGTAATCTAACAAGATGTACAACTTAGTAGTTTCACTTCATTTCTGAAGCAGTTTGTTTAGAAAACATACATCTTCATTTTCGAAAACTGTACTTTGTGAAATAAGGTAGTTCCGTTCTAGGAATCAGTTGCTTTCCTAAGAAGAAGGTTTAGTGCAGCAACTTCAAACATTTCTAGTTAGTGTAATCTAAGAAGATGTACAAATTGGTAGTTTTGCTTCATTTCTAAAGCAGTTGGTTTAGAAAACATAAATCTTCATTGGCTAACACTGTGCTGTGTGAAATAAGCTAGTTTGGTTCTAGGAATCAGTTGCTTTCCTACGAAGAAGGTTTAGTGCAGCAACTCCAAACCTTCCTTGTTTGTGCAGTCTAACAAGATGTACAACTTACTAGTTTCGCTTCATTTCTAAAGTAGTTTGTTTAGAAAACAAACATCTTCATTGCTGAACACTGTACTGTGTGAAATAAGCTAGTTCGGTTATAGGAATCAGTTGCTTTCCTAAGAAGAAGGTTCAGTGCAGCAAGTTCAAACTTTTCTAGTTAGTGTAATCTAACAAGATGTACAACTTAGTAGTTTCCCTTCATTTCTAAAGCAGTTTGTTTAGATAACATACATCTTCATTTCCAAAAACTGTACTGTGTGAGATAAGCTAGTTCGGTTCTAGGAATCAGTTGCTTTCCTATGAAGAAGGTTTAGTGCACCAACTTCAAACCTTCCTTGTTTGTGTAGTCTAACAAGACGTACAACTTACTAGTTTCGCTTCATTGCTAAAGTAGTTTGTTTAGAAAACAAACACCTTCATTGCCGAACTCTCTACTGTGTGAAATAAGCTAGTTCTGTTCTAGGAATCAGTTGCTTTCCTACGAAGAACCTTTAGTGCAGCAAGTTCAAACTTTTCTAGTTAGTGTAATCTAACAAGATGTACAACTTAGTAGTTTCAATTCATTTCTATAGCAGTTTGTTTAGAAAACATACATCTTCATTTCCGAAAACAGTACTGTGTGAAATAAGCTAGTTCGGTTCTGGAATCAGTTGCTTTCGTAAGAAGAAGGTTTAGTGCAGCAACTTCAAACCTTCCTTGTTTGTGTAGTCTAACAAGATGTACAACTTACTAGTTTCGCTTCATTGCTAAAGTAGTTTGTTTAGAAAACAAATATCTTCATTACGGAAAACTGTCCTGTGTGAAATAAGCTAGTTCGTTTCTAGGAATCAGTTGCTTTCCTACAAAGAAGGTTTAGGGCAGAAAGTTCAAACATTTCTAGTTAGTGTAATCTAACAAGATATACAACTGAGTAGTTTCAATTCATTTCTACAACAGTTTTTTGGAAAACATACATCTTCATTGCCAAAAACTGTACTGTGTGAAATAAGTTAGTTTACTTCTAGGAATCAGTTCCTTTCCTACGAAGACGGTTTAGTGCAGAAAGTTCAAACTTTTCCAGTTAATGTAATCTACCAAGAAGTACAACTTAGCAGTTTCTCTTCATTTCTAAAGCAGTTTCTTTAGAAAACAAACATCTTCATTGCCGAAAACTGTACTGTGTGAAATAAGTTAATTCGGTTCTAGGAATCATTTCCTTTATTACGAAGACGGTTTAGTGCAGAAAGTTCAACCTTTTCTAGTTAATGTAATCTAACAAGATGTACAACTTAGTAGTTTCACTTCATTTCTAAAGCAGTTTGTTTAAAAAATATACATCTTCATATCCAAAAACTGTACTGTGTAAAATAAGTTAGGTCGGTTCTAGGAATCAGTTGCTTTCCGACGAAGAAGGTTTAGGGCAGCAAGTTCAAACATTTCTAGTTAGTGTAATCTAACAAGATGTACTACTGAGTAGTTTCAATTCATTTCTACAACAGTTTCTTTGGAAAACATACATCTTCATTGCCAAAAACTGTACTGTGTGAAATAAGTTAGTTTACTTCTAGGAATCAGTTCCTTTCCTACGAAGATGGTTTAGTGCAGAAAGTTCAAACTTTTCCAGTTAATGTAATCTACCAAGAAGTACAACTTAGTAGTTTCTCTTTATTTCTAAAGCAGTTTCTTTAGAAAACAAACATCTTCATTGCCGAAAACTGTACTGTGTGAAATAAGTTAATTCGGTTCTAGGAATCATTTCCTTTATTACGAAGACGGTTTAGTGCAGAAAGTTCAACCTTTTCTAGTTAATGTAATCTAACAAGATGTACAACTTAGTAGTTTCACTTCATTTCTAAAGCAGTTTGTTTAAAAAATATACATCTTCATTTCCAAAAACTGTGCTGTGTAAAATAAGTTAGTTCGGTTCTAGGAATCAGTTGCTTTCCGACGAAGAAGGTTTAGTGCAGCCACTTCAAACGTTTCTAGTTAGTGTAATCTAAGAAGATGTACAACTTACTAGATTCGCTTCATTTCTAAAGTAGTTTGTTTAGAAAACAAACATCTTCATTGCCGACCTCTGTACTGTGTGAAATAAGCTAGTTCTGTTCTAGGAATCATTTGCTTTCCTACCAAAAACCTTTAGTGCAGCAAGTTCAAACTCTTCTAGTTAGTGTAATCTAACAAGATGTACAACTTAGTAGTTTCACTTCATTTCTAAAGCAGTTTGTTTAGAAAACATACATCTTCATTGCCGAAAACTGTACTGTGTGAAATAAGTTAGTTCAGTTCTAGGAATCAGTAGCTTTCCTACAAAGAAGGTTTCATCCAGCAACTTCAAACCTTCCTTGTTTGTGTCGTCTAATAAGATGTACAACTTACTAGTTTCGCTTCATTTCTAAGGTAGTTTGTTTAGAAAACGTACATCTTCATTGCCGAATACTGTACTGTGTGAAATAAGCTAGTTCGGTTCTAGGAATCAGTTGCTTTCCTACGAAGAAGGTTTAGTACATCAAGTTCAAACTTTTCTAGTTAGTGTAATCTAAGAAGATGTACAACTTACTAGTTTCACATCATTTCTAAAACAGTTTGTTTAGAAAACATACATCTTCATTGCCGAAAAATGTACTGGGTGAAATAAGGTAGTTCCGTTCTAGCAATCAGTTGCTTTCCTACGAAGAAGGTTTAGTTCAGCAACTTCAAACATTTCTAGTTAGTGTATTGTAAGAAGATTTAAAATTAGTATTTTCGCTTCATTTCTGAAGCAGTTGGTTTAGAAAACATACGTCTTCATTGGCAAATACTGTGCTGTGTGAAATAAGCTAGTTTGGTTCTACGAATCAGTAGCTTTCCTACGAAGAAGGTTTAGTGCAGCAAGTTCAAACTTTTCTAGTTAGTGTAATCTAACAAGAAGTACAACTTAGTAGTTTCAATTCATTTCTACAGCAGTTTATTTAGAAAACATACATCTTCATTGCCTAAAACTGTACTGTGTGAAATAAGTTAGTTCCTTTCTAGGAATCAGTTCCTTTCCTACGAAGACGGTTTAGTGCAGAAAGTTCAAACTTTTCCAGTTAATGTAATCTAACAAGATGTACAACTTAGTAGTTTCACTTCATTTCTAAAGCAGTTTGTTTAGAAAACATACATCTTCATTTCTGAAAACTGTACTGTGTGAAATAAGTTAGTTCGGTTATAGGAATCAGTTGCTTTCCTACGAAGAAGGTTTAGTCCAGCAAATTCAAACATTTCCAGTTAGTGTAATCTAAGAAGATGTACAAATTAGTAGTTTCGCTTCATTTCAAAAGCACTTGGTTTAGAAAACATACACCTTCATTAGCGAACACTCTGATGTGTGAAATAAGCTAGTTTGGTTCTAGGAATCAGTTGCTTTCCTACAAAGAAGGTTTAGTGCAGCAAATTCAAACCTTACTTGTTTGTGTAGTCTAACAAGATGTACAACTTACTAGTTTCACTCCTTTTCTAAAGCAGTTTGTTTAGAAAACATACATCTTCATTGTCGAAAACTGTACTGTGTGAAATAAGTTAGTTCGGTCATAGGAATCAGTTGCTTTCCTACGAAGAAGGTTTAGTGCAGCAACTTCAAACATTTCTAGTTTGTGTAATCTAAGAAGTTTTACAACTTACTAGTTTCGCTTCATTTCTAAATTAGTTTTTTTAGAAAACAAACATCTTCATTGCCGAACTCCTTACTGTGTGAAATAAACTAGTTCTGATCTAGGAATCAGTTGCTTTCCTACGAAGAAGTTTTAGTGCAGCAATTTCAAACTTTTCTAGTTTGTGTAATCTAACACGATGTACAACTTAGTAGTTTCAATTCATTTCTACAGCAGTTTGTTTAGAAAACATACATCTTCTTTGCCGAAAACTGTACTGTGTGAAATAAGTTAGTTCAGTTCTAGGAATCAGTGGCTTTCCTACGAAGACGGTTTAGTGCAGAAAGTTCAAACTATTGTAGTTAATGTAACCTAACAACATGTACAACATAGTAGTTTCACTTCATTTCTAAAGCAGTTTGTTTAGAAAACATACATCATTTCTGAAAACTGTACTGTGTGAAATAAGTTAGTTCGTTTCTAGGAAAAAGTTGCTTTCTTATGAAGAAGGTTTAGTGCAGCAACTTCAAACATTTCTAGTTAGTGTAATCTAAGAAGAAGTACAAATTAGTAGTTTCGCTTCATTTCTAAAGCAGTTGGTTTAGAAAACATACATCTTCATTGGCGAACACTGTGCTGTGTGAAATAAGCTGGTTTGGTTCTAGGAATCAGTTGCTTTCCTACTTGGAAGGTTTAGTGCAGCAATTTCAAACCTTCCTTGTTTGTGTAGTCTAACAGGATGTACAACTTACTAGCTTCGCTTCATTTGTAAAGTAGTTTGTTTAGAAAACAAACATCTTCATTGCCGAATACTGTACTGTGTGAAATAAGTTAGTTCGGATCTAGGAATCAGTTCCTTTCCAACGAAGATGGTTTAATGCAGAACGTTCAAACTTTTCCAGTTAATGTAATCTACGAAGATGTACAACTTAGTAGTTTCACTTCAGTTCTAAAGCAGCTTGTTTAGAAAGCATACATCTTCATTGCCAAAAACTGTACTGTGTGAAATAAGGTAGTTCCGTTCAAGGAATCAGTTGCTTTCCTACGAAAAAGGTTTAGTTCAGCAACTTCAAACATTTCTAGTTAGTGTAATCTAAGAAGATGTACAAATTAGTAGATTCTCTTCATTTCAAAAGCACTTGGTTTAGAAAACATACATCGTCATTGCCGAAAACTGTAGTGTGTGAAATAACGTTGTTCCGTTGTAGGAATCAGTTGCTTTCCTACGAAGAAGGTTTAGTGCAGCAAGTTCAAACCTTCCTTGTTTGTGTAGTCTCACAAGATGTACAACTTACTAGTTTCGCTTCATTTCTAAAGTAGTTTGTTTAGAAAACATACATCTTCATTGGCGAAAACTGTGCTGTGTGAAATAAGCTAGTTTGGATCTAGGAATCAGTAGCTTTCCTACGAAGAAGGTTTAGTGCAGCAATTTCAAACTTTTCTAGTTAGTGTAATCTAACAAGAAGTACAACTTAGTAGTTTCAACTCATTTCTACAGCAGTTTATTTAGAAAACATACATCTTCATTGCCGAAAACTATACTGTGAAATAAGTTAGTTCGTTTCTAGGAATCAGTTCCTTTCCTACAAAGACGGTTTAGTGCAGAAAGTTCAAACTTTTCAACTTAATGTAATCTAGCAAGATGTACAACTTAGTAGTTTCACTTCATTTCTAAAGCAGTTTGTTTAGAAAACATACATCTTCATTGCCGAAAGCTGTACTGTGTAAAATAAGTTAGTTCGGTTCTAGGAATCAGTTGCTTACCTACGCAGAAGGTTTAGTGCAGCATCTTCAAACATTTCTAGTTAGTGTAATCTAAGAAGATGTACAAATTAGTAGTTTCGCTTCATTTCTAAAGCAGTTGGTTTAGAAAACATACATCTTCATTGGTGAACACTGTGCTGTGTGAAATAAGCTAGCTTGGTTCTAGGAGTCATTGCTTTCCTACAAAGAAGGTTTAGTGCAGCAACTTCAAACCTTCCTTGTTTGTGTAGTCTAACAAGATGTACAACTTACTAGTTTCACTTCATTTCTAAAGCAGTTTTTTAGAAAACATACATCTTCATTGCCGAAAACTGTACTGCGTGAAACAAGGTAGGTCCGTTCTAGGAATCAGTTGCTTTCCTACGAAGAAGGCTGAGTGCAGCAACTTCAAACATTTCTAGTTAGTGTAATCTAAGAAGATGTATAAATTAGTAGTTTCGCTTCATTTCTAAAGCAGTTGGTTTAGAAAACGTACATCTTCACTGGCGAACACTGTGCTGTGTGAAATAAGCTAGTTTGGTTCTAGGAATCAGTTGCTTTCCTACAAACAAGGTTTAGTGCAGCCAATTCAAACATTTCTAGTTAGTGTAATCTAAGAAGATGTACAACTTACTAGTTTCACTTCATTTCTAAAGTAGTTCGTTTAGAAAACAAACATCTTCATTGCCAAACTCTGTACTGTGTGAAATGAGCTAGTTCTGTTCTAGGAATCTGTTGTTTTCCTACGAAGAAGGTTTAGTGCAGCAAGTTCAAACTTTTCTAGTTAGTGTATTCTAAAAAGATGTACAACTTAGTAGTTTCAATTCATTTCTACAGCAGTTTGTTTAGAAAACATACATCTTCATTCCCGAAAACTGTACTGTGTGAAATAAGTTAGTTCAGTTCTAGGAATCAGTTGCTTTCCTACGAAGACTGTTTAGTGCAGAAAGATCAAACATTTATAGTTAGTGTAATGTAAGAAGATGTACAAATTAGTAGTTTTGCTTCATTTCTAAAGCAGTAGGTTTAGAAAACATACACCTTCCTTGGCGAACACTGTGCTGTGTGAAATAAGCTAGTTTGGTTCTAGGAATCAGTTGCTTTCCTACGAAGAAGGTTTAGTGCAGCAACTTCAAACCTTCCTTGTTTGTGTAGTCTAACAAGATGTACAACTTACTAGTTTCACTTCATTTCTAAAGCAGTTTTTTAGAAAACATACATCTTCATTGCCGAAAACTGTACTGTGTGAAACAAGGTAGTTCCGTTCTAGGAATCAGTTGCTTTCCTACGAAGAAGGTTTAGTGCAGCAACTTCAAACATTTCTAGTTAGTGTAATTTCAGAAGACGTATAAATTAGTAGTTTCGCTTCATTTGTAAAGCAGTTTGTTTAGAAAACATACGTCTTCATTTTCGAAAACATTACTGTGTTAAATAAGTTCGTTCGATTCTAGGAAACAGTTGCTTTCCTACGAAGAAGGTTTAGTGCAGCAACTGCTAACATTTCTAGTTAGTGTAATCTAAGAAGATGTACAAATTAGTAGTTTCGCTACATTTCTATACAGTTGGTTTAGAAAACATACATATTCATTGGTGAACACTGTGCTGTGTGAAATAAGCTAGTTCGGTTCTAGGAATCATTTGCTTTCCAACAAAGAAGGTTTAGTGCAGCAACTTCAAACCTTCCTTGTTTGTGTAGTCTAACAGGATGTACAACTTACTAGTTTCGCATCATTTCCAAAGTTGTTTCCTTAGAAAACAAACATCTTCATTGCCCAAACTGTAGTGTGTGAAATCAGTTAGTTCGGATCTAGGAATCAGTTTCTTTCCTACTTAGACGGTTTAGTGCAGAAAGTTCAACCTTTTCTAATTAATGTAATCTAACAAGATGTACAACTTAGTAGTATCACTTCATTTCTAAAGCAGTTTGTTTAGAAAATATACATCTTCATTTCCAAAAACTGTACTGTGTGAAATAAGTTAGTTCGGTTGTAGGAATCAGTTGGTTTCCAACGAAGAAGGTTTAGTGCAGCCACTTCAAACATTTCTAGTTAGTGTAATCTAAGAAGATGTACAACTTTCTAGTTTCGCTTCATTTCTAAAGTAGTTTGTTTATAAAACAAGCATCTTCATTGCCGAACTCTGTACTGTGTGAAATAAGCTAGTTTGGTTCTAGGAATGAGTTGCTTTCCTACGAAGAAGGTTTAGTGCAGCAAGTTCAAACTTTTCTAGTTAGTGTAATCTAACAAGATGTACAACTTAGTAGTTTAAATTCATTTCTACAGCAGTTTGTTTAGAAAACATTCATCTTCATTTCCGAAAACTGTACTGTGTGAAATAAGCGAGTTCGGTTCTAAGAATCAGTTGCTTTCCTACGAAGAAGGTTTAGTGCAGCAACTTCAAACATTTCTAGTTATTGTAATCTAAGAAGATGTACAAATTAGTAGTTTCCCTTCATTTCTAAAGCACTTGGTTTAGAAAACATACATCTTCATTGGCGAACACTGTGCTGTGTGAAATAAGCTAGTTTGGTTCTAGGAATCAGTTGCTTTCCAACAAAGAAGGTTTAGTGCAGCAACTTCAAACCTTCCTTGTTTGTGTAGTCTAACAAGATGTACAACTTACTAGTTTCGCTTCATTTCTAAAGTAGTTTGTTTAGAAAAACAAACACCTTCATTGCCCAAACTGTCTACTGTGTGAAATAAGTTAGTTCGGTTTTAGGAATCAGTTGCTTTCCTACTGAAGAAGAAGGTTTAGTGCAGCAAGTTCAAACTTTTCTAGTTAGTGTAATCTAACAAGATGTACAACTTAGTAGTTTCAATTCATTTCTAAAGCAGTTTGTTTAGAAAATATACATCTTCATTTCAAAAACTGTACTGTGTGAAATAAGTTAGTTCCGTTCTAGGAATCAGTTGGTTTCCTACGAAGAAGGTTTAGTGCAGCCACTTCAAACATTTCTAGTTAGTGTAATCTAACAAGATGTACAACTTAGTAGTTTAAATTCATTTCTAAAGCAGTTTGTTTAAAAAACATACATCTTCATTGGCGAAAACTGTACTGTGTGAAATAAGCTAGTTTGGTTCTATGAATCAGTTGCTTTCCTACGAAGAAGGTTTAGTGCAGAAACTTTTCACTTAATGTTTTCCAAGATGTACAGTAGTACTTTAACTTCATTTCTAAAACAGTTTGTTTAGTCTAGTTTACAACTCACTAGTTTCGCTTCATTTCTACAGCAGTTTGTTTAGAAAACAAACATCTTCATTGCCGAACACTGTACTGTGTGAAATAAGTTAGTTCGGTTCTAGGAATCAGTTGCTTTCCTATGAAGAAGGTTTAGTGCAGCAAGTTCAACCTTTTCTAGTTAGTGTAATCTAACAAGATGTACAAATTAGTAGTTTCACTTCATTTCTAAAGCAGTTTGTTTAGAAAACATACATCTTCATTGCGAAAACTGTACTGTGTGAAATAAGGTAGTTCCGGTTCTAGGAATCAGTTGCTTTCCTACGAAGAAGGTTTAGTGCAGCAACTTCAAACATTTCTAGTTAGTGTAATCTAACAAGATGTAAAACTTAGTAGTTTCGCTTCATTTCTAAAGCAGTTTGTTTAGAAAAACATACATCTTCATTGCGAAAACTGTACTGTGTGAAATAAGTTAGTTCGTTTCTAGGAATCAGTTGCTTTCCTACAAAGAGGTTTAGTGCAGAAAGTTCAAACTTTTCCAGTTAGTGTAATCTAACAAGATGTACAACTTAGTAGTTTCACTTCATTTCTAAAGCAGTTTGTTTAGAAAACATACATCTTCATTTCCGAAAACTGTACTGTGTGAAATAAGTTAGTTCTGTTCTAGGAATCAGTTGCTTTCCTACAAAGAAGTTTTAGTGCAGCAACTTCAAACATTTCTAGTTAGTGTAATCTAACAAGATGTACAAATTAGTAGTTTACTTCATTTCTAAAGCAGTTTGTTTAGAAAACATACATCTTCATTGGCAACACTGTGCTGTGTGAAATAAGCTACTTTGGTTCTAGGAATCAGTTGCTTTCCTACGAAGAAGGTTTAGTGCAGCAAGTTCAAACTTTTCCTTGTTTGTGTAGTCTAACAAGATGTAAAACTTACTAGTTTTGCTTCATTTCTAAAGTCGTTTGTTTAGAAAACAAACATCTTCATTGCCAAACACTGTACTGTGTGAAATAAGCTAGTTTGGTTCTAGGAATCAGTTGCAGAAGAAGGTTAAGTGCAGCAAGTTCAAACTTTTCTAGTTAGTGTAATCTAACAAGATGTACAACTTAGTAGTTTCACTTCATTTCTAAAGCAGTTTGTTTAGAAAACAAACATCTTCATTTCCGAAAACTGTACTGTGTGAAATAAGTTAGTTCGGTTCTAGGAATCAGTTGCTTTCCTATGAAGAATGTTTAAGTCAGCAACTTCAAACATTTCTAGTTAGTGTAATCTAAGATGTACAACTTAGTAGTTTTTGCTTCATTTCTAAAGCAGTTTGTTTAGAAAACATATATCTTCATTGGCGAACACTGTACTGTGTGAAATAAGCTAGTTTGGTTCTAGGAATCAGTTGCTTTCCTACGAAGAAGGTTTAGTTCAGCAACTTCAAACATTTCTTGTTAGTGTAATCTAACAAGATGTACAACTTACTAGTTTCGCTTCATTTCTAAAGCAGTTTGTTTTAGAAAACAAACATCTTCATTGCCAAAAACTGTACTGTGTGAAATAAGTTAGTTCGGTTCTAGGAATCAGTTACTTTCCTACAAAGAAGGTTTAGTGCAGCAAGTTCAAACTTTTCTAGTTAGTGTAATCTAACCAAGATGTACAACTTAGTAGTTTCACTTCATTTCTAAAGCAGTTTGTTTAGAAAACATACATCTTCATTTCCGAAAACTGTGCTGTGTGAAATAAGTTAGTTCCGTTCTAGGAATCAGTTGCTTTCCTAAGAAGAAGGTTTAGTGCAGCAACTTCAAACATTTCTAGTTAGTGTAATCTACCAAGATGTACAAATTAGTAGTTTCACTTCATTTCTAAAGCAGTTGGTTTAGAAAACATACATCTTCATTGGAACACTGTGCTGTGTGAAATAAGCTAGTTTGGTTCTAGGAATCAGTTGCTTTCCAACGAAGAAGGTTTAGTGCAGCAACTTCAAACCTTTCTTGTTTGTGTAGTCTAACAAGATATACAACTTAATAGTTTTGCTTCATTTCTAAAGTAGTTTGTTTAGAAAACAAACATCTTCATTGCCAAACACTGTACTGTGTGAAATAAGCTAGTTTGGTTCTAGGAATCAGTTGCTTTTCTACGAAGAAGGTTCAGTGCAGCAAGTTCAAATTTTTCTAGTTAGTGTAATCTAACAAGATGTACAACTTAGTAGTTTCACTTCATTTCTAAAGCAGTTTGTTTAGAAAACATACATCTTCATTTCCGAAAACTGTACCGTGTGAAATAAGTTAGTTCGGTTCTAGGAATCAGTTGCTTTCCTACGAAGAATGTTTAATTCAGCAACTTCAAACATTTCTAGTTAGTGTAATCTAAGATGTACAACTTACTATTTTTGCTTCATTTCTAAAGCAGTTGGTTTAGAAAACATACATCTTCATTGGCGAACACTGTGCTGTGTGAAATAAGCTAGTTTGGTTCTAGGAATCAATTGCTTTCCTACGAAGAAAGTTTAGTGCAGCAACTTCAAACCTTCCTTGTTTGTGTAGTCTAACAAGTTGTACAACTTCCTAGTTTCCCTTCATTTCTAAAGTAGCTTCTTTAGAAAACAAACATCTTTATTGCGGAACACTGTACTGTGTGAAATAATCTAGTTCGGTTCTAGGAATTAGTTGCTTTCCTACGAAGAAGGTTCAGTGCAGCAAGTTCAAACTTTTCTAGTTAGTGTAATCTAACAAGATGTACAACTTAGTAGTTTCACTTCATTTCTAAAGCAGTTTGTTTAGAAAACATACATCTTTATTTCCGAAAACTGTACTGTGTGAAATAAGGTAGTTTCGTTCTAGGAATCAGTTGCTTCCTAAAAAGAAGGTTTAGTGCAGCAACTTCAAACATTTCTAGTTAGTGTAATATAAGAAGATGTACAAATTAGTAGTTTCGCTTCATTTCTATAGCAGTTGGTTTAGAAAACATACATCTTCCTTGGCGAACACTGTGCTGTGTGAAATAAGCTAGTTCGGTTCTAGGAATCAGTTGCTTTCCTAGAAAGAATGTTTAGGGCAGCAAGTTCAAACTTTTCTAGTTAGTGTAATCTACCAAGAAGTACAACATAGTACTTTCAATTCATTTCTACAGCAGTTTCTTAAGAAAACATACATCTTCATTGCCGAAAACTGTACTGTGTGAAATAAGTTAGTTCGGTTCTAGGAATCAGTTCCTTTCCTACGAAGACGGTTTAGTGCAGAAAGTTCAAACCTTTCCAGTTAATGTAATCTGCCAAGATGTACAAGTTAGTAGTTTCACTTCATTTCTAAAGCAGTTTGTTCAGAAAACATACATCTTCATTTCCGAAAACTGTAGTGTGTGAAATAAGGTAGTTTCGTTCTAGGAATCAGTTGCTTCCTAAGAAGAAGGTTTAGTGCAGCAACTTCAAACATTTCTAGTTATTGTAATCTAAAAAGATGTACAAGTTAGTAGTTTCGCTTCATTTCTAAAGCAGTTGGTTTAGAAAACATACATCTTCATTGGCGAACACTGTGCTGTGTGAAATAAGCTAGTTTGGTTCTAGGAATCAATTGCTTTCCTAAGAAGAAAGTTTAGTGCAGCAACTTCAAACCTTCCTTGTTTGTGTAGTCTAACAAGTTGTACAACTTACTAGTTTCCCTTCATTTCTAAAGTAGTGTCTTTAGAAAACAAACATCTTCATTGCCGAACACTGTACTGTGTGAAATAATCTAGTTCGGTTCTAGGAATCAGTTGCTTTCCTACGAAGAAGGTTCAGTGCAGCAAGTTCAAACTTTTCTAGTTAGTGTAATCTAACAAGATGTAAACTTAGTAGTTTCACTTCATTTCTAAAGCAGTTTGTTTAGAAAACATACATCTTTATTTCCAAAAACTGTACTGTGTGAAATAAGGTAGTTTCGTTCTAGGAATCAGTTGCTTCCTAAGAAGAAGGTTTAGTGCAGCAACTTCAAACATTTCTAGTTAGTGTAATATAAGAAGATGTACAAATTAGGAGTTTCGCTTCATTTCTATAGCAGTTGGTTTAGAAAACATACATCTTCCTTGGCGAACACTGTGCTGTGTGAAATAAGCTAGTTCGGTTTTAGGAATCAGTTGCTTTCCTACGAAGAAGGTTTAGGGCAGCAAGTTAAAACTTTTCTAGTTAGTGTAATCTAACAAGAAGTACAACATAGTACTTTCAATTCATTTCTACAGCAGTTTCTTTAGAAAACATACATCTTCATTGCGGAAAACTGTACTGTGTGAAATAAGATAGTTCGGTTCTAGGAATCAGTTCCTTTCTCTTAAGAACGGTTTAGTGCAGAAAGTTCAAACCTTTCCAGTTAATGTAATCTGCCAAGATGTACAAGTTAGTAGTTTCACTTCATTTCTAAAGCAGTTTGTTCAGAAAACATACATCTTCATTGCCGAAAACTGTACTGTGTGAAATAAGGTAGTTCCGTTCTAGGAATCAGTTCCTTTCCTACGAAGAAGGTTTAGTTCAGCAACTTCAAAAATTTCTAGTTAGTGTAATCTAAGAAGATGTACAAATTAGTAGTTGCGCTTCATTTCTAAATCAGTTTGTTTAGAAAACATACATCTTCATTGGTGAACACTGTGCTGTGTGAAATAAGCTAGTTTGGTTCTAGGAATCATTTGCTTTCCTAGGAAGAAGTTTTAGTGCAGCAACTTCAAACCTTCCTTTTTGTGTAGTCTAACAGATGTACAAATTAGTAGTTTCCCTTCATTTCTAAAGTAGTTTGTTTAGAAAACAAACATCTTTATTGCCGAACAGTGTACTGTGTGAAATAAGCTAGTTCGGTTCTAGGAATCAGTTGCTTTCCTAAGAAGCAGGTTCAGTGCAGCAAGTTCAAACTTTTCTAGTTAGTGTAATCTAACAAGATGTACAACTTAGTAGTTTCCTTCATTTGTAAAGCAGTTTGTTTACAAAACATACATCTTCATTGCCAAAAAGTGTACTGTGTGAAATAAGGTAGTTTCGTTCTAGTAATCAGTTGCTTCCTAAGAAGAAGGTTTAGTGCAGCAAATTCAAACATTTCTAGTTAGTGGAATCTGAGAAGATGTACAAATTAGTAGTTTCGCTTCATTTCTAAAGCAGTTGGTTTAGAAAACATACATCTTCATTGGCGAACACTGTGCTGTGTGAAATAAGCTAGTTCGGTTCTAGGAATAAGTTGCTTTCCTACGAAGAAGGTTTAGTGCAGCAAGTTCAAACTTTTCTAGTTAGTGTAAGCATACAAGATGTACAACTTAGTAGTTTTTCATTTCTAAAGCAGTTGCTTTAGAAAACATACATCTTCATTTCGAAAAACTGTACTGTGTGAAATAAGCTAGTTCGGTTCTAGGAATAAGTTGCTTCCTAAAAAGAAGGTTTAGTTCAGCAACTTCAAACATTTCTAGTTAGTGTAATCTAAGAAGATGTACAAATTAGTAGTTTCGCTTCATTTCTAAAGCAGTTGGTTTAGAAAACATACATCTTTATTGGCGAACACTGTGCTGTGTGAAATAAGCTAGTTAGGTTCTAGGAATCAGGTGCTTTCCACGAAGAAGGTTTAGTGCAGCAACTTCAAACCTTCCTTAGTTTGTGTAGTCAAACAAGATGTACAACTTACTAGTTTCACTTCATTTCAAAGTAGTTTGTTTAGAAAACAAACATCTTCATTTCCGAACACTGTACTGTGTGAAATAACCTAGTTCGGTTCTAGGAATCAGTTGCTTTCCTACGAAGAAGGTTCAGTGCAGCAAGTTCAAACTTTTCTAGTTAGTGTAATCTAACAAGATGTACAACTAAGTAGTTTCACTTCTTTTCTAAAGCAGTTTGTTTAGAAAACATACATCTTCATTGCCGAAAACTGTACTGTGTGAAATAAGCTAGTTCGGTTCTAGGAATCAGTTGCTTTCCTACGAAGAAGGTTTAGTGCAGCAACTTCAAACATTTCTAGTTAGTGTAATCTAAAAAGATGTACAAGTTAGTAGTTTCGCTTCATTTCTAAAGCAGTTGGTTTAGAAAACATACATCCTCATTGGCGAACACTGTGCTGTGTGAAATAAGCTAGTTTGGTTCTAGGAATCAATTGCTTTCCTAAGAAGAAAGTTTAGTGCAGCAACTTCAAACCTTCCTTGTTTGTGTAGTCTAACAAGTTGTACAACTTACTAGTTTCCCTTCATTTCTAAAGTAGTGTCTTTAGAAAACAAATATCTTCATTGCCGAACACTGTACTGTGTGAAATAATCTAGTTCGGTTCTAGGAATCAGTTGCTTTCCTACGAAGAAGGTTCAGTGCAGCAAGTTCAAACTTTTCTAGTTAGTGTAGTCTAACAAGATGTACAACTTAGTACTTTCACTTCATTTCTAAAGCAGTTTGTTTAGAAAACATACATCTTTATTTCCAAAAACTGTACTGTGTGAAAAAAGGTAGTTTCGTTCTAGGAATCAGTTGCTTCCTAAAAAGAAGGTTTAGTGCAGCAACTTCAAACATTTCTAGTTAGTGTAATATAAGAAGATGTACAAATTAGGAGTTTCGCTTCATTTCTATAGCAGTTGGTTTAGAAAACATACATCTTCCTTGGTGAACACTGTGCTGTGTGAAATAAGCTAGTTCGGTTTTAGGAATCAGTTGCTTTCCTACGAAGAAGGTTTAGGGCAGCAAGTTCAAACTTTTCTAGTTAGTGTAATCTAACAAGAAGTACAACATAGTACTTTCAATTCATTTCTACAGCAGTTTCTTTAGAAAACATACATCTTCATTGCGGAAAACTGTACTGTGTGAAATAAGATAGTTCGGTTCTAGGAATCAGTTCCTTTCCTACGAAGACGGTTTAGTGCAGAACGTTCAAACCTTTCCAGTTAATGTAATCTGCCAAGATGTACAAGTTAGTAGTTTCACTTCATTTCTAAAGCAGTTTGTTCAGAAAACATACATCTTCATTGCCGAAAACTGTACTGTGTGAAATAAGGTAGTTCCGTTCTAGGAATCAGTTGCTTTCCTACGAAGAAGGTTTAGTTCAGCAACTTCAAACATTTCTAGTTAGTGTAATCTAAGAAGATGTACAAATTAGTAGTTGCGCTTCATTTCTAAATCAGTTTGTTTAGAAAACATACATCTTCATTGGTGAACACTGTGCTGTGTGAAATAAGCTAGTTTGGTTCTAGGAATCATTTGCTTTCCTAGGAAGAAGTTTTAGTGCAGCAACTTCAAACCTTCCTTTTTTGTGTAGTCTAACAGATGTACGAATTAGTAGTTTCGCTTCATTTCTAAAGTAGTTTGTTTAGAAAACAAACATCTTTATTGCCGAACAGTGTACTGTGTGAAATAAGCTAGTTCGGTTCTAGGAATCAGTTGCTTTCCTACGAAGCAGGTTCAGTGCAGCAAGTTCAAACTTTTCTAGTTAGTGCAATCTAACAAGATGTACAACTTAGTAGTTTCCCTTCATTTGTAAAGCAGTTTGTTTACAAAACATACATCTTCATTGCCAAAAAGTGTACTGTGTGAAATAAGGTAGTTTCGTTCTAGTAATCAGTTGCTTCCTAAGAAGAAGGTTTAGTGCAGCAAATTCAAACATTTCTAGTTAGTGGAATCTGAGAAGATGTACAAATTAGTAGTTTCGCTTCATTTCTAAAGCAGTTGGTTTAGAAAACATACATCTTCATTGGCGAACACTGTGCTGTGTGAAATAAGCTAGTTCGGTTCTAGGAATAAGTTGCTTTCCTACGAAGAAGGTTTAGTGCAGCAAGTTCAAACTTTTCTAGTTAGTGTAAGCATACAAGATGTACAACTTAGTAGTTTTACTTCATTTCTAACGCACATGCTTTAGAAAACATACATCTTCATTGCCGAAAACTGTAGTGTGTGAAATAAGCTAGTTCGGTTCTAGGAATAAGTTGCTTCCCTACGAAGAAGGTTTAGTTCAGCAACTTCAAACATTTCTAGTTAGTGTAATCTAAGAAGATGTACAAATTAGTAGTTTCGCTTCATTTCTAAAGCAGTTGGTTTAGAAAACATACATCTTTATTGGCGAACACTGTGCTGTGTGAAATAAGCTAGTTAGGTTCTAGGAATCAGGTGCTTTCCACGAAGAAGGCTTAGTGCAGCAACTTCAAACCTTCCTTCTTTGTGTAGTCAAACAAGATGTACAACTTACTAGTTTCACTTCATTTCCAAAGTAGTTTGTTTAGAAAACAAACATCTTCATTTCCGAACACTGTACTGTGTGAAATAACCTAGTTCGGTTCTAGGAATCAGTTGCTTTCCTACGAAGAAGGTTCAGTACAGCAAGTTCAAACTTTTCTAGTTAGTGTAATCTAACAAGATGTACAACTAAGTAGTTTCACTTCTTTTCTAAAGCAGTTTGTTTAGAAAACATACATCTGCCGTGCCGAAAACTGTACTGTGTGAAATAAGCTAGTTCGGTTCTAGGAATCAGTTGCTTTCCTACGAAGAAGGTTTAGTGCAGCAACTTCAAACATTTCTAGTTAGTGTAATCTAGGAAAATGTACGACTTACTATTTTCGCTTCATTTCTAAATTAGTTTGTTTAGAAAACAAACATCTTCATTGCCGAACTCTGTACTGGGTGAAATAAGCTAGTTTGGTTCTAGGAATCAGTTGCTTTCCTACGAATAACGTTTAGTGCAGCAAATTCAAACTTTTCTAGTTAGTGTAATCTAACAAGATGTACAACTTAGTAGTTTCACTTCATTTCTAAAGCAGTTTGTTTAGAAAACATACATCTTCATTGCCGAAAACTGTACTGTGTGAAGTAAGTTAGTTCGGTTCTAGGAATCAGTTGCTTTCCTACGAAGAAGGTTTCGTCCAGCAACTTCAAACCTTCCTTGTTTGTGTCGTCTAAGAAGATGTACAACTTACTAGTATCGCTTCATTTCTAAAGTAGTTTGTTTAGAAAACAAATATCTTCATTGCTGAACACTGTTGCTGTGTGAAATAAGCTAGTTCGTTTCTAGGAATCAGTTGCTTTCCTACGAAGAAGGTTTATTGCAGCAAGTTCAAACTTTTCTAGTTAGTGTAATATAACAAGATGGACAACTTGCTAAATTCGCTTCATATCTAAGGTAGTTTGTTTCAAAAAAAAAAAACATCTTCATTGCTGAACACTGTACTGTGTGAAATAAGCTAGTTCAGTTCTAGGAATCAGTTGCTTTCCTACGAAGAAGGTTTAGTGCAGCAACTTATAACCTTCCTTGTTTGTGTAGTCTAACAAGATGTACAACTTACTAGTTACGCTTCATTTCTAAAGTAGTTTGCTTAGAAAACAAACATCTTCATTGCTGAACACTGTCCTGTGTGAAATAAGCTAGTTCGGTTGTAGGAATCATTTGCTTTTCTGCGAAGAAGGCTTAGTGCAGCAAGTTCAAACTTTTCTAGTTAGTGTAATCTAACAAGGTATACAACTTGGTAGTTTCAATTCATTTCTAAAGCAGTTTGTTTAGAAAACATACATCTTCATGGCCGAAAACTGTACTGTGTGAAATAAGTTAGTTCGGGTCTAGGAATCAGTTGCTTTCCTACGAAGAAGGTTTAGTGCAGCAACTTCAAACATTTCTAGTTAGTGTAATCTAAGAAGATGTACAAATTAGTAATTTCGCTTCATTTCTAAAGCAGTTGATTTAGAAAACATGCATCTTCATTGGCAAACACTGTGCTGTGTGAAATAACCTAGTTCTGTTTTAGGAATCAGTTGCTTTCCTACGAAGAAGGTTTAGTGCAGCAACTTCAAACCTTCCTTGTTTGTGTAGTCTAACAAGATGTACCACCTACTAAATTCGCTTCATATCTAAGGTAGTTTGTTTCAAAAACAAACATCTTCATTGCTGAACACTGTACTGTGTGAAATAAGCTGGTTCGGTTCTATGAATCAGTTGCTTTCCTACGAAGAAGGTTTAGTGCAGCAAGCTCAAACTTTTCTAGGTAGTGTAATCTAACAAGATATACAACTGAGTAGTTTCAATTCATTTCTACAGCAGTTTGTTTAGAAAACATACATCTTCATTTCCAAAAACTGTACTGTGTGAAATAAGTTAGTTCTGTTCTCGGAATCAGTTCCTTTCCTACGAAGACGGTTTAGTGCAGAAAGTTCAAACTTTTCCAGTTAATGTGATCTACGAAGATGTACAACTTATAAGTTTCACTTCATTTCTAAAGCAGTTTGTTTAGAAAACATACATCTTCATTTCCGAGAACTGTACTCTGTGAAATAAGTTAGTTTGGTTCTAGGAATCAGTTGCTTTCCTACGAAGAAGGTTTAGTGCAGCAACCTCAAACCTTCCTTATTTGTGTAGTCTCACAAGATGTACAACTTACTAGTTTCGCTTCATTTCTAAAGTAGTTTGTTTAGAAAATAACCATCTTCATTGCCGAACCCTGTACTGTGTGAAATAAGCTAGTTCGGTTCTAGGAATCAGTCGCTTTCCTAAGAAGAACGTTCAGTGCAGCAACTTCAAACCTTCCTTGTTTGTGTATTCTAACAAGATGAACAACTTACTAGTTTCGCTTCATTTCTAAAGTAGTTTGTTTAGAAAACAAACATCTTCAATGCCTGAACCCTGTAATGTGTGAAATAAGCTAGTTCGGTTCTAGGAATCAGTTGCTTTCCTACGAAGAAGGTTTAGTGCAGCAAGTTCAAACTTTTCTAGTTAGTGTAATCTACCAAGATGTACAACATCGTAGTTTCACTTAATTTCTAAAGCAGTTTGTTTAGAAAACATACATCTTCATTGCCGAAAACTGTACTGTGTGAAATAAGGTACTTCCGTTCTAGGAATCAGTTGCTTTCCTACGAAGAAGGTTTAGTTCAGCAACTTCAAACATTTCTAGTTAGTGTAATCTAAGAAGATGTACAACTTACTAGTTTCGCTTCATTTCTAAAGCACTTGGTTTAGAAAACATACATCTTCATTGCTGAACACTGTGCTGTGTGAAATAAGCTAGTTTGGTTCTAGGAATCAGTTGCTTTCCTACGAAGAAGGTTTAGTGCAGCCACTTCAAACATTTCTAGTTAGTGTAATCTAAGAAGATGTACAACTTACTAGTTTTGCTTCATTTCTAAAGTAGTTTGTTTAGAAAACAAACATCATCATTGCTGAACACTGTACTGTGTGAAATAAGCTAGTTCTGTTCTAGGAATCATTTGCTTTTCTACGAAGAAGGTTTAGTGCAGCAAGTTCAAACTTTTCTAGTTAGTGTAATCTAACAAGATGTACAACTTATTAGTTTCAATTCATTTCTACAGCAGTTTGTTTAGAAAACATACATCTTCATTGCCTAAAACTGTACTGTGGGAAATAAGCTAGTTCGGTTCTAGGAATCAGTTGCTTTCCTACGAAGAAGGTTTAGTGCAGCAACTTCAAACCATTCCTTGTTTGTGTAATCTAAGAAGATGTACAAATTAGTAGTTTCGATTCATTTCTAAAGCAGTTGATTTAGAAAACAAACATCTTCATTGGCAAACACTGTGCTGTGTGAAATAACCTAGTTCTGTTTTAGGAATCAGTTGCTTTCCTACTTAAGAAGGTTTAGTGCAGCAAGTTCAAACCTTCCTTGTTTGTGTAATATAACAAGATGTACAACCTACTAAATTCGCTTCATATCTAAGGTAGTTTGTTTCAAAAACAAACATCTTCATTGCTGAACACTGTACTGTGTGAAATAAGCTGTTCGGTTCTATGAATCAGTTGCTTTCCTACGAAGAAGGTTTAGTGCAGCAAGCTCAAACTTTTCTAGGTAGTGTAATCTAACAAGATATACAACTGAGTAGTTTCAATTCATTTCTAAAGCAGTTTGTTTAGAAAACATACATCTTCATTTCCAAAAACTGTACTGTGTGAAATAAGTTAGTTCTGTTCTAGGAATCAGTTCCTTTCCTAAGAAGACGGTTTAGTGCAGAAAGTTCAAACTTTTCCAGTTAATGTGATCTAACAAGATGTACAACTTATAAGTTTCACTTCATTTCTAAAGCAGTTTGTTTAGAAAACATACATCTTCATTTCGAGAACTGTACTCTGTGAAATAAGTTAGTTTGGTTCTAGGAATCAGTTGCTTTCCTACGAAGAAGGTTTAGTGCAGCAACCTCAAACCTTCCTTATTTGTGTAGTCTCACAAGATGTACAACTTACTAGTTTCGCTTCATTTCTAAAGTAGTTTGTTTAGAAAATAACCATCTTCATTGCCGAACCCTGTACTGTGTGAAATAAGCTAGTTCGGTTCTAGGAATCAGTCGCTTTCCTAAGAAGAACGTTCAGTGCAGCAACTTCAAACCTTCCTTGTTTGTGTATTCTAACAAGATGAACAACTTACTAGTTTCGCTTCATTTCTAAAGTAGTTTGTTTAGAAAAGAAACATCTTCAATGCCCTACCCTGTAATGTGTGAAATAAGCGAGTTCGGTTATAGGAATCAGTCGCTTTCCTACGAAGAAGGTTCAGTGCAGCAAGTTCAAACTTTTCTAGTTAGTGTAATCTACCAAGATGTACAACATCGTAGTTTCACTTAATTTCTAAAGCAGTTTGTTTAGAAAACATACATCTTCATTGCCGAAAACTGTACTGTGTGAAATAAGGTACTTCCGTTCTAGGAATCAGTTGCTTTCCTACGAAGAAGGTTTAGTTCAGCAACTTCAAACATTTCTAGTTAGTGTAATCTAAGAAGATGTACAAATTACTAGTTTCGCTTCATTTCTAAAGCACTTGGTTTAGAAAACATACATCTTCATTGGCGAACACTGTGCTGTGTGAAATAAGCTAGTTTGGTTCTAGGAATCAGTTGCTTTCCTACGAAGAAGTTTTAGTGCAGCCACTTCAAACATTTCTAGTTAGTGTAATCTAAGAAGATGTACAACTTACTAGTTTTGCTTCATTTCTAAAGTAGTTTGTTTAGAAAACAAACATCATCATTGCTGAACTATGTACTGTGTGAAATAAGCTAGTTCTGTTCTAGGAATCAGTTGCTTTCCTACGTAGAATGTTTAGTGCAGCAAGTTCAAACTTTTCTAGTTAGTGTAATCTAACAAGATGTACAACTTATTAGTTTCAATTCATTTCTACAGCAGTTTCTTTAGAAAACATACATCTTCATTGCCGAAAACTGTACTGTGGGAAATAAGCTAGTTCGGTTCTAGGAATCAGTTGCTTTCCTATGAAGAAGGTTTAATGCAGCAACTTCAAACCTTCCTTGTTTGTGTAGCATAACGAGATGTACAACTTACTAGTTTCGATTCATTTCTAAAGTAGTTTGTTTAGAAAACAAACATCTTCATTACCGAACACTGTTTCTGTGTGAAATAAGGTAGTTCGTTTCTAGGAATCAGTTGCTTTCCTACGAAGAAGGTTTACTGCAGCCAGTTCAAACTTTTCTAGTTAGTGTAATATAACAAGATGTACAACTTACTAAATTCGCTTCATATATAAGGTAGTTTGTTTCAAAAACAAACATCTTCATTGCTGAACACTGTACTGTGTGAAATAAGCTAGTTCGGTTCTCGGAATCTTTTCCTTTCCTACGAAGACGGTTTAGTGCAGAAAGTTCAAACTTTTCCAGTTAATGTAATCTACGAAGATGTACAACTTAGTAGTTTCGCTTCATTTCTAAAGCACTTGGTTTAGAAAACATATATCTTCATTGGCGAACACTGTGCTCTGTGAAATAAGCTAGTTCGGTTCTAGGAATCAGTTGCTTTCCTAAGAAGAAGGTTTAGTGCAGAAACTTCAAACCTTCCTTGTTTTTGTTGTCTAACAAGATGTACAACTTACTAGTTTCTCTTCATTTCTAAAGTAGTTTGTTTAGAAAACAAACCCCTTCATTGCCGAACACTGTACTATGTGAAATAAGCCAGTTCGGTTCTAGGAATCAGTTGCTTTCCTACGAAGAAGGTTCAGTGCAGCAAGTTCAAACTTTTCTACTTAGTGTAATCTAACAACATGTACAACTTAGTAGTTTCACTTCATTTCTAAAGCAGTTTGTTTAGAAAACATACATCTTCATTTCCGAAAACTCTACTGTGTGAAATAAGCTAGTTCGGTTCTAGGAATCAGTTGCTTTCCTACGAAGAACGTTCAGTGCAGCAACTTGAAACATTTCTATTTAGTGTAATCTAGAAGATATACAAATTAGTAATTTTGCTTCATTTCTAAAGCAGTTGGTTTAGAAAACATACATGTTCATTGGCGAACACTGTGCTGTGTGAAATAAGCTAGTTTGGTTCTACGAATCAGTTGCTTTCCTACGTAGAAGGTTTAGTGCAGCAACTTCAAACATTTCTTGTTAGTGTAATCGAAGAAGATGTACAACTTACTAGTTTCGCTTCATTTCTAAAGTAATTTGTTTAGAAAACAAACATCTTCATTGCCGAACTCTGTACTGTGTGAAATAAGCTAGTTCTGTTCTAGTAATCAGTTGCTTTCCTACGAAGAAGGTTTAGTGCAGCAAGTTCAAACATTTCTAGTTAGTGTAATCTAACAAGTGGTACAACTTAGTATTTTCAATTCATTTCTACAGCAGTTTGTTTAGAAAACATACATCTTTATTGCCGAAAACTGTACTGTGTGAAATAAGTTAGTTCTGTTCTAGGAATCAGTTGCTTTCCTACTGAAGACGGTTTAGTGCAGAAAGTTCAAACATTTCTAGTTAGTGTAATCTGAGAAGATGTACAAATTAGTATTTTCGCTTCATTTCTAAAGCAGTTGGTTTAGAAAAGATACATCTTCATTGGCGAACACTGCGCTGTGTGAAATAAGCTAGTTTGGTTCTAGGAATCAGTTGCTTTCCTACGAAGAAGGTTTAGTGCAGCAACTTAAAACCTTCCTTGTTAGTGTAGTCTAACAGGATGTACAACTTACTAGTTTCGCTTCATTTCTAAAGTAGTTTGTTTGGAAAACAAACATCTTCATTGCCCAAAACTGTACTGATTGAAATAAGTTAGTTCGGTTCTAGGAATCAGTTCCTTTCCTACGAAGACGGTTTACTGCAGAAAGTTCATCCTTTTCTAGTTAATGTAATCTAACAAGATATACAACTTAGTTGTTTCACTTCATTTCTAAAGCAGTTTGTTTAGAAAACATACATCTTCAATGCCGAAAACTGTATTGTGGGAAATAAGCTAGTTCGGTTCTAGGAATCAGTTGCTTTCCAACGAAGAAGGTTTAGTGCAGCAACTTCAAACCTTCCTTGTTTGTGTAGTCTAACAAGATGTACAACTTACTAGTTTCGCTTCATTGCTAAAGTAGTTTGTTTAGAAAAAAACACCTTCATTGCCGAACTCTCTACTGTGTGAAATAAACTAGTTCTGTTTTAGGAATCAGTTGCTTTCCTACGAAGAAGGTTTAGTGCAGCAAGTTCAAACTTGTCTTGTTAGTGTAATCTAACAAGATGTACAACTGAGTAGTTTCAATTCATTTCTACAGCAGTTTGTTTAGAAAACATACATCTTCATTGCCCAAAACTGTACTGTGTGAAATAACGTAGTTCGGTTCCAGGAATCAGTTCCTTTCCTACGAAGTCGGTTTAGTGCAGAAAGTTCAAACTTTTCCAGTTTATGTAATCTACGAAGATGTACAACTTAGTAGCTTCACTTCATTTCTACAGCAGTTTGTTTTGAAAACATACATCTTCATTTCCGAAAACTGTACTGTGTGAAATGAGTTAGTTCGGTTCTAGGAATCAGTTGCATTCCTACGAAGAAGGTTTAGTGCAGCAACTTCAAACATTTTAGTTAGTGTAATCTAAGAAGATGTACAAATTAGTAGTTTCGCTTCATTTCTAAAGCAGTTCGTTTAGAAAACATACATCTTCATTTGCGAACACTGTGCCGTGTGAAATAAGCTAGTTTGGTTCTAGGAATCAGTTGCATTCCTATGAAGAAGGTTTAGTGCAGCAACTTCAAACCTTCCTTGTTTGTGTAGTCTAACAATATGCACAATTTACTAGTTTCACTTCATTTCCAAGGCAGTTTGTTTAGAAAACATACATCTTCATTGCCGAAAACTATACTGTGTGAAATAAGGTAGTTCGTTTCTAGGAATCAGTTCCTTTCCTACAAAGATGTTTTAGTGCAGAAAGTTCAAACTTTTCCAGTTTATGTAATCTACGAAGATGTACAACTTAGTAGCTTCACTTCATTTCTACAGCAGTTTGTTTTGAAAACATACATCTTCATTTCCGAAAACTGTACTGTGTGAAATAAGTTAGTTTGGTTCTAGGAATCAGTTGCTTTCCTACGAAGAAGGTTTAGTACAGCATCTTCAAACATTTATAGTTAGTGTAATCTGAGAAGATGTACAAATTAGTAGTTTCGCTTCATTTCTAAAACAGTTGGTTTATAAAACATACATCTTCATTGGCGAAAACTGTGCTGTGTGAAATAAGCTAGTTTTGTTCTAGGAATCAGTTGCTTTCCCACGAAGAAGGTTTAGTGCAGCAACTTCAAACCTTCCTTGTTTGTGTAGTCTAACAAGATATACAACTTACTAGTTTCGCTTCATTTCTAAAGTAGTTTGTTTAGAAAGCAAACATCTTCATTGCCGAACACTGTACTGTGTGAAATAAGCTAGTTCGGTTCTAGGAATCAGTTGCTTTCTTACGAAGAAGGTTAAGTGCAGCAAGTTCAAACGTTTCTAGATAGTGTAATCTAAGAAGATGTACAACTTAGTAGTTTCACTTCATTTCTAAAGTAGTTTGTTTAGGAAACATACATCTTCATTGCCGAAAACTGTACTGTGTGAAATAAGTTAGTTCGGTTCTAGGAATCAGTTGCTTTCCTACGAAGAAGGTTCAGTGGAGCAACTTCAAACTTTTCTAGTTAGTGTAATCTAAAAAGATGTACAACATAGTAGTTTCACTTCATTTCTAAAGCAGTTTGTTTAGAACACATACATCTTCATTGCCGAAAACTGTACTGTGTGAAATAAGTTAGTTCGGTTGTAGGAATCAGTTGCTTTCCTACGAAGAAGGTTTAGTGCAGCACCTTCAAACCTTCCTTGTTTGTGTAGTCTAACAAGATGTACAACTTCCTAGTTTCGCTTCATTTCCAAAGTAGTTTGTTTAGAAAACAAACACCTTCATTGCCGTACTCTCTACTGTGTGAAATGAGCTAATTCTGTTTTAGGAATCAGTTGCTTTCTTACGAAGAAGGTTTAGTGCAGCAAGTTCAAACTTTTCTAGTTAGTGTAATCTAACAAGATGTACAACTTAGTAGTTTCAGTTCATTTCTACAGCATTTTGTTTAGAAAACATACATCTTCATTGCCGAAAACTGTACTGTGTGAAATAAGTAATTTGGGTTCTTTGAATCTGTTCCTTTCCTACGAATACGGTTTAATGCAGAAAGTTCAAACTTTTCTAGTTAATGTAATCCACCAAGATGTATAACATAGTAGTTTCACTTCATTTCTAAAGCAGTTTGTTCAGAAAACATACATCTTCATTGCTGGAAACTGTACTGTGTGAAAATAGGTTGTTCCGTTCAAGGAATCAGTTGCTCTCCTACGAACAAAGTTTATTTCAGCAACTTCAAACATTTCTAGTTAGTGTAATCTAAGAAGATGTACAAATTAATAGTTTCGCTTCATTTCTAAAGCAGTTGGTTTAGAAAACATGCATCTTCATTGGTGAACACTGTGCTGTGTGAAATAAGCTAATTTGGTTCTAGGAATCAGTTGCTTTCCTACGAAGAAGGTTTAGTGCAGCCACTTCAAACATTTCTAGTTAGTGTAATCTATGAAGATGTACAAATTAGTAGTTTCGCTTCATTTCTAAAGGAGTTGGTTTAGAAAACATTCATCTTCCTTGGCGAACACTGTACTGTGTGAAATAAGCTAGTTTGTTTCTAGGAATCAGTTGCTTTCCTACGAAGAAGGTTTAGTGCAGCAACTTCAAACCTTCCTTGTTTGTGTAGTCTAACAATATATACAACTTACTAGTTTCGCTTCATTTCTAACTTAGTTTCTTTAGAAAACAAACATCTTCATTGCCGAACTCTGTACTGTGTGAAATAAGCTAGTTTGGTTCTCGGAATCAGTTGTTTTCCTACGAAGAAGGTTCAGTGCAGCAAGTTCAAACTTTCTAGTTAGTGTAATCTAACAAGATGTACAACTTAGTAGTTTCAATTCATTTCTACAGCAGTTTGTTTAGAAAACATACATCTTCATTGCCGAAAACTGTACTGTGTGAAATAAGTTAGTTCGCTTCTAGGAATAAGTTGCTTTCCTACGAAGAAGGTTTATTGCAGCAACTTCAAACATTTCTAGTTAGTGCTATCTAACAAGATGTACAACTTAGTAGTTTTACTTCATTTCTAAAGCAGTTTGTTTAGAAAACATACATCTACATTGCCAAAAACGGTACTGTGTGAAATAAGGCATTTCCGTTCTAGGAATCAGTTGCGTTCCTACGAAGAAGGTTTAGTTCAGCAACTTCAAACATTTCTAGTTTCTGTAATCTTAGAAGATGTACAAATTAGTAGTTTCGCTTCATTTCTAAAGCAGTTGGTTTAGAAAATATACATCTTCATTGGCGAACACTGTGCTGTGTGAAATAAGGTAGTTTGGTTCTAGGAATCAGTTGCTTTCCTATGAAGAAGGTTTAGTGCAGCAACTTCAAACCTTCCTTGTTTGTGTAACTTACCAGTTTCGCTTCATGTCTAAAGTAGTTTGTTTAGAAAACAAACATCTTCATTGCCCAACACTGTACTGTGTGAAATAAGCTAGTTCGGTTCTAGGAATCAGTTGCTTTCCTATGAAGAAGGTTCAGTGCAGCAAGTTCAAACTTTTCTAGTTAGTGAAATCTAACAAGATGTACAACTTAGTACTTTCACTTCATTTCTAAAGCAGTTTGTTTAGAAAACATACATCTTCATTGCCAAAAACTGTACTCTGTGAAATAAGGTAGTTCCGTTCGAGGAATCAGTTGCTTTCCTATGAAGAAGGTTTAGTTCAGCAACATAAAACATTTCTAGTTAGTTTAATCTAAGAAGATGTACAAATTAGTAGTTTCGCTTTATTTCTGAAATAGTTGGTTTAGAAAACATACATCTTCATTGGCGAACACTGTGCTGTGTGAAATAAGCTAGTTTGGTTCTAGGAATCAGGAGCTTTCCTACGAAGAAGGTTTAGTGCAGCAAGTTCAAAATTTTCTAGTTAGTGTAATCTAAGAAGAAGTACAACTTCGTAGTTTCAATTCATTTCTACAGGAGTTTATTTAGAAAACATACATCTTCATTGCCAAAAACTGTACTGTGTGAAATAAGTTAGTTGGGTTCTAGGAATCAGTTCCTTTCCTACGAAGACGGTTTAGTGCAGAAATTTCAAACTTTTCCAGTTAATGTAAACTACCAAGTTGTACAACTTAGTAGTTTCACTTCATTTCTAAAGCAGTTTGTTTAGATAACATACATCTTCATTGACGAAAACTGTACTGTGTGAAATAAGGTAGTTTGGTTCTAGGAATCAGTTGCTTTCCTACGAAGAAGGTTTAGTGCAGCAACTTCAAACATTTCTAGTTAGTGTAATCTAAGAAGATGTACAAATTAGTAGTTTCGCTTCATTTCTAAAGCAGTTGTTTTAGAAAACATACATCTTCACTGGCGAACACTGTGCTGTGTGAAATAAGCTAGTTTGGTTCTAGGAATCAGTTGCGTTGCTACGAAGAAGGTTTAGTGCAGCAACTTCAAACCTTCGTTGATTGTGTAGTCTAACAAGATGTACAACTTACTAGTTTCACTTCATTTCCAAAGTAGTTAGTTTAGAAAAGAAACATCTTCATTGCCAAACACTGTACTGTGTGAAATAAGCTAGTTTGGTTCTAGGAATCAGTTGCTTTCCTACGAAGAAGGTTCAGTGCAGCAAGTTCAAACTTTTCTGGTTAGTGTAATCTAACAAGATATACAACTTAGTAGTTTCACTTCATTTCTAAAGCAGTTTGTTTAGAAAACATACATCTTCATTGCCGAAAACTGTACTGTGTGAAATAAGGTAGTTCGGTTCTAGGAATCAGTTGCTTTCCTACGAAGAAGGTTTAGTGCAGCAACTTCAAACCTTCCTTGTTCATGTAGTCTAACAAGATGTACAACTTACTACTTTCGCTTCATTTCTAAAGCAGTTTGTTTAGAAAACATACATCTTCATTGCCAAACTGTACTGTGTGAAATAAGGTAGTTCCGTTCTAGGCATCAGTTGCTTTCCTACGAAGAAGGTTTAGTGCAGCAACTTCAAACATTTCTAGTTAGTGTAATCTAAGAAGATGTACAAATTAGTAGTTTCGCTTCATTACTAAAGCAGTTGGTTTAGAAAACATACATCTTCATTGGCGAACACTGTGCTGTGTGAAAAAAGCTAGTTTGGTTCTAGGAATCAGTTGCTTTCCTACGAAGAAAGTTTAGTGCAGCAACTTCAAACGTTCCTTGTTCGTGTAGTCTAACAAGATGTACAACTTACTAGTTTCGCTTCATTTCTAAAGTAGTTTGTTTAGAAAACAAACATCCTCATTGCCGAACTCTCCACTGTGTGAAATAAGCTAGTTCGGTTTTAAGAATCAGTTGCTTTCCTACGAAGAAGGTTCAGTGCAGCAAGTTCAAACTTTTCTAGTTACTGTAATCTAACAAGATGTAAACCTTAGTAGTTTCACTTCATTTCTAAAGCAGTTTGTTTAGAAAACATACATCTTCATTTCCGAAAACTATACTGTGTGAAATAAGGTAGTTCTGTTCTAGGAATCAGTTGCTTTCCTAAGAAGAAGGTTTAGTGCAGCAACTTCAAACATTTCTAGTTAGTGTAATCTAAGAAGATGTACAAATTAGTAGTTTCGCTTCATTTTTAAAGACGTTGGTTTAGAAAACATACATCTTCATTGGCGAACACTGTGCTGTGCGAAATAAGCTAGTTTGGTTCTAGGAATCAGTTGCTTTCCTACGAAGAAAGTTTAGTGCAGCAACTTCAAACGTTCCTTGTTTGTGTAGTCTAACAAGATGTACAACTTACTAGTCTCGGTTCATTGCTAAAGTAGTTTGTTTAGAAAACAAACATCCTCATTGCCGAACTCTCCACTGTGTGAAATAAGCTAGTTCGGTTTTAAGAATCAGTTGCTTTCCTACGAAGAAGGTTCAGTGCAGCAAGTTCAAACTTTTCTAGTTACTGTAATCTAACAAGATGTAAACCTTAGTAGTTTCACTTCATTTCTAAAGCAGTTTGTTTAGAAAACATACATCTTCATTTCTGAAAACTATACTGTGTGAAATAAGGTAGTTCTGTTCTAGGAATCAGTTGCTTTCCTAAGAAGAAGGTTTAGTGCAGCAACTTCAAACATTTCTAGTTAGTGTAATCTAAGAAGATGTACAAATTCGTAGTTTCGCTTCATTTCTAAAGCACTTGGTTTAGAAAACATACATCTTCATTGGCGAACACTGTGCTGTGTTAAATAAGCTAGTTTGGTTCTAGGAATCAGTTGCTTTCCTACGAAGAAGGTTTAGTGCAGCAACTTCAAACCTTCCTTGTTTGTGTAGTCTTAGAAGATGTACAACTTCCTAGTTTCGCTTCATGTCTAAAGTAGTTTGTGTAGAAAACAAACATCTTCATTGCCGAACACTGTACTGTGTCAAATAAGCTAGTTCGGTTCTAGGAATCAGTGGCTTTCCTATGACGGTTTATTGCAGCAACTTCAAACCTTCCTTGTTTGTGTAGTCTAACAAGATGTACAACTTAGTAGTTTCAATTCATTTCTACAGCAGTTTGTTTAGAAAACATACATCTTCATTGCTGAAAAGTGTACTGTGTGAAATAAGTTAGTTCGCTTCTAGGAATCAGTTGCTTTCCTACGAAGAAGGTTTATTGCAGCAACTTCAAACATTTGTTGTTAGTGTAATCTAAGAAGATGTACAAATTAGTAGTTTCGCTTCAATTCTAAAGCACTTGGATTAGAAAACATACATCTTCATTGGCGAATACTGTGCTGTGTGAAATAAGCTAGTTTTGTTTTAGGAATCAGTTGCTTTCCTACGAAGAAGGTTTATTGCAGCAACTTCAACCCTTCCTTGTTTGTGTAGTCTAACAAGATGTACATCTTACTAGTTTCGCTTCATTTCTAAAATAGTTTCTTTAGAAAACAAACATATTCATTCCCGAAAACTGTACTGTGTGAAATAAGCTAGTTCACTTCTAGGAATCAGTTGCTTTCCTACAAAGAAGATTCAGTGCAGCAAATTCAAACTTTTCTAGTTAGGGTAATCTAACAAGATATACAACTTAGTAGTTTCACTTCATTTCTAAAGTAATTTGTTTAGAAAACAAACATCTTCATTGCTGAACTCTGTACTGTGTGAAATAAGCTACTTCTGTTCTAGGAATCAGTTGCTTTCCTACGTAGGTTTAGTGCAGCAAGTTCAAACTTTTCCAGTTAATGTAATCTCCGAAGATGTACAACTTAGTAGTTTCACTTCATTTCTAAAGCAGTTTGTTTAGAAAACATACATCTTCATTGCGAAAACTCTACTGTGTGAAATAAGCTATTTCGGTTCTAGGAATCAGTTGCTTTCCTACGAAGAAGGTTTAGTGCAGCCACTTCAAACATTTCTAGTTAGTGTAATCTATGAAGATGTACAAATTAGTAGTTTCGCTTCATTTCTAAAGCAGTTGGTTTAGAAAACATACATCTTCCTTGGCGAACACTGTGCTGTGTGAAATAAGCTAGTTTGGTTCTAGGAATCAAGAAGAAGGTTTAGTGCAGCAACTTCAAACCTTCCTTGTTTGTGTAGTCTAACAAGATGTACAACTTACTAGTTTCAATTCATTTCTACAGCAGTTTGTTTAGAAAACATACATCTTCATTGCCGAAAACTGTACTGTGTGAAATAAGTTAGTTCGCTTCTAGGAATAAGTTGCTTTCCTACGAAGAAGGTTTATTGCAGCAACTTCAAACATTTCTAGTTAGTGCTATCTAACAAGATGTACAACTTAGTAGTTTCACTTCATTTCTAAAGCAGTTTGTTTAGAAAACATACATCTACATTCCCAAAAACGGTACTGTGTGAAATAAGGCAGTTCCGTTCTAGAAATCAGTTGCGTTCCTACGAAGAAGGTTTAGTTCAGCAACTTCAAACATTTCTAGTTAGTGTAATCTAAGAAGATGTACAAATTAGTAGTTTAGCTTCATTTCTAAAGCAGTTGTTTTAGAAAATATACATCTTCATTGGCGAACACTGTGCTGTGTGAAATAAGCTAGTTTGGTTCTAGGAATCAGTTGCTTTCCTATGAAGAAGGTTTAGTGCACCAACTTCAAACCTTCCTTGTTTGTGTAGTCTAACAAGATGTGTAACTTACCAGTTTCGCTTCATGTCTAAAGTAGTTTGTTTAGAAAACAAACATCTTCATTGCCCAACACTGTACTGTGTGAAATAAGCTAGTTCAGTTCTAGGAATCAGTTGCTTTCCTACGAAGAAGGTTCAGTGCAGCAAGTTCAAACTTTTCTAGTTAGTGTAATCTAACAAGATGTACAACTTAGTACTTTCACTTCATTTCTAAAGCAGTTTGTTTAGAAAACATACATCTTCATTGCCAAAAAGTGTACTCTGTGAAATAAGGTAGTTCCGTTCTAGGAATCAGTTGCTTTCCTATGAAGAAGGTTTAGTTCAGCAACTTAAAACATTTCTAGTTAGTTTAATCTAAGAAGATGTACAAATTAGTAGTTTCGCTTTATTTCTGAAATAGTTGATTTAGAAAACATACATCTTCATTGGCGAACACTGTGCTGTGTGAAATAAGCTAGTTTGGTTCTAGGAATCAGGAGCTTTCCTACGAAGAAGGTTTAGTGCAGCAAGTTCAAACTTTTCTAGTTAGTGTAATCTAAGAAGAAGTACAACTTAGTAGTTTCAATTCATTTCTACAGGAGTTTATTTAGAAAACATACATCTTCATTGCCAAAAACTGTACTGTGTGAAATAAGTTAGTTGGGTTCTAGGAATCAGTTCCTTTCCTACGAAGACGGTTTAGTGCAGAAAGTTCAAACTTTTCCAGTTAATGTAAACGACCAAGATGTACAACTTAGTAGTTTCACTTCATTTCTAAAGCCGTTTGTTTAGAAAACATAAATATTCATTGCCGAAAACTGAACTGTGTGAAATAAATTAGTTCGGTTCTAGGAATCAGTTGCTTTCCTACGAAGAAGGTTTAGTGCAGCAACTTCAAACATTTCTAGTTAGTGTAATCTAAGAAGATGTACAAATTAACAGTTTCGCTTAATTTCTAAAGCAGTTGGTTTAGAAAACATACACCTTCATTGGCGAACACTGTGCTGTGTGAAATAATCTAGTTTGGTTCTAGGAATCAGTTGGTTTCCTACGAAGAAGGTTTAGTGCAGCAACTTCAAACCTTACTTGTTTGTGCAGTCTAATAAGATGTACAACCTTCTAGTTTCACTTCATTTCTAAAGCAGTTTGTTTAGAAAACATACATCTTCATTACCGAAAACTGTACTGTGTGAAAAAAGGTAGTTCCGTTCTAGGAATCAGTTGCTTTCCTACGAAGAAGGTTTAGTGCAGTAACTTCAAACTTTTCTAGTTAGCGTAATCTAATAAGATGTACAACTTAATAGTTTCACTTCATTTCTAAAGCAGTTTGTTGAGAAAACATAAATCTTCGTTGCCGAAAACTGTACTGTGTGAAATAAGTTAGTTCGGTTCTAGGAATCAGTTGCTTTCCTACTAAGGCGGTTTAGTGAGAAAGTTCAACATTTTCTAATTAATATAATCTAACAAGATGTACAACTTAGTAGTTTCACTTCATTTCTAATGCAGTTTGTTTAGAAAATATACATTTTCATTTAAAAAAAACTGTGCTGTGTGAAATAAGTTAGTTCGGTTCTAGGAATCAGTTGGTTTCCTACGAAGAAGGTTTAGTGCAGCCACTTCAAACATTTCTAGTTAGTGTAATCTAAGAAGATGTACAACTTAATAGTTTCGCTTCATTTCTAAAGTAGTTTGTTTAGAAAACAAACATATTCACTGCCGAACACTGCCCTGTGTGAAATAAGCTAGTTTGGTTCTAGGAATCAGTTGCTTTCCTACGAAGAAGGTTTAGTGCAGCAACTTCAAACATTCCTAGTTAGTGTAATCTAAGAAGATGTACAAATTAGTAGTTTCGCTTCATTTCTAAAGCAGTTGGTTTAGAAAACATACATCTTCATTGGCGATCACTGTGCTATGTGAAATAAGCTACTTTGGTTCTAGGAATTAGGTGCTTTCCTACGAAGAAGGTGTAGTGCAGCAACTTCAAACCTTCCTTGTTTGTGTAGTGTAACAAGATGTACAACTTACTAATTTCGCTTCATTTCTAAAGTAGTTTGTTTAGAAAACAAACATCTTTATTGCCGAACACTGTACTGTGTGAAATAAGCTAGTACGGATCTAGGAATCAGTTGCTTTCCTACGAAGAAGGTTCAGTGCAGCAAGTTCAAACTTTTCTAGTTAGTGTAATCTAACAGGATGTACAACGTAGTAGTTTCACTTCATTTCTACAGCCGTTTGTTTAGAAAACATACATATTCATTGCTGAAAACTGTTCTGTATGAAATAAGTTAGTTCGGTTCTAGGAATCAGTTGCTTTCCTATGAAGAAGGTTTAGTGCAGCAACTTCAAACATTTCTAGTTAGTGTAATCTAACAAGATGTACAACTTAGTAGTTTCACTTCATTTCTAAAGCAGTTTGTTTAGAAAACATACATCTTCATTTCCGAACTCTTTACTGCGTGAAATAAGCTAGTTCGGTTCTAGTAATCAGTTGCATTCCTACTAAGAAGGTTTAGTGCAGCAAATTCAAACCTTCCTTGTTTGTGTAGTCTAACAAGGTGCACAACTTACTAGTTTCGCTTCATTTCTACAGTAGTATGTTTAGAAAACAAACACCTTCATTGCCGAAAATTGTACTGTGTGAAATAAGCTAGTTCTGTTCTAGGAATCAGTTGATTTCCTACAAAGAAGGTTTAGTGCATCAAGTTCAAACTTTTCTAGTTAGTGTAATCTAACAAGATGTACAACTCAGTAGTTTCAATTCATTTCTACAGCAGTTTGTTTAGAAAACATACATCTTCATTGTCGAAAACTGTACTGTGTGAAGTAAGTTAGTTCGGTTCTAGGAATCAGTTCCTTTCCTACGAAGACGTTTTAGTGCAGAAAGTTCAAACTTTTCCAGTTAGTGTAATCTACCAAGATATACAACTTAGTAGTTTCACTTCATTTCTAAAGAAGTTTGTTTAGAAAACATACATCTTCATTGCCAAAAACTGTACTGTATGAAATAAGTTAGTTCGGTTCTAGGAATCAGTTGCTTTCCTACGAAGAAGGTTTAGTGCAGCAACTTCAAACCTTCCTTGTTTGTGTAGTCTAACAAGATGTACAACTTATTACTTTCGCTTCATTTCTAAAGTAGTTTGTTTACAAAACAAAAATCTTCATTGCCGAACACTGTGCTGTGTGAAATAAGGTAGTTTGGTTCTAGGAATCAGTTGCTTTCCTACGAAGAAGGTTTAATTCAGCAACTTCAAACCTTGCTTGTTTGTGCAGTCTAACAAGATATACAACATACTAGCTTCGCTTCATTTCGAAAGTAGTTTGTTTAGAAAACAAACACCTTCATTGCCGAACTCTCTACTGTCTGAAATAAGCTAGGTCTGTTTTAGGAATCAGTTGCTTTCCTACGAAGAAGGTTTAGTGCAGCAAGTTCAAACTTTTCTAGTTAGTGTAATCTATCAAGATGTACAACTTAGTAGTTTCAATTCATTTCGACAGCCGTTTGTTTAGAAAACATACATCTTCATTGCCGAAAACTGTACTGTGTGAAATAAGTTAGTTCGGTTCTTGTAATCAGTTCCTTTCCTACGAAGAAGGTTTATTACAGCAACTTCAAACATTTCTAGTTAGTGTAATCTAAGAAGATGTACAAATTAGTAGTTTCGCTTCATTTCTAAAGCAGTTGGTTTAGAAAACATACATCTTTACTGGTGAACACTGTGCTGTGTGAAATAAGCCAGTTTGGTTCTAGGAATCAGTTGTTTTACTACGAAGAAGGTTCAGTACAGCAACTTCAAACCTTCCTTGTTTGTGTAGTCTAATAAGATGTACAACTTACTAGTTTCGCTTCATTTCTAAAGTAGTTTGTGTAGAACACAAACAACGTCATTCCCATAAAACTGTACTGTGTGAAATAAGCCAGTTCTGTTCTAGGAATCAGTTATTTTCCTTCGAAGAAGGTTCAGTGCAGCAAGTTCAAACTTTTCTAGTTAGTGTAATCTAACAAGATGTACAACGTAGTAGTATCACTTCATTTCTAAAGCAGTTTGTTTTGAAAACATTCATCTTCATTGCCGAAAACTGTACTGTGTGAAATAAGTTAGGTCTATTCTAGGAATCACTTGCTTTCCTACAAAGAATGTTTAGTGCAGCAACTTCAAACATTTCTAGTTAGTGTAATCTACGAAGATGTACAAATTAGAAGTTTCGCTTCATTTCTATAGGAGTTGGTTTAGAAAACCTACATCTTCATTGGCGAACAGTGTGCTGTGAGAAATAAGCTAGTTTGGTTCTAGGAATCAGTTGCTTTCCTACGAAGAAGGTTTAGTGCAGCATTTTCAAACCTTCCTTGTTTGTGCATTGTAACAAGATGTACAAGTTACTAGTTTCGCTTCATTTCTAAAGTAGTTTGTTTAGAAAAGAAACACCTTCATTGGCAAACTCTGTACTGTGTGAAATAAGCTACTGCTGTAATCAGAATCAGTTGCTTTCCTATGAAGAAGGTTTAGTGCAGCAAGTTCAAACTTTTCTAGTTAGTGCAATCTAACAAGATGTACAACTTAGTAATTTCAATTTATTTCTACAGCAGTTTGTTTAGAAAACATACATCTTCATTGCCGAAAATTGTACTGTGTGAAATAAGTTCGGTTCTAGGAATCAGTTCCTTTCCTACGAAGACGGTTTAGTGCAGAAAGTTCAAACTTTTCCAGTTAATGTAATCTAACAACATGTACAACTTAGTAGATTCACTTCATTTCCAAAGCAGTTTGTTTAGAAAACATACATCTTCATTGCCGAAAACTGTACTGTGTGAAATAAGCTAGTTCGGTTCTAGGAATCAGTTCCTTTCCTACGAAGACGGTTTAGTGCAGAAAGTTCAAACTTTTCCAGTTAATGTAATCTAACAACATGTACAACTTAGTAGTTTCACTTCATTTCTAAAGCAGTTTGTTTAGAAAACAAACACCTTCATTGGCGAACACTGTACTGTGTGAAATAAGCTAGTTCTGTTCTAGGAATCAGTTGCTTTCCTAAGAAGAAGGTTTAGTGAAGCAAGTTCAAACTTTTCTAGTTAGTGTAATCTAACAAGATGTACAACTTAATAGTTTCGCTTCATTTCTAAAGTAGTTTGTTTAGAAAACAAACATCTTCATTGCTGAACACTGTACTGTGTGAAATAAGCTAGTTCGGTTCTAGGAATCAGTTGCTTTCCTACGAAGAAGGTTCAGTGCAGCAAGTTCAAACTTTTCCAGTTAGTGTAATCTAACAAGATGTACAACTTAGTAGTTTCACTTCATTTCTCAAGCAGTTTGTTTAGAAAACATACATCTTCATTCCCGAAAACTGTACTGTGTGAAATAAGGTTGTTCCGTTCTAGGAATCAGTTGCTTTCCTAAGAAGAAGGTTTAGTGCAGCAACTTCAAACGTTTCTAGTTAGTGTAATCTAAGAAGATGTACAAATTAGTAGTTTCGCTTCATTTCTAAAGCAGTTGGTTTAGAAAACATACATCTTCATTGGCGAACACTGTGCTGTGTGAAATAAGCTAGTTTTCTTCTAAGAATCAGTTGCTTTCCTATGAAGAAGGTTTAGTGCAGCAACTTCAAACCTTCCTTGTTTGTGTAGTCTAACAAGATGTACAACATACTAGGTTCGCTTCATTTCTAAAGTATTTTGTTTAGAAAACAAACATTTTCATTGCAGAACACTGTACTGTGTGAAATAAGCTAGTTCGGTTCTAGGAATCAGTTGGTTTCCTACGAAGAAGGTTTAGTGGAGCAACATCAAACATTTCTAGTTAGTGTAATGTAAGAAGATGTACAAATTAGTAGTTTCGCTTCATTTCTAAAGCATTTGGTTTAGAAAACATACATCTTCATTGGCGAACACAGTGCTGTGTGAAATAAGCTAGTTTGGTTCTACGAATCAGTTCCTTTCCTACGAAGACGGTTTAGTGCAGAAAGTTCAACCTTTTCCAGTTAATGTAATCTACCAAGATGTACAACTTAGTAGTTTCACTTCATTTCTAAAGCAGTTTGTTTAGAAAACATACATCTTCATTGCCGAAAACTGTACTGTGTGAAATAAGTTAGTTCGGTTCTAGGAATCAGTTGCTTTCCTACGAAGAAGGTTTATTGCAGCAACTTCAACCATTTCTAGTTAGTGTAATCTAAGAAGATGTACAAATTAGTAGTTTTGCTTCATTTCTAACGTAGTTTATTTAGAAAACAAACATCTTCATTGCCGAACACTGTACTGTGTGAAATAAGCTAGTTCGGTTCTAGGAATCAGTTGCTTTCCTACGAAGAAGGTTCAGTGCAGCAAGTTCAAACTTTTATAGTTATTGTAATCTAACAAGATGTAGAACTTAGTACTTTCACTTCATTTCTAAAGCAGTTTGTTTAGAAAACATACATCTTCATTGCCAAAAATTGTACTGTGTGAAATAAGTAAGTTCGGTTCTAGGAATCAGGTCCTTTCCTACGAAGACTTTTTAGTGCAGAAAGTTCAAACTTTTCCAGTTAATGTAATTTAACAAGATGTACAACTTAGTAGTTTCACTTCATTTCTAAAGCAGTTTGTTTAGAAAACATACATCTTCATTGTCGAAAAATGTACTGTGTGAAATAAGGTAGTTCCGTTCTAGGAATCAGTTGCTTTCCTATGAAGAAGGTTTAGTTCAGCTACTTCAAACATTACTAGTTAGTATTATCTAAGAAGATGTACAAATTACTAGTTTCGCTTCATTTCTAAAGCAGTTGGTTTAGAAAACATACATCTTCATTGCTGAACACTGTACTGTGTGAAAAAAGCTAGTGTGGTTCTAGGAATCAGTTGCTTTCCTATGAAGAAGGTTTAGTGCAGCAAGTTTAAACTTTTCTAGTTAGTGTAATCTAACAAGAAGTACAATTTAGTAGTTTCAATTCATTTCTACAGCAGGTTGTCTAGAAAACATACATCTTCATTGCCAGAAACTGTACTGTGTGAAATAAGTTAGTTCGGTTCTGGGAATCAGTTCCTTTCCTATGAAGACGGTTTAGTGCAGAAAGTTCAAATATTTCTAGTTAGTGTAATCTAAGAAGATGTACAAATTTGTAGTTTCGGTTCATTTCTAAAGCAGTTGGTTTAGAAAACATACATCTTCATTGGCGAACACTGTGCTGTGTGAAATAAGGTAGTTTGGTTCTAGGAATCAGTTGCTTTCCTACGAAGAAGGTTTAGTGCAGACACTTCAAACCTTCCTTGTTTGTGTAGTCTAACAAGATGTACAACTCACTAGTTTGGCGTCATTTGTAAAGTAGTTTGTTTAGAAAACAAACATCTTCATTGCTGAACACTGTACTGTGTGAAATGATCTAGTTCGGTTCTAGGAATCATTTGCTTTCCTACGATGAAGTTTCAGTGCAGCAAGATCAAAGCTTTTCTAGTTAGTGTAATATAACAAGATGTACAACTTAATAGTTTCACTTCATTTCTAAAGCAGTTTGTTTATAAAACATACATCTTCATTGCCGAAAACTGTACTGTGTGAAATAACGTAGTTCCGTTCTAGGAATCAGTTGCTTTCCTATAAAGAAGAAGGTTTAGTTCAGCAACTTCAAACATTTCTAGTTAGTGTAATCTAAGAAGATGTACAAATTAGTAGTTTCGCTTCATTTCTAAAGCAGTTGGTTTAGAAAACATACATCTTCATTGGCGAACACTGTGCAGTGTGAAATAAGGTAGTTTGGTTCTAGGAATCAGTTGCTTTCCTACGAAGAAGGTTTAGTGCAGCAACTTCAAACCTTCCTTGTTTGTGTAGTCTAACAAGATGTACAACTTACTAGTTTCTCTCCTTTGCTAAAGTAGTTTGTTTAGAAAACAAACATCTTCATTGCAGAACACTGTACTGTGTGAAATAAGGTAGTTCCGTTCTAGGAATCAGTTGCTTTGCTACGAATAAGGTTCAGTGCAGCAAGTTCAAACTTTTCTAGTTAGTGTAATCTAACAAGATGTACAACTTAGTAGTTTCACTGCATTTCTAAAGCATTTTGTTTAGAAAACATACATCTTCATTGCCGAAAACTGTACTGTGTGAAATAAGTTAGATCGGTTCTAGGAATCAGTGCCTTTTCTACGAAGAAGGATTAGTGCAGCAACTTCAAACATTTCTAGTTAGTGTAATCTAAGAAGATGTACAAATTAGTACTTTCGCTTCATTTCTAAACAGTTTGTTTAGAAAACATACATCTTCATTGGCGAACACTGTGCTCTGTGAAATAAGCTAGTTTGGTTCTAGAAATCAGTTGCTTTCCTACAAAGAATGTTTACTTCAGCAACTTCAAACCTTCCTTGTTTGTGTAGTCTAACAGGATGTACAACTTACTAGTTTTGCTTCATTTCTAAAGCAGTTTGTTTAGAAAACAAACATCTTCATTGCCCAAAACTGTACTGTGTGAAATAAGTTAGTTCGGATCTAGCAATCAGTTCTTTTCCTAGGAAGACGGTTTAGTGCAGAAAGTTCAACCTTTTCTAGTTAATGTAATCTAACAAGATGTACAACTTAGTAGTTTCACTTCATTTCTAAAGCAGTTTGTTTAGATAATATACATCTTCATTTCCAAAAACTGTACTGTGTGAAATAAGTTAGTTCGGTTCTAGGAATCAGTTGGTTTCCTATGAAGAAGTTTTAGTGCAGCCACTTCAAACATTTCTAGTTAGTGTAAACTAAGAAGATGTACAACTTACTAGTTTCACTTCATTTCTAAAGTACTTTGTTTAGAAAACAAACATCTTCATTGCCGAACTCTGTACTGTGTGAAATAAGCTAGTTCGGTTCTAGGAATCTGTTCCTTTCCTACGAAGAAGGTTTAGTGCAGAAAGTTCAAACTTTTCTAGTTAGTGTAATCTAAAAAGATGTACAAGTTAGTAGTTTCAATTCATTTCTACAGCAGTTTGTTTAGAAAACATACTTCTTCATTTCCGAAAACTGTACTGTGTGAAATAAGCTAGTTCGGTTGTAGGAATCAGTTGCTTTCCTCCGAAGAAGGTTTAGTGCAGCAACTTCAAACATTTCCAGTTAGTGTAATCTAAGAAGATGTACAAATGAGTAGTTTCGCTTAATTTCTAAAGCATTTGGTTTAGAAAACATACATCTTCATTGGCGAACACTGTGCTGTGTGAAATAAGCTAGTTTGGTTCTAGGAATCAGGTGCTTTCCTACGAAGAAGGTTTAGTGCAGCAACTTCAAAAGTCTAACAAGATATACAACTTACTTGTTTCGCTTCATTTCTAGGAATCAGTTGCTTTCTTATGAAGAAGGTTTAGTGCAGCAACTTCAAACCTTACTTGTTTGTGTAGGCTAATCAGATGCACAACTTACTAGTTTCGCTTCATTTCTAAAGCAGTTGGTTTAGAAAACATACATATTCATTGCCGAACTCTGTACTGTTTCAAATAAGGTAGTTCTTTTCTAGGAATCAGTTGCTGTGTGAAATAAGCTAGTTTAGTTAGGAATCAGTTGCTTTCCTACAAAGAATGTTTAGTGCAGCAACTTCAAACCTTCCTTGTTTGTGTAGTCTAACAAGATGTACAACTTACTAGTTTCACATCATTTCTAAAGTAGTTTGTTTAGTGCAGCAACTACAAACCTTCCTTGTTTGTGTAGTATAACAAGATGTACAACTTACTTCTTTCGCTTCATTTCTAAAGTGTTCTGTTTAGAAAACAAACATCATCATTGCCGAACACTGTACTGTGTGAAATAAGCTAGTTCGGTTCTAGGATTCAGTTCCTTTCATAAGAAGACGCTTCATTTCTAAAGTAGTTTGTTTAGAAAAGAAACATCTTCATTGCCGAACACTGTACTGTGTGAAATAAGCTGGTTAGTTTCTAGGAATCAGTCGCTTTCCTACGAAGAAGGTTCAGTGCAGCAAGTTCAAACTTTTCTAGTTAGTGTAATCTGACAAGATGTACAACTTAGTAGTTTCACTTCATTTCTAAAACAGCTGGTTTAGAAAACATACACCCTCATTCCAGAAAACTGTACTGTGTGAAATAAGTTAGTTCGGTTCTAGGAATCAGTTGCTTTCCTACAAAGAAGGTTTAGTGCAGCAACTTCAAATATTTCTAGTTAGTGTAATCCAAGAAGATGTACAAATTAGTAGTTTCGCTTCATTTCTAAAGCAGTTGGTTTAGAAAACATACATCTTCATTGGCGAACACTCTGCTGTGTCAAATAAGCTAGCTCGGTTCTAGGAATCAGTTGTTTTCCTACGAAGAAGGGTCAGTGCAGCAAGTTCAAACTTTTCTAGTTAGTGTAATCTAACAAGATGTACAAATTAGTAGTTTCACTTCATTTCTAAAGCAGTTTGTTTCGAAAATATACATCTTCATTGCTGAAAACTGTACTGTGTGAAATAACGTAGTTCCATCCTAGGAATCAGGTGCTTTCCTACAAAGAATGTTTAGTTCAGCAACTTCAAACATTTCTAGTTAGTGTAATCTAAGAAGATGTACGAATTAGTAGTTTCGATTCATTTTTAAAGCAGTTGGTTTAGAAAACATACATCTTCACTGGCGAACACTGTGTTGTGTCAAATAAGCTAGTTTGGTTCTAGGAATCAGTTGCTTTCCTACCAAGAAGGTTTAGTGCAGCAAATTCAAACATTTCTTGTTAGTGTAATCGATGAAGATGTACAACTTACTAGTTTCGCTTCATTTCTAAAGTAATTTGTTTAGAAAACAAACATCTTCATTGCTCAACTCTGTACTGTGTGAAATAAGCTAGTTCTGTTCTAGGAATCAGTTGCTTTTCTACGAGGAAGGTTTAGTGCAGCAAGTTAAAACTTTTCTAGTTAGTGTAATCTAACAAGATGTACAACTTAGTAGTTTCAATTCATTTCTACAGCAGTTTGTTTAGAAAACTTACATCTTCATTGCCGAAAACTGTACTGTGTGAAAAAAGTTAGTTCGGTTCTAGGAATCAGTTCCTTTCCTACGAAGACGGTTTAGTGCAGGAAGTTCAAACTTTTCCAGTTAATGTAATCTAACAAGATGTACAACTTATTAGTTACACTTCATTTCTAAAGCAGTTTGTTTAGAAAATATACATCTTCATTGGCGAACACTGTGCTATGTGAAATAAGCTAGTTTGGTTCTAGGAATCAGTTAAACTGTACTGTGTGAAATAAGTTAGTTCGGTTATAGGAATCAGTTCCTTTCCTACGAAGACGGTTTAGTGCAGAAAGTTCAAACTTTTCTAGTTAATGTAATCTAACAAGATGTACAACTTAGTAGTTTCACTTCATTTCTAAATCAGTTTGTTTAGAAAACATACATCTTCATTTCCGAAAACTCTACTGTGTGAAATAAGCTAGTTCGGTTCTAGGAATCAGTTGCTTTCCTCCGAAGAAGGTTTAGTGCAGCCACTTGAAACATTTCTCGTTAGTGTAATGTAAGAAGATGTACAACTTACTAGTTTCGCTTCATTTCTAAAGTAGTTTGTTTAGAAAACAAACATCTTCATTGCCGAAATCTGTACTGTGTGAAATACACTAGTTCTGTTCTAGGAATCAGTTGCTTTCCTACGAAGAAGGTTTAGTGCACGAAGTTCAAACTTTTCTAGTTAGTGTAATCTAACAAGATGTACAAGTTTGTAGTTTCAATTCATTTCTACAGCAGTTTGTTAAGAAAACATACATCTTCATTGCAGAAAACTGTACTGTGTGAAATAAGTTAGTTCGGTTCTAGGAATCAGTTGCTTTCCTACGAATACGGTTAGGGCAGAAAGTTCAAACATTTATAGTTAGTGTAATGTAAGAAGATGTACAAATTAGTAGTTTCGCTTCACTTCTAAGGCAGTTTGTTTAGAAAACATACATCTTCCTTTCCGAAAACTGTACTGTGTTAAATAAGTTAGTTCGGTTCTAGGAATCAGTTGCTTTCCAACGAAGAAGGTTTAGTGCAGCAACTTCAAACATTTCTAGTTAGTGTAATCTAAGAAGATGTACAAATTAGTAGTTTTGCTTCATTTCTAAAGCAGTTTGTTTAGAAAACATACATCTTCATTGCCCAAAACTGTACTGTGTGAAATAAGTTAGTTCGGATCTAGGAATCAGTTCGTTTCCTACGAAGACGGTTTAGTGCAGAAAGTTCAAATTTTTCTAGTTAATGTAATCTAACAAGATGTACAACTTAGTAGTTTCACTTCATTTCTAAAGCAGTTTGTTTAGAAAATATACATCTTCATTTCCAAAAACTGTACTGTGTGAAATAAGTTAGTTCGGTTCTAGGAATCAGTTGCTTTCCTACGAAGAGGGTTTAGTGCAGAAAGGTCAAACATTTCTAGTTAGTGTATTCTAAGAAGATGTACAAATTAGTAGTTTCGCTCATTTCTAAAGCAGTTGGTTCAGAAAACATACATCTTCATTTGCGAACACTGTGCTGTGTGAAATAAGCTAGTTTGGTTCTAGGAATCAGTTGCTTTCCAACGAAGAAGGTTTAGTGCAGCAAGTTCAAACTTTTCTACTTAGTGTAATCTAACAAGAAGTACAACTTAGTAGTTTCAATTCATTTCTACAGCAGTTTGTTTAGAAAACATATATCTTCATTGACCAAAACTGTACTGTGTGAAATAAGTTAGTTCGGTTCTAGGAATCAGTTGTTTTCCTACGAAGCCTGTTTAGTGCAGAAAGTTCAAACTTTTCAAGTTAATGGAATCTACCAAGATGTACAACTTAGTAGTTTCATTTCATTTCTAAAGCAGTTTGTATCGAAAACATACATCTTCATTGCCGAAATCTGTACTGTGTGAAATAAGTTAGTTCGGTTCTAGGAATCAGTTGCTTTCCTACGAAGAAGGTTTAGTGCAGCAACTTCAAACCTTCCTTGTTTGTGTAGTCTAACAAGATGTACGACTTACTAGTTTCACCTCATTTCTAAAGTAGTTTGTTTAGAAAACAAACATCTTCATTGCCCAAAACTGTACTTCATTTCCAAAAACTGTGCTGTGTGAAATAAGTTAGTTCGGTTCTAGGAATCAGTTGCTTTCCTATGAAGAAGGTTTAGTGCAGCCACTTCAAACATTTCTAGTTAGTGTATTCTAAGAAGATGTACAACATACTAGTTTCGCTTCATTTCTAAGGTAGTTTGTTTCGAAAAGAAACATCTTCATTGCTGAACTCTGTACTGTGTGAAATAAGCTAGTTCTGTTCTAGGAATCAGTTGCTTTCCTACGAAGAAGTTTTAGTGCAGCAAGTTCAAACTTTTCTACTTAGTGTAAGCTAACAAGATGTACAACTTAGTAGTTTCAATTCATTTCTACAGCAGTTTGTTTAGAAAACATACATCTTCATTTTCGAAAACTGTACTGTGTGAAATAAGCTAGTTCGGTTGTAGGAATCAGTTGCTTTCCTATGAAGAAGGTTTAGTGCAGCAACTTCAAACATTTCTAGTTAGTGTAATCTAAGTAGATGTACAAATTAGTAGTATCGCTTCATTTCTACAGCAGTTTTTTTAGAAAACATACATCGTCATTGCCGAAAACTGTACTGTGCGAAATAAGCTAGTTCGGTTCTGGAATCAGTTGCTTTCCTATGAAGAAGGTTCAGTGCAGCAACTTCAAACCTTCCTTGTTTGTGTAGTCTAAAAAGATATACAACTTACTAGTTTCACTTCATTGCTAAAGTAGTTTGTTTAGAAAACAAACACCTTCATTGCCGAAAACTCAACTGTGTGAATTAAGCTAGTTCGGTTTTAGGAATCAGTTGCTTTCCTACGAAGAAGGTTTAGTACAGCAAGTTCAAACTTTTCTAGTTAATGTAATCTGAAAATATGTACAACTGAGTAGTTTCAATTCATTTCTACATCTTCATTGCCGAAAACTGTACTGTGTGAAATAAGTTAGTTCGTTTCTAGGAATCAGTTGCTTTCCTACGAAGAAGGTTTAGTGCAGAAAGTTCACACTTTTCCAGTTAATGTATTCTACGAAGATGTACAACTTAGTAGTTTCACTTCATTTCTAAAGCAGTTTGTTTAGAAAATATACATCTTCATTGAAGAAAACTGTACTGTGTGAAAGAAGTTAGTTCGGTTCTAGGAATCAGTTTTTTTCCTACGAAGAAGGTTTAGTGCAGCCACTTCAAACATTTCTAGTTAGTGTAATCTAAGAAGATGTACAAATTAGTAGTTTCACTTCATTTCTAAAGCAGTTCTAGTAATCGGTTGCTTTCCAACGAAGAAGGTTTAGTGCAGCAAGTTCAAACTTTTCAAGTTAGTGTAATCTAACAAGAAGTACAACTTAGTAGTTTCAATTCATTTCTAAAGCAGTTTGTTTAGAAAACATACATCTTCATTGGCCAAAACTGTACTGTATGAAATAAGTTAGTTCGGTTCTAGGAATCAGTTGTTTTCCTACGAAGACGGTTTAGTGCAGAAAGTTCAAACTTTTCAAGTTAATGGAATCTACCAAGATATACAACTTAGTAGTTTCACTTCATTTCTAAAGCAGTTTGTATAGAAAACATACATCTTCATTGCCGAAAACTGTACTGTGTGAAATAAGTTAGTTCGGTTCTAGGAATCAGTTGCTTTCCTACGAAGAAGGTTTAGTGCAGCAACTTCAAACCTTCCTTCTTTTTGTAGTATAACAAGATGTACAACGTACTAGTTTCGCTTCATTTCTAAAGTAGTTTGTTTGGAAAAAAAAAAACATCTTCATTGCCGAACACTGTACTGTGTGAAATAAGCTAGTTCGGTTCGAGGAATCAGTTGCTTTCCTATGAAGAACGTTCAGTCCAGCAAGTTCAAACTTTTCTAGTTAGTGTAATCTAACAAGATGTACAACTTAGTAGTTTCACTTCATTTCTAAAGCACTTTGTTTAGAAAACATACATCTTCATTGCCCAAAACTGTACTGTGTGAAATAAGTTATTTCGGTTCTAGGAATCAGTTGCTTTCCTACGAAGACGGTTTAGTGCAGCAAGTTCAAACTTTTCTAGTTAGTGTAATCTAAGAAGATGTACAAATTAGTAGTTTCGCTTCATTTCTAAAACAGTTGTTTTAGAAAACATACATCTTCATTGGTGAACACTGTGCTGTGAGAAATAAACTAGTTTGGTTCTAGGAATCAGTTGCTTTCCTATGAAGAAGGTTTAGTGCAGCAACTTCAAACCTTCCTTGTTTGTGTAGTCTAACAAGATATACAACTTACTTCTTTCGCTTCATTTCTAAAGTAGTTTGTTAAGAAAACAAACATCTTCATTTCCTGAATACTGTACTGTGTGAAATAAGCTAGTTCGGTTCTAGGAATCAGTTGCTTTCCTACGAAGAAGGTTTAGTTCAGCAACTTCAAACATTTCTAGTTAGTGTAATCTAAGAACATGTACAAATTAGTAGTTTCGCTTCATTTCTAAAGCAGTTGGTTTAGAAAACATACATCTTCATTTGCGAACACTGTGCTGTGTGAAATAAGCTAGTTTGGTTCTAGGAATCAGTAGCTTTCCTACGAAGAAGGTTTAGTGCAGCAAGTTCAAACTTTTCTAGTTAGTGTAATCTAACAAGAAGTACAACTTAGTAGTTTCAATTCATTTCTACAGCAGTTTGTTTAGAAAACATACATCTTCATTGCCAAAAACTGTACTGTGTGAAATAAGTTCGTTCGGTTCTAGGAATCAGTTCTTTCCTACGAAAACGGTTTAGTGCAGAAAGTTCAATATTTTCCAGTTAATGTAATCTACGAAGATGTACAACTTAGTAGTTTCACTTCATTTCTAAAGCAGTTTGTTTAGAAAACATACATCTTCATTTCCAAAAACTGTACTGTGTGAAATAAGTTAGTTCTGTTCTCGGAATCAGTTGCTTTCCTACGAAGACGGTTTAGTGCAGAAAGTTCAAACTTTTCTAGTTAATGTAATCTAACAAGATGTACAACTTAGTAGTTTCACTTCATTTCTAAAGCAGTTTGTTTAGAAAACATACATCTTCATTTCCGAAAACTCTACTGTGTGAAATAAGCTAGTTCGGTTCCAAGAATCAGTTGCTTTCCTACGAAGAAGGTTTAGTGCAGCAACTTCAAACATTTCTAGTTAGTGTAATCTAAGAAGATGTACAAATTAGTCATTTCGCTTCATTTCTAAAGCAGTTCGTTTAGAAAACATACATCTCTTTTGGCGAACACTGTGCTGTGTGAAATAAGCTAGTTTGGTTTTGTAATCAGTTGCTTTCCTACGAAGAAGGTTTAGTGCAGCAAGTTCAAACTTTTCTAGTTAGTGTAATCTAACAAGATGTACTGCTTAGTAGTTTCAATTCATTTCTACAGCAGTTTGTTTAGAAAACATACATCTTCATTTCCGAAAACTGTACTGTGTGAAATAAGCTAGTTCGGATCTAGGAATCAGTTGCTTTCCTACGAAGAAGGTTTAGTGCAGCAACTTCAAACATTTCTAGTTAGTGTAATCCAAGAAGATGTACAAATTAGTAGTTTCGCTTCATTTCTATAGCAGTTTTTTTAGAAAACATACATCTTCATTGCCGAAAACTAAACTGATGGAAATAAGCTAGTTCGGTTCTAGGAATCACTTGCTTTCCTGCGAAGAAGGTTTAGTGGAGCAACTTCAAACCTTCCTTGGCTGTGTAGTCTAACAAAATGTACAACTTACTATTTTCGCTTCATTGCTAAAGTAGTTTGTTTAGAAAACAAACACCTTCATTGCCGAATTCTCTACTGTGTGAAATAAGCTATTTCGGTCTTAGGAATTAGTTGCTTTCCTACGAAGAAGGTTTAGTGCAGCAAGTTCAAACTTTTCTGGTTAGTATAATCTAACAAGATGTACAACTGAGTAGTTTCAATTCATTTCTATAGCAGTTTGTTTAGAAAACATACATCATCATTGCCGAAAACTGTGTTGTGTGAAATAAGTTAGTTCGGTTCTAGGAATCAGGTGCTTTCCTACGAAGACGGTTTAGTGCAGAAAGTTCAAACTTTTCCAATTAATGTAATATAAGAAGATGTACAACTTAGTAGTTTCACTTCATTTCTAAAGCAGTTTGTATCGAAAACATACATCTTCATTTAAGAAAACTGTACTGTGTGAAAAAAGTTAGTTCGGTTCTAGGAATCAGTTGTTTTCCTACGAAGAAGGTTTAGTGCAGGCACTTCAAACATTTCTAGTTAGTGTAATCTAAGAAGATGTATAAATTAGTAGTTTCGCTTCATTTCTAAAGCAGTTGGTTTAGAAAACATACATCTTCATTGGCGAACACTGTGCTGTGTGAAATAAGGTAGTTTGTTTCTAGGAATCAGTTGCTTTCCTACGAAGAGGGTTTAGTGAGGCACTTCAAACATTTCCAGTTAGTGTATTCTAAGAAGATATACGACTTTCTAGTTTAGCTTCATTTACAAAGTAGTTTGTTTAGAAAACAAACATCTTCATTGCCGAACTCTGTACTGTGTGAAATAAGCTAGTTCTGTTCTAGGAATCAGTTACTTTCCTACGAAGAAGGTTTAGTGCAACAACTTCAAACATTTCTTGTTAGTGTAATCGAGGAAGATGTACAACTTACTAGTTTCGCTTGATTTCTAAAGTCATTTCTTTAGAAAACAAACATCTTCATTGCCGAACTCAGTACTGTCTGAAATAAGCCAGTGCTGTTCTAGGAATCAGTTACTTTCCTCCGAAGAAGGTTTAGTGCAGCTACTTCAAACATTTCTAGTTAGTGTAATCTAAGAAGATTTACAAATTAGTAGTTTCGCTTCATTTCTAAAGCAGTTGGTTTAGAAAACATACATCTTCATGGGCGAACACTGTGCTGTGTGAAATAAGGAAGTTTGGTTATATGAATCAGTTGCTTTCCTACAAAGAAGTTTTAGTGTAGCAACTTCAAACCTTCCTTGTTTGTGTAGTCTAACAGGATGTACAACTTACTAGTTTCGCTTCATTTCTAAAGCAGTTTGTTTAGAAAACAAACATCTTCATTGCCCAAAACTGTACTGTGTGAAATAAGTTAGTTCGGATCTAGCAATCAGTTCCTTTCCTACGAAGACGGTTTAGTGCAGAAAGTTCAGCCTTTTCTAGTTAATGTAATCTAACAAGATGTACAACTTAGTAGTTTGCCTTCATTTGTAGAGCAGTTTGTTTAGAAAACATACATCTTCATTGCCGAAAACTGTACTGTGGGAAATAAGCTAGTTCCGTTCTAGGAATCAGTTGCTTTCCTACGAAGAAGGTTTAGTGCAGCAACTTCAAACCTTCCTTGTTTGTGAAGTCTAACAAGATGTACAAATACTAGTTTCGCTTCATTGCTAAAGTAGTTTGTTTAGAAAACAAACACCTTCATTGCCGAACTCTCTACAGTGTGAAATAAGCTAGTTCGGGTTTAGGAATCAGTTGCTTTCCTACTAAGAAGGTTTAGTGCAGCAATTCAAACTTTTCTAGTTAGTGTAATCTAACAAGATGTACAACTGAGTAGTTTCAATTCGTTTCTACAGCAGTTTCTTTAGAACACATAACTATTCATTGCCGAAAACTGTACTGTGTGAAATAAGTTAGTTCGGTTCTAGGAATCAGTTCCTTTCCTACGAAGAAGGTTTAGTTCAGAAACTTCAAACATTTCTAGTTAGTGTAATCTAAGAAGATGTACAAATTAGTAGTTTCGCTTCATTTCTAAAGCAGTTGGTTTAGAAAACATACATCTTCATTGACGAACACTGTGCTGTGTGAAATAAGCTAGTTTGTTTCTAGGAATCAGTAGCTTTCCTACGAAGAAGGTTTAGTGCAGCAAGTTCAAACTTTTCTAGTTAGTGAAATATAACAAGAAGTAAAACTTAGTAGTTTCAATTCATTTCTACACCAGTTTATATGGAAAACATACATCTTCATTGCCAAAAACTGTACTGTGTGAAATAAGTTAGTTCGGTTCTAGGAATCAGTTCCTTTCCTACGAAGACGTTTTAGTATAGAAAGTTCATACTTTTCCAATTAATGTAATCTACCAAGATGTACAACTTAGTAGTTTCACTTCATTTCTAAAGCAGTTTGTTTAGAAAACATACATCTTCATTGCCGAAAACTGTACTGTGTGAAATAAGTTAGTTCGGTTCTAGGAATCAGTTGCTTTCCTACGAAGAAGGTTTAGTGCAGAAAGTTCAAACATTTATAGTTAGTGTAAACTAAGAAGATGTACAAATTAGTACTTTCGCTTCATTTCTAAAGCAGTTCGTTTAGAAAACACACACCTTCATTGGCGAACACTGTGCTGTGTGAAATAAGCTAGTTTGGTTCTAGGAATCATTGCTTTCCTACGAAGAAGGTTTGGTGTAACAACTTCAAACCTTCCTTGTTTGTGTAGTCTAACAAGATGTAAAAGTTCCTAGTTTCACTTCATTTCTAAAGCAGTTTCTTTTGAAAACATACATCTTCATTGCCGAAAACTGTACTGTGTGAAATAAGGTAGTTCCTTTCTAGGAATCAGTTGCTTTCCTACGAAGAAGGTTTATTGCATCAATTTCAAATATTTCTAGTACTGTAATCTAAGAAGATGTACAAATTAGTAGTTTCGCTTCATTTCTAAAGCAGTTGGTTTAGAAAACGTACATCTTCATTGGCGAACACTGTGCTGTGTGAAATAAGCTAGTTTGGTTCTAGGAATCAGTTGCTTTCTTATGAAGAAGGTTCAGTGCAGCAATTTCAAACTTTTCTAGTTAGCGTAATCTAACAAGATGTACAACTTACTAGTTTCGCTTCATTTCTAAAGTAGTTTGTTTAGAAAAGAAACATCTTCATTGCCGAACACTGTACTGTGTGAAATAAGTTATTTCGGTTCTAGGAATCAGTTCCTTTCCTACGAAGACGGTTTAGTGCAGAAAGTTCAACCTTTTCTAGTTAATGTAATCTAACAAGATGTACAACTTAGTAGTTTCACTTCATTTCTAAAGCAGTTTGTTTAGAAAATATACATCTTCATTGGCGAACACTGTGCTGTGTGAAATAAGCTAATTCTAGGAATCAGTTAAACTGTACTGTGTGAAATAAGTTATTTCGGTTCGAGAAATCAGTTGCTTTCCTACGAAGAAGGTTTATTGCAGCCACTTCAAACACTGCTAGTTAGTGTAATCTGAGAAGATGTACAACTTACTCCTTTCGCTTCATTTCTAAAGTAGTTTGTTTAGAAAACCAACATCTTCAATGCCGAACTCTGTACTGTGTGAAATAAGCTATTTCTGTTCTAGGAATCAGTTGCTTTCCTACGAAGAAGGTTTAGTGCAGCAACTTCAAACCTTCCTTGTTTGTGTAGTCTAACAAGATGTACAACTTACTAGTTTCACTTCATTTCTAAAGCAGTTTGTTTAGAAAACGTACATCTTCATTGCCAAAAAATGTACTGTGTGAAATAAGGTATTTCTGTACTAGGAATCAGTTGCTTTCCTACGAAGAACGTTTAGTGCAGCAACTCAAACATTTCTAGTTAGTGGAATCTAAGAAGATGTACAAACTGGTAGTTTCATTTCATTTCTAAAGCAGTTTGTTTAGATAACATACATCTTCATTTCCGAAAACTCCACTGTGTGAAAAAAGCTAGTTCGGTTCTAGGAATCAGTAGCTTTCCTACGAAGAAGGTGTAGTGCAGCAACTTCAAACATTTCTTGTTAGTGTAATCTAAGAAGATGTACAAATTAGTAGTTTCGCTTCATTTCTAAATCAGTTGGTTTAGAAAACATACATCTTCATTGGCGAACACTGTGCTGTGTGAAATAAGCTAGTTTGGTTCTAGGAATCAGTTGCTTTCCTACGAAGAAGGTTTAGTGCAGCAACTTCAAACCTTCCTTGTTTGTGTAGTCCAACAAGATGCACAACTTACTAGTTTCGCTTCATTTCTAAAGTAGTTTGTTTAGAAAACGAACATCTTCATTGCCGAACTCTGTACTGTGTGAAATAAGCGAGTTCTGTTCTAGGAATCAGTTGCTTTCCTACGAAGAAGGTTTAGTGCAGCACGTTCAAATTTTTTAGTTAGTGTAATGTAACAAGATGTACAACTTAGTAGTTTCAATTCATTTCTACAGCAGTTTGTTTAGAAAACATACAACTTCATTGCCGAAAACTGTACTGTGTGAAATAAGTTAGTTCGGTTCTAGGAATCAGTTCCTTTCCTACAAAGACCGTTTAGTGCAGAAAGTTTAAACTTTTCCAGTTAATGTAATCTACCAAGATGTACAACTTAGTAGTTTCACTTCATTTTTAACGCAGTGTGTTTAGAAAACATACATCTTCATTGCCGAAAACTGTACTGTGTGAAATAAGTTAGTTCGGTTCTAGGAATCAGGTGCTTTCCTACGAAGAAGGTGTAGTGCAGCAACTTCAAACATTTCTAGTTAGTGTAATCTGAGAAGATGTACAAATTTAGTTTTCACTTCATTTCTAAAGCAGTTTAGAAAACATACACCTTCATTTCTAAACTGTGCAGTTGGTTTAGAAAACATACACAATTGCTTTCAGGTTTAGTGCAGCAACTTCAAACCTTCCTTGTTTCTGTAGTGCAGCAAGATTTACAACTTACAAGTTTCACTTCATTTCTAAAGCAGTTTGTTGAAATAAGAAAACTGTAGAAATTACCAAGAAGGTTTAGTTCTCAAACATTTCTAGTTAGTGTAATCATGAACAAATTAGTATTTTGCTTCATTTCTAAAGCAGTTGGTTTAGAAAAAGAAGCGAACACTGTGCTGTGTGACATAAGCTTGTTTTAGTTCAGCAACTTCAAACCTTCCTTTTTTGTGTAGTCGAACAACTTGTACAACTTACTAGTTTCGCTTCATTTCTAAAGTAGTTTGTTTAGAAAACAAACATCTTCATTGCAGAACACTGTACTGTGTGAAATAAGCTATTTCTAGGAATCAGTTGTTTTCTAGGACTTTTCTAGTTAGTTGTTAAGATGTACAGATTAGTAGGTTCAGTGCATTTTTCAAAAGCAGTTTGTTTAGAAAACATAATCTTCATTGCCTAAAAAACTTTTCTAGTTAGTTAGTGAATCTGTTGCTTTCTAACAAGTTTGTGCAGCACCTTCAAACATTTAGATGTAACTTACTAGTTTCACTTCATTTCTAAAGCAGTTTGTTTAGAAAACAAACATCTTCATTGCCGAACTCAGTACTGTGTGAAAAAAGTTCTGTTCTAGGAATCAGTTGTACGAAGAAGGTTTAATGCAGCAAGTTCAAACTTTTTAGTTAGTGTTCTAAGAAGATGAATCATTTCTACAGCAGTTTGTTTAGAAAACATACATCTTCATTGCGAAAAACTGAACTGTGTGAAATAAGTTACGGTTTAGGAATCAGCAGCTTTAAGTTTTCAAACCTTTCCAGTTAATGTAATCTAACAAGATGTACAACTTAGTACTTTCACTTCATTTCTAAAGCAGTTTGTTTAGAAAACTTACATCTTCATTTCCGAAAACTCTACTGTGTGAAAAAAGCTAGTTCGGTTCTAGGAATCAGTAGCTTTCCTACGAAGAAGATTTAGTGCAGCAACTTCAAACATTTCTAGTTAGTGTAATCTAAGAAGATGTACAAATTAGTAGTTTTGCTTCATTTCTAAAGCAGTTGGTTTAGAAAACATACATCTTCATTGGCGAACACTGTGCTGTGTGAAATAAGCTAGTTTGGTTCTAGGAATCAGTTGCGTTCCTACGAAGAAGGTTTAGTGCAGCAACTTCAAACCTTCCTTGTTTGTGTAGTCCAACAAGATGCACAACTTACTAGTTTCGCTTCATTTCTAAAGTAGTTTGTTTAGAAAACAAACATCTTCATTGCCGAACTCTGTACTGTGTGAAATAAGCGAGTTCTGTTCTAGGAATCAGTTGCTTTCCTACGAAGAAGGTTTAGTGCAGCACGTTCAAATTTTTTAGTTAGTGTAATGTAACAAGATGTACAACTTAGTAGTTTCAATTCATTTCTACAGCAGTTTGTTTAGAAAACATACATCTTCATTGCCGAAAACTGTACTGTGTGAAATAAGTTAGTTCGGTTCTAGGAATCAGTTCCTTTCCTACAAAGACGGTTTAGTGCAGAAAGTTTAAACTTTTCCAGTTAATGTAATCTACCAAGATGTACAACTTAGTAGTTTCACTTCATTTTTAACGCAGTGTGTTTAGAAAACATACATCTTCATTGCCGAAAACTGTACTGTGTGAAATAATTTAGTTCGGTTCTAAACTGTACTGTGTGAAATAAGTTAGTTCGGTTCTAGGAATCAGGTGCTTTCCTACGAAGAAGGTGTAGTGCAGCAACTTCAAACCTTCCTTGTTTCTGTAGTGTAGCAAGATGTACAACTTACAAGTTTCACTTCATTTCTAAAGCAGTTTTTTCAGAAAACATACATCTTCATTGCCGAAAACTGTACTGTGTGAAATAAGGTAGTTCCGTTCTAGGAATCAGTTGCTTTCCTACCAAGAAGGTTTAGTTCAGCAACTTCAAACATTTCTAGTTAGTGTAATCTAAGAAGATGAACAAATTAGTGGTTTTGCTTCATTTCTAAAGCAGTTGGTTTAGAAAACATACACCTTCATTGTCGAACACTGTGCTGTGTGACATAAGCTAGTTTGTTTCTAGGAATCAATTGCTTTCCTACGAAGAAGGTTTAGTGCAGCAACTTCAAACCTTCCTTGTTTCTGTAGTCTAACAAGATGTACAAGTTACTAGTTTCACTTCATTTCTAAAGCAGTTTGTTGAGAAAATATACATCTTCATTCCGGAAAACTGTACTGTGTGAAATAAGGTAGTTCCGTTCTCGGAATCAGTTGCTTTCCTACGAAGAAGGTTTAGTTCAGCAACTTCAAACATTTCTAGTTAGTGTAATCTAAGAAGATGTACAAATTAGTAGTTTCACTTCATTTCTAAAGCAGTTGGTTTAGAAAACATACATCTTCATTGCCGAAAACTGTACTGTGTGAAATATGGTAGTTCCGTTCTAGGAATCAGTTGCTTTCCTACGAACAAAGTTTAGTGCAGCAACTTCAAACATTTGTTTTTACTGTAAGCGAAGAAGATGTACAACTTACTAGTTTCGCTTCATTTCTAAATTAGTTTGTTTAGAAAACAAACATCTTCATTGCCGAACTCTGTACTGTGTGAAATAAGCTAGTTCTCTTCTAGGAATCAGTTGATTTCCTACGAAGAAGGTTGAGTGCAGCAAGTTCAAACTTTTCTAGTTAGTGTAATCTAACAAGATGTACAACTTAGTAGTTTCAATTCATTTCTACAGCAGTTTGTTTAGAAAACATACATCTTCATTGCCGAAAACTGTACTGTGTGAAATAAGTTAGTTCGGTTCTAGGAATCAGTTGCTTTCCTACGAAGACGGTTTAGTGCAGAAAGTTCAAACTTTTCCAGTTAATGTAATCTACGAAGTTGTAGAACTTAGTAGTTTCACTTCATTTCTAAAGCAGTTTGTTTATAAAACATACATCTTCATTGCGGAAAAATGTACTGTGTGAAATAAGTTAGTTCGGTTCTAGAAATCAGTTGCTTTCCTCCGAAGAAGGTTTAGTGCAGCAACTTCAAACATTTCTAGTTAGTGTAATCTAAGAAGATGTACAAATTAGTAGTTTCACTTCATTTCCAAAAAAGTTGGTTTAGAAAACATACATCTTCATTGGCTAAAACTATACTGTGTGAAATAAGCTAGTTTGGTTCTAGGAATCAGTAGCTTTCCTACGAAGAAGGTTTAGTGCAGCAACTTCAAAGCTTCCTTGTTTGTGTAGTCTAACAAGATGTACAACTGACTAGTTTCGCTTCATTTCTAATGTAGTTTTTTAGAAAACAAACATCTTCATTGCCGAACTCTGTACTGTGTGAAATAAGCTAGTTCGGTTCTAGGAATCAGTTGCTTTCCTACGAAGAAGGTTTAGTGCAGCAAGTTCAAACTTTTCTAGTTAGTGTAATCTAACAAGATGTACAATTTACTAGATTCGCTTCATATCTAAAGTAGATTGTTTCAAAAACAAACATCTTTATTGCCGAACACTGTACTGTTTGAAATAAGCTAGTTCGGTTCTAGGAATCAGTTGCTTTCCTACGAAGAATGTTTAGTGCAGCAACTTCAAACCTTCCTTGTTTGTGTAGTCTCACAAGATGTACAACTTACTAGTTTCGCTTCATTTCTAAAGTAGTTTGTTTAGAAAACAAACATCTTCATTGCCGAAAACTGTACTGTGTGAAATAAGGTAGTTCGGTTCTAGGAATCAGTTGCTTTCTTAAGAAGAAGGTTTAGTGCACCAACTTCAAACATTCCTTGTTTGTGAAGTCTAACAAGATGTACAACTTAGTAAATTCACTTCATTTCTAAAGCAGTTTGTTCAGAAAACATACATCTTCATTGCCGAAAACGGTACTGTGTGACATAAGGTAGTTACGTTCTCGGAATCAGTTGCTTTCCTACGAAGAAGGTTTAGTTCAGCAACTTCAAACATTTCTAGTTAGTGTAATCTAACAAGATGTACAAATTAGTAGTTTCACATCATTTCTAAAGCAGTTTGTCAGAAAACATACATCTTCATTGCCGAAAACTGTACTGTGTGAAATATGGTAGTTCCGTTCGAGGAATCAGTTGCTTTCCTACGAACAAAGTTTAGTGCAGCAACTTCAAACATTTGTTTTTAGTGTAATCGAAGAAGATGTACAACTTACTAGTTTCGCTTCATTTCTAAATTAGTTTGTTTAGAAAACAAACATCTTCATTGGCGAACACTGTGCTGTGTGACATAATCTAGTTTGGTTCTAGGAATCAGTTCCTTTCCTACGAAGACGGTTTAGTGGAGAAAGTTCAACCTTTTCTAGTTAATGTAATCTAACAAGATGTACAACTTAGTAGTTTCATTTCATTTCTAAAGCAGTTTGTTTAAAAAATATACATCTTCATTTCCAAAAAATTTAATGTGTGAAATAAGTTAGTTCGGTTCTAGGAATCAGTTGCTGTCCTACGAAGAAGGTTTAGTGCAGCCACTTCATATATTTCTAGTTAGTGTAATCTAAGAAGATGTACAACTTACTAGATTCACTTCATTTCTACAGTAGTTTGTTTAGAAAACAAACATCTTCATTGCCGAACTCTGTACTGTGTGAAATATGCTAGTTCTGTTCTAAGAATCAGTTGCTTTCCTACGAAGAAGGTTTAGTGCAGCAAGTTCAAACTTTTCTAGTTAGTGTAATGTAACAAGATGTACAACTTAGTAGTTTCAATTCATTTCCACAGTACTTTGTTTAGAAGACATACATCTTCATTTCCGAAAACTGTACTATGTGAAATAAGCTAGTTCCGTTCTAGGAATCAGTTGCTTTCCTACGAAGAAGGTTTAGTGCAGCAACTTCAAACAATTCTAGTTAGTGTAATCTAAGAAGATGTACAAATTAGTAGTATTGCTTCATTTCTACAGCAGTTTGTTTAGAAAACGTACATCTTCATTGCCAAAAACTGTACTGTGTGAAATAAGTTAGTTCGGTTCTAGGAATCAGTTCCTTTCCTACGAAGACGGTTTAGTGCAGAAAGTTCAAACTTTTCCAGTTAATGTAATCTACGAAGGTGTACAACTTAGTAGTTTCACTTCATTTCTAAAGCACTTTGTTTACAAAACATACATCTTCATTCCTGAAAACTGTACTGTTTGAAATAAGTTAGTTCGGTTCTAGGAATCAGTTGTTTTCCTACGAAGAAGGTTTAGTGCAGCAACTTCAAACATTTCTAGTTAGTGTAATCTAAGAAGATGTACAAATTAGAAGTATCGCTTCATTTCTACAGCAGTTTGTGTAGAAAACGTACATCTTCATTGCCAAAAACTGTACTGTGTGAAATAAGTTAGTTCGGTTTTAGGAATCTGTTGCTTTCCTACGAAGAAGGTTTAGTACTGCAAATTGAAACATTTCTAGTTAGTGTAATCTAAGAAGATGTACAAAATAGTAGTTTTGCTTCATTTCTAAAGCAGTTGGTTTGGAAAACATACATCTTCATTGTCAAACACTGTGCTGTGTGAAATAAGCTAGTTTGGTTCTAGGAATCAGTTGCTTTCCTTCGAAGAAGGTTTAGTGCAGCAACGTCAAACCTTCCTTGTTTGTGTAGGCTAACAAGATGTACAACGTACTAGTTTCGCTTCATTTCTAAAGTAGTTTGTTTAGAAAAAAAACATCTTCATTGACGAACTCTGTACTGTGTGAAATAAGCTAGTTCGGTTCTAGGAATCAGTTGCTTTCCTACGAAGAAGGTTTAGTGCATGAAGTTCAAGCTTTTCTAGTTAGTGTAATCTAAGAAGATGTACAACTTACTAGGTTCGCTTCATAGCTAAGGTAGTGTGTTTCAAAAACAAACATCTACATTGCCGAACACTGTACTGTGTGAAATAAGCTGGTTCGGTTCTAGGAATCAGTTGCTTTCCTACGAAGAAGGTTTAGTGCAGCAAGTTCAAACTTTTCTAGTTGTTGTAGTCTAACAAGATGTACAACTTACGTGTTTAACTTCATATCTAAAGTAGTTTTTTTCAAAAACAAACATCTTCATTGCTGAACACTGTATTGTGTGAAATAAGCTAATTCCATTCTAGGAAACAGTTCCTTTCCTACGAAGACGGTTTAGTGCAGCAAGTTCAAGCATTTCTAGTTAGTGTAATCTAAGAAGATGTACAAAATAGTAGTTTCGCTTCATTTCTAAATCAGTTGGTTTAGAAAACATACATTTTCATTGGCAAACACTGTGCTGTGTGAAATAAGCTGGTTTGGGTCTAGGAATCAGTTGCTTTCCTACGAAGAAGGTTTAGTGCCGCAACTTCAAACCTTCCTTGTTTGTGTACTGTAAAATATGTACAAATTAGTAGTTTCGCTTCATTTCTAAAGAAGTTGGTTTAGAAAACATACATCTTCATTAGCGAACACTGTGCTGTGTGAAATATGCTAGTTTGGTTCTTGGAATCAGTTGCTTTCCTACGAAGAAGGTTTAGTGCAGCAACTTCAAACCTTCCTTGTTTGTGTAGTCTAACAACATGTACAACTTACTAGTTTGGCGTCATTTCTAAAGTAGTTTTTTTAAAAAAGAAACATCTTCATTGCCAAACATTGTACAGTGTGAAATAAGCTAGTTCGGTTCTAGGAATCAGTTGCTTTCCTACGAAGAAGTTTTAGTGCAGCAAGTTCAAACTTTTCTAGTTAGTGTAATCTAACAAGATGTACAACTTAGTAGTTTCACTTTATTTCTAAAGCAGTTTGTTTAGAAAACATACATCTTCATTGCCGAAAACTGTACTGTGTAAAATAAGTTATTTCGGTTCTGGAATCAGTTGCTTTCCTACGAAGATGGTTTAGTGCAGCAACTTCAAACATTTCTAGTTAGTGTAATCTAGGAAGATGTACAAATTAGTAGTTTCGCTTCATTTCCAAAACAGTTGGTTTAGAAAACATACATCTTCATTAGCGAACACTGTGCTGTGTGAAATGAGCTAGTTTGGTTCTAGGAATCAGTTGCTTTCCTACGAAGAAGGTTTAGTGCAGCAACTTCAAAGCTTCCTTGTTAGTGTAGTCTAACAAGATGCACAACTTACTCGTTTCGCTTCATTTCTAAAGTAGTTTTTTAGAAAACAAACATCTTCATTGCCGAACTCTGTACTGTGTGAAATAAGCTAGTTCGGTTCTAGGAATCAGTTGCTTTCCTACGAAGAAGGTTTAGTGCAGCAAGTTCAAACTTTTCTAGTTAGTGTAATCTAACAAGATGTACAATTTACTAGATTCGCTTCATATCTAAAGTGGATTGTTTCAAAAACAAACATCTTTATTGCCGAACACTGTACTGTTTGAAATAAGCTAGTTTGGTTCTAGGAATCAGTTGCTTTCCTATGAAGAAGGTTTAGTGCAGCAAGTTCAAACTTTTCTAGTTAGTGTAGTCTAACAAGATGAACAACTTACTAGTTTCTCTTCATATCAAAAGTAGTTTTTTTCAAAAACAAACATCTTCATTGCCGAATATTGTCCTGTTTGAAATAAGTTAGTTCGGTTATAGGAATCAGTTCCTTTTCTACGAAGAAGGTTTAGTGCAGCAAGTTCAAACTTGTCTAGTTAGTGTAATACAACAAGATGTACAACTTAGTTGTTTCACTTCATTTCTAAAGCAGTTTGTTTAGGAAACATACATCTTCATTGACGAATACTGTACTGTGTGAAATCAGTTACTTCGTTTCTAGGAATCAGTTGCTTCGCTACGAAGAAGGTTTAGTGCAGCAACTTGAAACATTTCTAGTTAGTGTAATCTATGAAGATGTACAAATTATTAGCTTCGCTTCATTTCTAAAGAAGTTGGTTTCGAAAACATACATCTTCATTGTCGAACACTGTGCTGTGTGAAATAAGCTAGTTTGTTTCAAGGAATCAGTTGCTCTCCTACGAAGAAGGTTTAGTGAATCAACTTCAAACCTTCCTCTTTTGTGTAGTCTAACAAGATGTACAACATACTTGTTTCGCTTCATTTCTAAAGTAGATTCTTTAGAAAACAAACATCTTCATTGCCGAACACTCTACTGGGTGAAATAAGTTAGTTCGGTTCTAGGAATCAGTTCCTTTCCTATCAAGTAGGTTTAGTGCAGCAAGTTCAAACTTTTCTAGTTAGTGTAATCTAACAAGATGTACAACTTAGTAGTTTCACTTCATTTCTAAAGCAGTTGGTTTAGAAAACAAACATCTTCATTGGCGAACACTGTGCTGTGTGAAATAAGCTAGTTTGGTTCTAGGAATCAGTTGTTTTCCTATGAAGAAAGTTTAGTGCAGCAACTTCAAACCTTCCTTGTTTGTGCAGTCTAAAAAGATGCACAAATTACGGGTTTCGCTTCATTTATAAAATAGTTTGCTTAGAAAACCAACATCTTCATTGCCGAACACTGTACAGTGTGAAATAAGTTAGTTCGTTTCTAGGAATCAGTTGCTTTCCTATGAAGAAGGTTTAGTGCAACAAGTTCAAACTTTTCTAGTTAGTGTAGTCTAACAAGGTGGACAACTTACTAGTTTCTCATCATATATAAGGTAGTTTTTTTCAAAAACAAACATCTTCATTGCCGAACACTGTACTGTGTGAAATAAGTTAGTTCGGTTCCAGGAATCAATTACTTTCCTACGAAGTAGGTTTAGTGCAGCAAGTTCAAACTTTTCTAGTTAATGTAATCTAGCAGGATTTACAAATTAGTAGTTTAGCTTCATTTCTAAAGCAGTTGGTTTAGAAAACATACATCTTCATTGGCGAACACTGTGCTGTGTGAAATAAGCTAATTTGGTTCTAGGAATCAGTTGCTTTCCTACGAAAAAGGTTTAGTGCAGCAACTTCAAACCTTCCTTGTTTGTGTAGTCTAAGAAGATGTCCAACTTACTGGTTTCGCTTCATTTCTAAAGTAGTTTGTTTAGAAAACGAACATCTTCATTGCTGAAAACTGTACTGTGTGAAATAAGCTAGTTCGTTTCTAGGAATCAGTTGCTTTCCTACGAAGAAGGCTTAGTGCAGCAAGTTCAAACTTTCCTAGTTAGTGTAGTCTAACAAGATCGACAACTTACTAGTTTCTCTTCATATCTAAAGTAGTTTTTTTCAAAAACAAACATCTTCATTGCTGAACACTATACTGTGTGAAATAAGCTAGCTCAGATCTAGGAATCAGTATCTTTGCTACGAAGAAGGTTTAGTGCAGCAAGTTCAAACTTTTCTAGTTAGTGTAGTCTAACAAGATGTACCACTTACCTGTTTCTCTTTATATCTAAAGTAGTTTTTTTCAAAAACAAACATATTCATTGCTGAGCACTGTACTGTGTGAAATAAGCGAGTTCGGTTCTAGGAATCAGTTCCTTTCCTACAAAGAAGGTTTAGTGCATCAAGTTCAAACTTTTCCAGTTTGTGTAATCTAACAAGATGTACAACTTAGTAGTTTCACTTCATTTCTAAATCAGTTTGTTTAGAAAACATACATCTTCATTGCCGAAAACTGTACTGTGTGTAATAAGTTACTTCGGTTCCAGGAATCAGTTGCTTTCCTACGAAGAAGGTTTAGTGCAGCACCTTCAAACATTTGTATTTAGTGTAATCTAAGAAGATATACAAATTAGTAGTTTCGCTTCATTTCTAAAGCAGTTGGTTTAGAATACATACATGTTCATTGGCGAACACTGTGCTGTGTGAATTAAGCTACTTTGGTTCTAGGATCAGTTGCTTTCCTACGAAGAAGGTATAGTGTAGCAACTTCAAACCTTCCTTGTTTGTGTACTCTAACAAGATGTATAACTTACTAGTTTCGCTTCATTTCTGAAGTAGTTTCTTTAGGAAACAAACATCTTCATTGCCGAACACTGTACTGTGTGAAATAAGATAGTTTGGTTCTCGGAATCAGTTGCTTTCCTATGAAGAAGGTTTAGTTCAGCAAGTTCAAACTTTTCTAGTTTGTGTAATCTAACAAGATGTACAACTTACTAGATTCGCTTCATATCTAAAGTAGTTTGTTTCAAAAACAAACATCTTCATTGCCGAACACTGTACTGTCTGAAATAAGTTAGTTCGGTTCGAGGAATCAGTTGATTTCCTACGAAGAAGGTTTAGTGCAGCAACTTCAGACATTTCTAGTTAGTGTAATCTAAGAAGATGTACAAATTAGGAGTTTCGCTTCATTTCTAAAGCAGTTGGTTTAGAAAACATACATGTTCATTGGAGAACACTGTGCTGTGTGAAATAAGCTAGTTTGGTTCTAGGAATCAGTTGCTTTCCTACGAAGATGCTTTAGTGCAGCAACTTCAAACCTTCCTTCTTTGTGTAGTCTAACAAGATGCACAACTTACTAGTTTCGCTTCATTTCTAAAGTAGTTCGTTTAGAAAACAAACATCTTCATTGCCGAACACTGGACTGTGTGAAATAACCTAGTTCGGTTCTAGGAATCAGTTGCTTTCCAATGAAGAAGGTTTAGTGCAGTAAGTTCAAATTGTAGTAGTTATTGTAATCTCAGAAGATGTACAACTTAGTAGTTTCACTTCATTTCTAAAGCAGTTTGTTTAGAAAACATACATCTTCATTGCCAAAAATTGTACTGTGTGAAATAAGGTAGTTCCGTTGTAGGAATCAGTTGCTTTCCTAAGAAGAAGGTTTAGTGCAGCCACTTCAAACATTTCTAGTTGGTGTAATCTAAGAAGATGTACAAATTAGTAGTTTCACTTCATTTCTAAAGCAGTTTGTTTAGAAAACATACATCTTCATTGGCGAACACTATGCTGTGTGAAATAAGCTAGTTTGGTTCTAGGAATCAGTTGCTTTCCTACGAAGAACGTTTAGTGCAGCAACTTCAAACCTTCCTTGTTTGTGTAGTCTAACAAGATGTACAACTTACTAGTTTCGCTTCATTTCTGAAGTAGTTTCTTTAGAAAACAAACGTCTTCATTGCCAAACTCTGTACTGTGTGAAATAAGCTAGTTTGGTTCTAATAATCAGTTGCTTTCCAACGAAGAAGGTTTAGTGTAGCAAGTTCAAACTTTTCTAGTTAGTCTAGTCTAACAAGATGTACAACTTACCTGTTTCTCTTCATATCTAAAGTAGTTTTTTTCAAAAACAAACATCTTCATTGCCGAACACTGTACTGTGTGTTATAAGTTAGTTCGGTTCGAGGAATCAGTTGATTTCCTACGAAGAAGGTTTAGTGCAGCAACTTCAAACATTTCTAGTTAGTGTAATCTAAGACGATGTACAAATCAGTAGTTTCACTTCATTTCCAAAGCAGTTGGTTTAGAAAACATACATGTTCATTGGAGAAAACTGTGCTGTGCGAAATAAGCTAGTTTGGTTCTAGGAATCAGTTGCTTTCCTACAAAGATGCTTTAGTGCAGCAACTTCAAACCTTCCTTCTTTATGTAGTCTAACAAGATGTACAACTTCCTAGTTTCGCTGCATTTCTAAAGTAGTTCGTTTAGAAAACAGACATATTCATTGCTGAACACTGGACTGTGTGAAATAACCTAGTTGGCTTCTAGGAATCAGTTGCTTTCCTACAAAGAATGTTTAGTGCAGCAAGTTCAAATTGTAGCAGTTATTCTAATCTAATAAGATGTACAACTTAGTAGTTTCACTTCATTTCTAAAGCAGTTTGTATAGAAAACATACATCTTCATTGCCGAAAACTGTACTGTGTGAAATAAGGTAGTTCCGTTCTAGGAATCAGTTGCATTCCTAAGAAGTTTTAGTGCAGCAACTTCAAACATTACTAGTTAGTGTAATCTAAGAAGATGTACAAATTAGTAGTTTCGCTTCATTTCTAAAGCAGTTGGTTTAGAAAACATACATCTTCATTGGCGAACACTGTGCTGTGTGAAATAAGCTAGTTTGGTTCTAGGAATCACTTGCTTTCCTACGAAGAAGGTTTAGTGCAGCAACTTCAAACCTTCCTTGTTTGTGTAGTCTAACAAGATGTAAAACTTACTAGTTTCGCTTCATTTCTAAAGTAGTTTGTTTAGAAAACAAACATCATCATTGCCGAACACTGTACTGTGTGAAATAAGGTAGTTCGGTTCTAGGAATCAGTTCCTTTCCTACGCAGAAGGTTTAGTGCAGCAAGTTCAAACTTTTCTAGTTAGTGTAATCTAACAAGATGTACAACTTAGTAGTTTCAATTCATTTGTACAGCAGGTTGTTTAGAAAACATACATGTTCATTGGAGAAAACTGTACTGTGTGAAATAAGTTAGTTTGGTTCTAGGAATCAGTTGCTTTCCTACAGAAGAATGTTTAGTGCAGCAACTTCAAACCTTCCTTGTTTGTGTAGTCTAACAAGATGTCCAACTTGCTAGTTTCGCTTCATTTCTAAAGTAGTTTGTTTAGAAAACAAACATCTTCATTTCCGAAACCTGTACTGTATGAAATAAGGTAGTTCGGTTCTAGGAATCAGTTGCTTTCCTAAGAAGAAGGTTTAGTGCACCAACTTCAAACCTTCCTTGTTATTCTAGTCTAACAAGATGTACAACTTAGTAAATTCACTTCATTTCTGAAGCAGTTGGTTTAGAAAACATACATCTTCATTGCCGAAAACTGTACTGTGCGAAATAAGGTAGTTCCATTCTAGGAATCAGTTGCTTTCCTATGAAGAAGGTTCAGTTCAGCAACTTCAAACATTTCTAGTTAGTGTAATCTAAGAAGATGTCCAAATTAGTAGTTTCGCTTCATTTCTAAAGCAGTTGGTTTAGAAAACATACAAATGTATTGGCGAACACTGTGCTGTGTGAAATAAGCTAGTTTGGTTCTAGGAATCAGTTGCTTTCCTACGAAGAAGGTTTAGTGTAGCAAGTTCACACTTTTCTAGTTAGTGTAATCTAACAAGAAATACAACTTAGTAGTTTCAATTCATTTCTACAGCAGTTTGATTACAAAACACACATCTTCATTGCCGAAAACTGTACTGTGTGAAATAAGTCAGTTCGGTTCTAGGAATCAGTTCCTTTCCTACGAAGACGGTTTAGTGCAGAAAGTTCAAACTTTTCCAGTGAATGTAATCTACCAAGATGTACAACTTAGTAGTTTCACTTCATTTCTAAAGCTGTTTGTTTAGAAAACATACATCTTCATTGCCAAAAACTGTACTGTGTGAAATAAGTTAGTTCGGTTCTAGGAATCAGTTGCTTTCCTACGAAGAAGGTTTAGTTCAGCAACTTCAAACATTTCTAGTTAGTGTAATCTAAGAAGATGTACAAATTAGTAGTTTCGCTTCATTTCTAAAGCAGTTGGTTTACAAAACATACATCTTCATTGGCGAACACTGTGCTGTGTGAAATAAGCTAGTTTGGTTCTACGAATCAGTTGCTTTCCTACGAAGAAGGTTCAGTGCAGCAACTTCAAACCTTCCTTGCTTGGGTAGTCTAAGAAGATGTACAACTTACTAGTTTCACTTCATTTCTGAAGCAGTTTGTTTAGAAAACTTACATCTTCATTGCCGAAAACTGTACTGTGTGAAATAAGGTAGTTCCGTTCTAGGAATCAGTTGCATTCCTTCGAAGAAGGTTCAGTTCAGCAACCTCAAACATTTCTAGTTAGTGTAATCTAAGAAGATGTCCAAATTAGGAGTTTCGCTTCATTTCTAAAGCAGTTGGTTTAGAAAAGATACATCTTCATTGGCGAACACTGTGCTGTGTGAAATAAGCTAGTTTGGTTCTAGGAATCAGTTGCTTTCCAACGAAGAAGGGTTAGTGCAGCAAGTTCACACTTTTGTAGTTGGTGTAATCTAACAAGAAATACAACTTAGTAGTTTCAATTCATTTCTACAGCAGTTTGTTTAGAAAACATACATCTTCATTGCCGAAAACTGTACAGTGTGAAATAAGTTAGTTCGGTTCTAGGAATCAGTTCCTTTCCTACGAAGACGGTTTAGTGCAGAAAGTTCAAACTTTCCAGTGAATGTAATCTACCAAGATGTACAACTTAGTAGTTTCACTTCATTTCTAAAGCAGTTTGTTTAGAAAACATACATCTTCTTTGCCGAAAACTGTACTGTGTGAAATAAGTTAGTTCGGTTTTCGGAATCAGTTGCTTTCCTACGAAGAAGGTTTAGTGTAGCAACTTCAATCATTTCTAGTTAGTGTAATCTAAGAAGATGTACATATTAGTAGTTTCGCTTCATTTCTAAAGCAGTTTGTTTAGAAAACATACATCATCATTTCCGAAAACTGTACTCTGTGAAATAAGTTAGTTCGGTTCTAGGAATCAGTTGCTTTCCTACGAAGAATGTTTAGTGCAGCAACTTCAAACCTTCCTTGTTTGTGTAGTCTAACAAGATGTACAACTTACTAGTTTCGCTTCATTTCTAAAGTAGTTTGTTTAGAAAAGAAACATCTTCATTGCCGAATACTGTACTGTGTGAAATAAGCTAGTTCGGTTCTAGGAATCAGTCGCTTTCCTACGAAGAAGGTTCAGTGCAGCAAGTTCAAACTTTTCTAGTTAGTGTAATCTAACAAGATGTACAACTTAGTAGTTTCACTTCATTTCTGAAGCAGTTTGTTAAGAAAACATACATCTTCATTGCCGAAAACTGTACTGTGTGAAATAAGGTATTTCCATTATAGGAATCAGTTGCTTTCCTACGAAGAAGGTTTAGAGCAGCAACTTCAAACATATCTAGTTAGTGTAATCTAAGAAGATGTCCAACTTACTAGTTTCGCTTCATTTCTAAAGCAATTTGTTTAGAAAACAAACATCTTCATTGCTGAACTCTGTACTGTGTGAAATAAGCTAATTATGTTCTAGGAATCAGTTGCTTTCCTACGAAGAAGGTTTAGTGCAGCAAGTTCAAACTTTTCTAGTTAGTGTAATCTAACAAGATGTACAACTTAGTAGTTTCAATTCATTTCTACAGCAGTTTGTTTAGAAAACATACATCTTCATTGCCTAAAACTGTACTTTGTGAAATAAGTTAGTTCGGTTCTAGGAATCAGTTGCTTTCCTACGAAGACAGTTTAGTGCAGAAAGTTCAACCTTTTCCAGTAGATGTAATCTACCAAGATGTACAACTTAGTAGTTTCACTTCATTTCTAAAGCAGTTAGTTTAGAAAACATACATCTTCATTGCCGAAAAGTGTACTGTGTGAAATGAGGTAGTTCGGTTCTAGGAATCAGTTGCTTTCCTATGAAGAAGGTTTAGTGCAGCAACTTCAAACATTTCTAGTTAGTGTAATCTAAGAAGATGTACAAATTAGTAGTTTCGCTTCATTTCTAAAGCAGTTGGTTTACAAAACCTACATCTTCCTTGGCGAACACTGTGCTGTGTGAAATAAGCTAGTTTTGTTCTAGGAATCAGTTGCTTTACTGCAAAGAAGGTTTAGTGCAGCAACTTCAAACCTTCCTTCTCTGTGTAGTCTAACAGGATGTACAACTTACTAGTTTCGCTTCATTTCTAAAGTAGTTTGTTTAGAAAACAAACATTTTCATTGCCCAAAACTGTACTGTGTGAAATAAGTTAGTTCGGATCTAGGAATCAGTTTCTTTCCTACGAAGACGGTTTAGTGCAGAAAGTTCAACCTTCTCTAGTTAATGTAATCTAACAAGATGTAGAAGTTAGTAGTTTCACTTCATTTCTAAAGCAGTTTGTTTCGAAAATATACATCTTCATTTCCGAAAACTGTACCGTGTGAAATAAGTTAGTTCGGTTCTAGGAATCAGTTGCTTTCCTACGAAGAAGGTTTAGTGCAGCCACTTCAAACATTTCTAGTTAGTGTAATCTAAGAATACGTACAGCTTACTAGTTTCGCTTCATTTCTAAAGTAGTTTGTTTAGAAAACAAACATCTTCATTGCCGAACTCTGTACTGTGTGAAATAAGCTAGTTTGGTTCTAGGAATCAGTTGCTTTCCTGAGAAGAAGGTTAAGTGCAGTAAGTTCAAACTTTTCTAGTTAGAGTAATCTAACAAGATGTACAACTTAGAAGTTTCAATTCATTTCTAAAGCAGTTTGTTTAGAAAACATACATCTTCATTGCCCAAAACTGTCCTGTGTGAAATAAGTTAGTTTGGTTCTAGGAATTAGTTCCTTTCCTACGAAGAAGGTTTAGTGCAGCAACTTCAAACATTTCTAGTTAATGTAATCTAAAAGATGTACAAATTAGTAGTTTCGCTTCATTTCTAAAGCACTTGGTTTCGAAAACATATATCGTCATTGGCGAACACTGTGCTGTGTGAAATAAGCTAGTTTGGTTCTAGGAATCAGTTGCTTTCCTACGAAGAAGGTTTAGATCAGCAACTTCAAACTTTCCTTGTTTGTGTAGTCTAACAAGATGTACAACTTACTAGTTTCGCTTCATTTCTAAAGTAGTTTGTTTAGAAAACAAACATCTTCATTGCCGAACACTATACTGTGTGAAATAAGGTAGTTCGGTTCTAGGAATCATTTGATTTATACGAAGAAGTTTCAGTGCATCAAGTTCAACTTTTCTAGTTAGTGTAATCTAACAAGATGTACAACTTAGTAGTTTCACTTCATTTCTAAAGCAGTTTGTTTGGGAAACATACATCTTCTTTGCCGAAAACTGTACTGTGTGAAATAAGTTAGTTCGGTTCTAGGAATCAGTTGCTTTCCTACGAAGAAGGTTTAGTGCAGCAACTTCAAACCTTCCTTGTTTGTGTAGTCTAACAAGATGTACAACTTACTAGTTTCGCCTCATTTCTAAAGTAGTTTGTTTAGAAAATAAACATCTTTATTGCCGAACACTGTACTGTGTGAAATAAGCTAGTTCAGTTCTAGGAATCTGTTGCTTTCCTACGAAGAAGTTTCAGTGCAGCAAGTTCAAACTTTTCTAGTTAGTGTAATCTAAGAAGATGTACAAATTAGGAGTTTCGCTTCATTTCTAAAGCAGTTGGTTTAGAAAACATACATCTTCATTGGCGAACACTGTGCTGTGTGAAATAAGGTAGTTTGGTTCTAGGAATCAGTTGCTTTCCTACGAAGAAGGTTTAGTGCAACAACATCAAACCTTCCTTGTTTGTGTAATCTAACAAGATGTACAACTTACTAGTTTCGCTTCATTTCTAAAGTAGTTTGTTTAGAAAACAAATATCTTCATTGCCGAACACTGTACTGTGTGAAATAAGCTAGTTCGGTTCTAGGAATCAGTTGCTTAACTACGAAGAAGGTTCAATGCAGCAAGTTCAAACTTTTCTAGTTAGTGTAATCTAACAAGATGTAAAACTTAGTAGTTTCACTTCATTTCTAAAGCAGTTTGTTTAGAAAACATACATCTTCATTGCCGAAAACTGTACTCTGTGAAATAAGGTAGTTCCGTTTTAGGAATCAGTTGCTTTCCGAAGAAGAAGGTTTAGTGCAGCAACTTCAAACCTTCCTTGTTTGTGTAGTCTAACAAGATGTACAACTTAGTCGTTTCACTTCATTTCTAAAGTAGTTTGTTTAGAAAACAAACATCTTCATTGCCGAACACTGTACTGTGTGAAATAAGCTAGTTCGGTTATCGGAATCAGTTGCATTCCTACAAAGAAGGTTCAGTGCAGCAAGTTCACACTCTTCTAGTTAGTGTAATCTAACAAGATGTACAACTTACTAGTTTCGCTTCATTTCTAAAGTAGTTTGTTTAGAAAACGAATATCTTCATTGCCGAACACTGTACTGTGTGAAATAAGCTAGTTCGGTTCTAGGAATCAGTTGCTTAACTACGAAGAAGGTTCAATGCAGCAAGTTCAAACTTTTCTAGTTAGTGTAATCTAACAAGATGTAAAACTTAGTAGTTTCACTTCATTTCTAAAGCAGTTTGTTTAGAAAACATACATCTTCATTGCCGAAAACTGTACTCTGTGAAATAAGGTAGTTCCGTTTTAGGAATCAGTTTCGAAGAAGAAGAAGGTTTAGTGCAGCAACTTCAAACCTTCCTTGTTTGTGTAGTCTAACAAGATGTACAACTTAGTCGTTTCACTTCATTTCTAAAGTAGTTTGTTTAGAAAACAAACATCTTCATTGCCGAACACTGTACTGTGTGAAATAAGCTAGTTCGGTTATCGGAATCAGTTGCATTCCTACAAAGAAGGTTCAGTGCAGCAAGTTCACACTCTTCTAGTTAGTGTAATCTAACAAGATGTACAACTTACTAGTTTCGCTTCATTTCTAAAGTAGTTTGTTTAGAAAACGTTAACACTGTACTGTGTGAAATAAGCTAGTTCGGTACTAGGAATCAGTTGCTTTCCTACGAAGAAGGGTTAGTGCAGCAACTTCAAACCTTCCTTATTTGTGTAGTCTAACAAGATGTACAAAGTACTAGTTTCGCTTCATTTCTAAAGTAGTATGTTTAGAAAACAAACATCTTCATTGGCGAACACTGTGCTGTGTGACATAAGCTACTTTGGTTCTAGGAATCAGTTGTTTTCCTATGAAGAAAGTTTAGTGCAGCAACTTCAAACCTTCCTTGTTTGTGCAGTCTAAAAAGATGCACAAATTACGGGTTTCGCTTCATTTATAAAATAGTTTGCTTAGAAAACCAACATCTTCATTGCCGAACACTGTACAGTGTGAAATAAGCTAGTTCCTTTCTAGAAATCAGTTGCTTTCCTAAGAAGAAGGTTCAGTGCAGCAAGTTCAAACTTTTCTAGTTAGTGTAATCTAACAAGATGTACAAATTAGTAGTTTCGCTTCATTTCTAAAGCAGTTGGTTTAGAAAACATACATCTTCATTGGCGAACACTGTGCTGTGTGAAATAAGGTAGTTTGTTTCTAGGAATCAGTTGCTTTCCTACGAAGAAGGTTTAGTGCAGCAACTTCAAACCTTCCTTGTTTGTGTAGTCTAACAAGATATACAACTTACTAGTTTCGCTTCATTTCTAAAGTAGTTTGTTTAGAAAACAAACATATTCATTGCCGTACACTGTACTGTGTGAAATAAGCTAGTTCGGTTCTCGGAATCAGTTGCTTTCCAACGAAGAAGGTTCAGTGCAGCAAGTTCAAACTTTTCTAGTTAGTGTAATATAACAAGATGTACAACTTAGTAGTTTCGCTTCATTTCTAAAGCAGTTGGTTTAGAAAACATACATCTTCATTGGCGAACACTGTGCTTTGTGATATAAGCTAGTTTGGTTCTAGGAATCAGTTGCTTTCCTAAGAAGAAGGTTTAGTGCAGCAAGTTCAAACTATTCTACTTAGTGTAATCTAACAAGAAGTACAACTTAGTAGTTTCAATTCATTTCTACAGCAGGTTGTCTAGAAAACATACATCTTCATTGCCGAAAACTGTACTGTGTCAAGTAAGTTAGTTCGGTTCTAGGAGTCAGTTCCTTTCCTATGAAGACGGTTTAGCGCAGAAAGTTCAAACGTTTCTAGTTAGTGTAATCTAAGAAGATGTACAAATTATTAGTTTCGCTTCATTTCAAAAGCAGTTGGTTTAGAAAACGTACATCTTCATTGGCGAACACTCTGCTGTGTGAAATAAGCCAGTTTGGTTCTAGGAATCAGTTGCTTTCCTACGAAGAAGGTTTAGTTCAGCAACTTCAAACCTTCCTTGTTTGTGTAGTCTAACAAGATGTACAACTTCCTAGTTTCGCTTCATTTCTAAAGTAGTTTGTTTAGAAAACAAACATCTTCATTGCCCAAAACTGTACTGTGTGAAATAAGTTAGTTCGGATCTAGGAATCAGTTCCTTTCCTACGAAGACGGTTTAGTGCAGAAAGTTCAAACTTTTCTAGTAAATGTAATCTAACAAGATATACAACTTAGTAGTTTCACTTCATTGCTAAAGCAGTTTGTTTAGAAAATATACATCTTCATTACCAAAAACTGTACTGTGTGAAATAAGGTAGTTCGGTTCTAGGAATCAGTTGCTTTCCTACGAAGAAGGTTTAGTGCAGCCACTTCACACATTTCTAGTTAGTGTAATCTAAGAAGATGTACAACTACTAGTTTCGCTTCATTTCTAAAGTAGTTTGTTTAGAAAAAAAACATCTTCATTGCCGAACTCTGTGCTGTGTGAAATAAGCTAGTTCTGTTCTCGGAATCAGTTGTTTTCCTACGAAGAAGGTTTAGTGCAGCAAGTTCAAACTTTTCTACTTAGTGTAAGCTAACAAGATGTACAACTTAGTAGTTTCAATTAATTTCTACAGCAGTTTGTTTAGAAAACATACAACTTCATTTCCGAAAACTGTACTGTGTGAAATAAGCTAGTTCAGTTCTAGGAATCAGTTGCTTTCCTATGAAGAAGGTTTAGTGCAGCAACTTGAAACATTTCTAGTTAGTGTAATCGAAGTAGATATACAAATTAGTAATATCGCTTCATTTCTCCAGCAGTTTTTTTAGAAAACATACATCTTCATTGCCGAAAACTCTACTGTGGGAAATAAGCTAGTTCGGTTCTAGGAATCAGTTGCTTTCCTACGAAGAAGGTTCAGTGCAGCAAATTCAAACCTTCCTTGTTTGTGTATTCTAACAAGATGTACAACTTAATAGTTTCGCTTCATTGCCAAAGTAGTTTCTTTAGAAAAGAAACACCTTCATTGCCGAAAACTGTACTGTGTGAAATAAGTTAGTTCGGTTCTAGGAATTAGTTGCTTTCCTACGAAGACGGTTCAGTGCAGAAAGTTCAAACTTTTCCAGTTAATGTAATCTACGAAGATATGAAACTTAGTAGTTTCACTTCATTTCTAAAGCAGTTTGTTTAGAAAACATACATCTTCATTGAAGAAAACTGTAGTGTGTGAAATAAGTTAGTTCGGTTCTAGGAATCAGTTGCTTTCCTACGAAGAATGTTTAGTGCAGCAAGTTCAAACATTTCTAGTTAGTGTAATCTAAGAAGATGTACAAATTAGTAGTTTCGCTTCATTTCTAAAGCAGTTTGTTTAGAAAACATACATCATCATTGGCGAACACTATGCTGTGTGAAATAAGCTAGTTTGGTTCTAGGAATCAGTTGCTTTCGTACGAAGAAGGTTTAATGCAGCAAGTTCAAACTTTTCTAGTTAGTGTAATCTAACAAGATGTACAACTTAGTAGTTTCAATTCATTTCTAAAGCAGTTTGTTTAGAAAACATACATCTTCATTGGCGAACACTGTACTGTGTGAAATAAGCTAGTTCGGTTCTAGGAATCAGTCGCTTTCCTACGAAGGAGGTTCAGTGCAGCAAGTTCAAAGTTTTCTAGTTAGTGTAATCTAAGACGATGTACAAATTAGTAATTTCGCTTCATTTCTAAAGCAGTTGGTTTGGAGAACATACATCTTCATTGGCGAACACTGTGCTGTGTGAAATAAGCTAGTTTGGTGCTAGAAATCAGTTGCTTTCCTAAGAAGAAGGTTTAGTGCAGCAACTACAAACCTTCCTTGTTTGTGTAGTCTAACAAGATGTACAACTTACTAGTTTCGCTTCATTTCTAAAGTAGTTTGTATAGAAAACGAACATCTTCATTGCCGAACTCTGTACTGTGTGAAATAAGCTGATTCGGTGCTAGGAATCAGTTGCTTTCCTACAAAGAAGGTTAAGTGCAGCAAGTTCAAACATTTCTAGTTAGTGAAATCTAAAAAGATGTACAACGTAGTACTTTCACTTCATTTCTAAAGCAGTTTGTTTAGAAAACATACATCTTCATTGCCGAAAAATGTACTGTGTGAAATAAGTTACTTCGGTTGTAGGTATCAGTTGCTTTCCTACGAAGAAGGTTCAGTGCAGCAACTTCAAACATTTCTAGTTAGTGTAATCTAAGGAGATTTACAAATTAGTAGTTTTGCTTCATTTCTAAAGCAGTTCATTTAAAAAACATACATCTTCATTGCCGAACACTGTGCTGTGTGAAGTAAGCTAGTTTGGTTCTAGGAATCAGTTGCTTTCCTACGAAGACGGTTTAGTGCAGAAAGATCAAACATTTACATTTAGTGTAATGTAAGAAGATGTACAAATTAGTAGTTTCGCTTCATTTCTAAAGCAGTTTGTTTAGAAAACATAAATCTTCATTTCCGAAAACTAAACTGTGTGAAATAAGTTAGTTTGGTTCTAGGAATCAGTTGCTTTCCTACGAAGAAGGTTTAGTGCAGCAACTTCAAACATTTCTAGTTAGTGTAATCTAAGAAGATGTACAAATTAGTAGTTTCGCTTCATTTCTAAAGCAGTTGGTTTATAAAACATACATCTTCACTGGTGAACACTGTGCTGTGTGAAATAAGCTAGTTTGGTTCTAGGAATCAGTTGCTTTCCTACAAAGAAGCTTTAGTGCAGCAACTTCAAACCTTCCTTGTTTTTGCAGTCTAGCAGGATGTACAATTTACTAGTTTCGCTTCATTTCTAAAGTAGTTTGTTTAGAAAACAAACATCTTCATTGCCGAAAACTGTACTGTGTGAAATAAGTTAGTTCGGTTGTAGGAATCAGTTGCTTTCCTACGAAGAAGGTATAGGGCAGCAACTTCACACATTCCTAGTTAGTGTAATCTAAGAAGATGTACAATTTAGTAGTTTTGCTTCATTTCTACAGCAGTTTTTTTAGAAAATATACATTTTCATTGCCGATAACTGTATTGTGGGAAATAAGCTAGTTCGGTTCTAGGAATCAGTTGCTTTCCTACGAAGAAGGTTTAGTGAAGCAACTTCAAACCTTCCTTGTTTGTGTAGTCTAACAAGATGTACACCCTGCTAGTTTTGCTTCACTGCTAAAGTAATTTGTTTAGAAAACAAAGACCTTCATTGCCGAACTCTCTACTGTGTGAATTAAGCTAATTCTTTTTTAGGAATTAGTTGCTTTCCTACGAAGAAGGTTTAGTGCAGCAAGTTCAAACTTTTCTAGTTAGTGTAATATAACAAGATGTACAAGTGAGTAGTTTCAATTCATTTCTACAGCAGTTTGTTTAGAAAACATATATTTTCATTGCCAAAAACTGTACTGTGTGAAATAAGTTAGTTCGGTTCTAGGAATCAGTTCCTTTCCTGCGAAGACGGTTTAGTATAGAAAGTTCAAACTTTTCCAGTTAATGTAGTCTAAGAAGGTGTACAACTTAGTAGTTTCACTTTATTTTTAAAGCAGTTTGTTTGGAAAACATACATCTTCATTGTCGAAAACTGTACCGTGTGAAATAAGTTAGTTCGGTTCTAGGAATCAGTTGCTTTCCTACGAAGAAGGCTTAATGCAGCAACCTCAAACATTTCTAGTTAGTGTAATCTAAGAAGATGTACAAATTAGTAGTTTCGATTCATTTCTAAAGCAGTTGGTTTAGAAAACATACACCTTCATTGGCGAACACTGTGCTGTGTGAAATAAGCTAGTTTGGTTCTAGGAATCAGTTGCTTTCCTACGAAGAAGGTTTAGATCAGCAACTTCAAACCTTCCTTGTTTGTGTAGTCTAACAAGATGTACAACTTACTAGTTTCGCTTCATTTCTAAAGTAGTTTGTTTAGAAAACAAACATCTTCATTGCCGAACACTATACTGTGTGAAATAAGGTAGTTCGGTTCTAGGAATCAGTTGCTTTCCTACGAAGAAGGTTTAGTTCAGCAACTTCAAACATTTCTCGTTAGTGTAATTGAAGAAGATGTACAACTTACTAGTTTCGCTTCATTTCTAAATCAGTTTGTTTAGAAAACAAACATCGTCATTTCCGAACTCTGTACTATGTGAAATAAGCTAGTTCTGTTCTAGGAATCAGTTGCTTTCCTACGAAGAAGGTTTAGTGCAGCAAGTTCACACTTTTCTAGTTAGTCTAATCTAAGAAGATGTACAAATTAGTAGTTTCGCTTCATTTCTAAAGCAGTTGGTTTAGAAAACATACACCTTCATTGGCGAACACTGTGCTTTGTGAAATAAGCTAGTTTGGTTCTAGGAATCAGTTGTTTTCCTACGAAGAATGTTTAGTGCAGCAACTTCAAACCTTTCTTGTTTGTGAAGTGAAACAAGATCTACAAGTTACTAGTTTCACTTCACTTCTAAAGCAGTTTGTTTAGAAAACATACATCTTCATTGCCGAAAACTGTACTGTGTGAAATAAGTTAGTTCGGTTCTAGGAATCAGTTGCTTTCCTACACAGAAGATTTAGTGCAGCAACTTCAAACATTTCTAGTTAGTGTAATCTAAGAAGATGTAAAAATTAGTAATTCGCTTCATTTCTAAAGCAGTTGGTTTAGAAAACATACATCTTCATTGGCGAACACTGTGCTGTGTGAAATAAGCTAGTTTGGTTCTAGGAATCAGGTGCTTTCCTAAGAAGAAGGTTTAGTGCAGCAACTTGAAACCTTCCTTGTTTGTGTAGTCTAACAAGATGTACAACTTACTAGTTTCGATTCATTTCTAAAGTAGTTTGTTTAGAAAACAAACATCTTCATTGCCGAACACTGTACTGTGGGAAATAAGCTAGTTCGGTTGTAGGAATCAGTTGCTTTCCTACGAAGAAGGTTCAGTACAGCAAGTTCAAACTTTTCTAGTTAGAATAATCTACCAAGAAGTACAACTTAGTAGTTTCACTTCATTTCTAAAGCAGTTTGTTGAGAAAACATACATCTTCATTGTCGAAAACTGTACTGTGTCAAATAAGTTATTTCGGTTCTAGGAATCAGTTGCTTTCCTACGAAGAAGGTTTAGTGCAGCAACTTCAAACATTTCCAGTTAGTGTAATCTAAGAAGTTGTACAAATTAGTAGTTTTGCTTCATTACTAAAGCAGTTGGTTTAGAAAATATAGATCTTCACTGGCGAACACTATGCTGTGTGAAATAAGCTAGTTTAGTTCCAGGAATCAGTTACTTTCCTACGAAGAAGGTTTAGTGCAGAACTTCAAACATTTCTTGTTAGTGTAATCGAAGAAGATGTACAACTTACTAGTTTCGCTTCATTTCTAAAGTAATTTGTTTAGAAAACAAACATCTTCATTGCCGAACTCTGTACTGTGTGAAATAAGCTAGTTCTGTTCTGGAATCAGTTGCTTTACTACAAAGAAGGTTTAGTGCAGCAACTTCAAACCTTCCTCGTTTGTGTAGTCTAACAGGATGTACAACTTACCAGTTTCGCTTCATTTCTAAAGTAGTTTGTTTTGAAAACAAACATCTTCATTGCCCAAAACTGTACTGTGTGAAATAATTTAGTTCGGATCTAGGAAACAGTTCCTTTCCTACCAAGACGGTTTAGTGCAGAAAGTTCAACCTTTTCTAGTTAGTGTAATCAAAGACGATGTACAAATTAGTAGTTTCGCTTCATTTCTGAAGTAGTTTGTTTAGAAAACAAACATCTTCATTTCCGAACACTGTACTGTGTGAAATAAGCTAGTTCGGTTCTAGGAATCAGTTGCTTTCCTACGAAGAAGGTTTATTGCAGCTTCAAACCTTCCTTGTTTGTGTAGTCTAAGAAGATATACAACTTACTAGTTTCGCTTCATTTCTAAAATAGTGTGTTTAGAAAACAAACATCTTCATTACCGAACACTGTTTCTGTGTGAAATAAGCTAGTTCGTTTCTAGGAATCAGTTGCTTTCCTACGAAGAAGGTTTAGTGCAGCAAGTTCAAACTTTTCTAGTTAGTGTAATATAACAAGATATACAACTTACTAAATTTGCTTCATATCTAAGGTAGTTTGTTTCAAAAACAAACATCTTCATTGCTGAACTGTGTACTGTGTGAAATAAGCTAGTTCTGTTCTAGGAATCAGTTGCTTTCCTACGAAGAAGGTTTAGTGCAACAACTTCAAACCTTCCTTGTTTGTGTACTCTAACAAGATGTACAACTTACTAGTTTCGCTTCATTTCTAAAGTAGTTTGTTTAGAAAACAAACATCTTCATTGCCGAACACTGTCCTGTGTGAAATAAGCTAGCTCGTTTCTAGGAATCAGTTGCTTTTCTACGAAGAAGGTTTAGTGCAGCAACTTCAAACCTTCCTTGTTTGTGTAGTCTAACACGATGTACAACTTACTAGTTTCGCTTCATTTCTAAACTAGTTTGTTTAGAAAACAAACATCTTCACTGCTGAACACTGTAATGTGTGAAATAAGTTAGTTCGGTTCTAGGAAACAGTTGCTTTCCTACGCAGGTTTAGTGCAGCAACTTCAAACCTTCCTTGTTTGTGTAGTCTAACAAGATGTACAACGTACTAGTTTTGCTTCATTTCTAAAGTAGTTTGTTTAGAAAACAAACATCATCATTGCCGAACACTGTACTGTGTGAAATACGATAGTTCGGGTCTAGGAATCAGTTGCTTTCCTACGAAGAAAGGTTAGTGCAGCAAGTTCAAACTTTTCTAGTTAGTGTAATCTAACAAGATGTACAACTTAGTAGTTTTAATTCATTTCTACAGCAGTTTGTTTAGAAAACAAACACCTTCATTGCCGAACTCTGTACTGTGTGAAATAAGGTAGTTCTGTTCTATGAATCAGTTGCTTTCCTATGAAGAAGGTTTAGGGCAGCAAGTTCAAACTCTTCTAGATAGTGTAATCTAACAAGATGTACAACTTAGTAGTTTCAATTCATTTCTACAGCAGTTTGTTTAGAAAACATACCTCTTCATTGCGAAAAACTGTACTGTGTGAAATAAGTTAGTTCGGTTCTAGGAATCAGTTCCTTTCCTACAAAGACGGTGTAGTGCATAAATTTCAAACTTTTCAGTTAATGTAATCTACGAAGATGTACAACATAGTAGTTTCACTTCATTTCTAAAGCAGTTTGTTTAGAAAATATACATCTTCATTGCCGAAGACTTTACTGTGTGAAATAAGTTAGTTCGGTTCTAGGAATCAGTTGCTGTTCTACGAAGAAGGTTTTGTGCAGCAACTTCAAACATTTCTAGTTAGTGTAATCTAAGAAGATGTGCAAATTAGTAGTTTCGCTTCATTTCTAAAGCAGTTGGTTTAGAAAACATACATCTTCATTGGTACACACTGTGCTGTGTGAAATAAGCTAGTTTGGTTCTAGGAATCAGTTGCTTTCCTACGAAGAAGGTTTAGTGCAGCAACTTCAAACCTTCCTTGTTTGTGTAGTCTAACAAGATGTACAACTTACTAATTTCGCTTCATTTCTAAAGTAGTTTGTTTAGAAAACATACATCTTCATTGGTGAACACTGTGCTGTGTGAAATAAGCTAGTTTGGTTCTAGGAATCAGTTGCTTTCCTACGAAGAAGGTTTAGTGCAGCAACTTCAAACCTTCCTTGTTTGTGTAGTCTAACAAGATGTACAACTTACTAGTTTCGCTTCATTTCTAAAGTAGTTTGTTTAGAAAACAAACATCTTCATTGCCGAACACTGTACTGTGTGAAATAAGCTAGTTCGGTTCTATTAATCAGTTGCTTTCCTACGAAGAATGTTTAGTGCAGCTAGTTCAAATTTTTCTAGTTAGTGTAATCTAACAAGATGTACAACTTAGTAGTTTGACTTCATTTCTAAAGCAGTTTTCTTAGAAAACGTACATCTTCATTTCCGAAAACTGTACTGTGTGAAATAAGCTAGTTCAGTTATAGGAATCAGTTGCTTTCCTACGAAGAACGTTTAGTGCAGCAACTTCAAACATTTCTAGTTAGTGTAATCTAAGAAAATGTACAAATTAGTAATTTTGCTTCATTTCCAAAGCAGTTGGTTTAGAAAATTTACATCTTCATTAGCAAACATTGTGCTGTGTGAGATAAGGATGTTTGGTTCTAGCAATCAGTGGCTTTCCTACGAAGAAAGTTTAGTGTAGCAACTTCAAACCTTCCTTGTTTGTGTAGTCTAACAAGATGTACAACTTAGTAGTTTCGCTTCATTTCTAAACTAGTTTGTTTACACAACAAACATCTCCTTTTCCAAACACTGTACTGTGTGAAATAAGCTAGTTCTGTTCTAGGAATCAGTTGTTTCCTACGAAGAAGTTTTAGTACAGCAACTTCAAACCTTCCTTGTTTGTGTAGTCTAACAAGATGTACAACTTACTAGTTACACTTCATTCCTAAACTAGTTTGTTTAGAAAACAAACATCTTCATTGCCAAACACTGTCTTGTGTGAAATAAGCTAGTTCTATTCTAGGAATCAGTTGCTTTCGTACGAAGAAGGTTTAGTGCAGCAACTTCAAACATTTCTAGTTACTGTAATCTATGAATATGTACAAATTAGCAGTTTCGCTTCATTTCTAAAGCAGTTTGTTTAGAAAACAAACATCTTCATAGCCGAACACTGTACTGTGTGAAATAAGCTAGTTCTGTTCTAGGAATCAGTTGCTTTCCTACAAAGAAGGTTTAGTGCAGCAAGTTCAAACTTTTCTAGTTAGTGTAATCTAACAAGATGTACAACTTGGTAGTTTCACTTCATTTCTAAAGCAGTTTGTTTGGAAAACATACATCTTCATTGCCGAAAGCTGTAATGTGTGAAATAAGTTAGTTCGTTTCTAGGAATCAGTTGTTTCCCTACGAGGAAGGTTTAGTGCAGCAACTTCAAACATTTCTAGTTAGTGTAATCTACGAAGATTTACAACTTACTAGTTTCGCTTCATTTCTAAATTAGTTTGTTTAGAAAACAACCATCTTCATTGCCGAACTCTGTACTGTGTGAAATAAGCTAGTTCTGTTCTCGGAATCAGTTGCTTTCCTATGAAGAAGGTTTAGTGCAGCAACTTCAAACCTTCCTTGTTTATGTAGTCTAACAAGATATACAACTTACTAGTTTCGCTTCATTTCTAAACTAGTTTGTTTAGAAAACAAACACCTTCGTTGCCGAACTCTCTACTGTGTGAAATAAGCTAGTTCTGTTTTAGGAATCAGTTGCTTTCCTACGAAGAAGGTTTAGTGCAGCAACTTCAAACCTTCCTTGTTTGTGTAGTCTAACAAGATGTACAACTTACAAAATTCGCTTCATATCTAAGGTAGTTTGTTACAAAAACAAACATCTTCATTGCTGAACACTGTACTATGTGAACTAAGCTAGTTCAGTTCTATGAATCAGTTGCTTTCCTACGAAGAAGGTTTAGTGCAGCAAGTTCACACTTTTCTAGTTAGTGTAATCTAACAAGATGTGCAACTTAGTAGTTTCACTTCATTTCTAAAGCAGTTTGTTTAGAAAACATACATCTTCATTTCCGAAAACTGTACTGTTTCTAAATAAGCTAGTTTGGTTCTAGGAATTAGTTGCTTTCCTACGAAGAACGTTTAATGCAGCAATTTCAAACTTTTCTAGTTAGTGTAATCTAACAATATGTACAACTTAGTAGGTTCACTTCATTTCTAAAGCAGTTTGTTTAGAAAACATACATCTTCATTGCCGAAAACTGTACTGTGTGAAATAAGTTAGTTCGGTTCTAGGAATCAGTAGCTTTCCTACGAAGAAGGTTTAGTCCAGCAACTTCAATCCTTCCTTGTTTGTGTAGTCTAAGAAGATGTACAACTTACTAGTTTCGCTTCATTTCTAAAGTATTTTGTTTAGAAAATAAACATCTTCATTGCTGTACACTGTTTCTGTGTGAAATATGCTAGTTAGTTTCTAGGAATCAGTTGCTTTCCTACGAAGAAGGTTTAGTGCAGCAAGTTCAAACTTTTCTAGTTAGTGTAATATAACAAGATGTACAACTTAATAAATTCGCTCCATATCTAAGGTAGTTTATTTCAAAAACAAACATCTTCATTGCTGAACACTGTACTGTGTGAAATAAGCTAGTTCGGTTCTAGGAATCAGTTGCTTTCCTACGAAGAATGTTTAGTGCAGCAACGTCAAACCTTCCTTGTTTGTGTAGTCTAACAAGATGTAAAACTTACAAGTTACACTTCATTTCTAAAGTAGTTTGTTTAGAAAACAAACATCTTCATTGCCAAACACTGTCCTGTGTGAAATAAGCTGGTTCGTTTCTAGGAATCAGTTGCTTTCCTACGAAGAAGGTTTAGTGCAGCAAGTTCAAACTTTTCTAGTTAGTGAAATCTAACAAGGTGTACAACTTGGTAGTTTCACTTCATTTCTAAAGCAGTTTGTTTAGAAAACATACATCTTCATTGCTGAAAACTGTACTGTGTGAAATAAGTTAGTTCGGTTCTAGGAATCAGTTGCTTTCCTACGAAGAAGGTTTAGTGCAGCAACTTCAAACATTTCTAGTTAGTGTAATCTAAGAAGATGTACAAATTAGTAACTCCGCTTCATTTCTAAAGCAGTTGGTTTAGAAAACATGTATCTTCTTTGGGAAACACTGTGCTGTGTGAGATAAGGGAGTTTTTTCTAGGAATCAGTTGCTTTCCTACGAAGAAGGTTTAGTGCAGCAACTTCAAACCTTCCTTGTTTGTGGAGTCTAACAACATGTACAACTTACTAGTTTCGCTTCATTTCTAAAGTAGTTTGTTTAGAAAACAAACATCATCATTGCCGAACACTGTACCGTGTGAAATAAGCTAGTTAGGTTCTAGGAATCAGTTCCTTTCATGCAAAGACGGTTTAGTGCAGCAAGTTCAAACTTTTCTTGTCAGTGTAAGCTAACAAGATGTACAACATAGTAAATTCACTTCATTTCTGAAGCAGTTTGTTTAGAAAAGATACATCTTCATTTCCGAAAACTGTAATGTGTGAAATAAGGTAATTCCGTTCTAGGGATCAGTTGCTTTCCTACGAAGGTTTAGTGCAGCAAGTTCAAACTTTTCTAGTTAGTGTACTCTAACAAGATGTACAACTTAGTAGTTTCAATTCATTTCTACAGCAGTTTGTTTAGAAAACATACATCTTCATTGCCGAAAAGTGTACTGTGTGAAATAAGTTAGTTCGGTTCTAGGAATCAGTTCCTTTCCTACGAAGGCGGTTTACTGCAGAAAGTTCAAACATTTCCAGTTAATGTATTCTACGAAGATGTACAACTTAGTAGTTTCGCTTCATTTCTAAAGCAGTTGGTTTAGAAAACATATATCTTCATTGGCGAACACTGTGCTGTGTGAAATAGGGTAGATTGGTTCTAGGAATCAGTTGCTTTCCTACGAAGAAGGTTTAGTGCAGCAACTGCAAACCTTCCTTGTTTGTGTAGTTTTACAAGATGTACAACTTACTAGTTTCGCTTCATTTCTAAACTAGTTTCATTAGAAAACAAACATCTTTATTGCCGAACACTGTACTCTGTGAAATAAGCTAGTTTGATTCAAGGAATCAGTTGCTTTCCTACTCAGAAGGTTCAGTGCAGCAAGTTCAAACTTTTCTAGTTAGTGTAATCTAAGAAGATGTACAACTTAGTAGTTTCACTTCATTTCTAAAGCAGTTTGTTTAGAAAACATACATCTTCATTGCCGAAAACTGTACTGTGTGTAATAAGTTAGTTCGGTTCTAGGAATCAGTTGCTTTCCTACGAAGAAGGTTTAGTGCAGCAACTTCAAACATTTCCAGTCAGTGTAATGTAAGAAGTTGTACAAATTAGTAGTTTCGCTTCATTTCTAAAGCAGTTTGTTTAGAAAACCTATATATTCATTGGCGAACACTGTGCTGTGTAAAATAAGCTATTTTGGTTCTAGGAATCAGTTGCTTTCCTACGAAGAAGGTTTAGTGCAACTTCAAACATTCCTTCGTTGTGTAGTCTCACAAGATGTACAACTTACTAGTTTCTCTTCATTTCTAAACTAGTTTGTTCAGAAAACAAACATCTTCATTGAAGAACACTGTCCTCTGTGAAATAAGCTAGTTCGTTTCTAGGAATCAGTTGCTTTCCTACGAAGAAAGTTTAGTGTAGCAAGAACAAACTTTTCTAGTTAGTGTAATCTAACAAGATGTACAACTTGGCAGTTTCATTTCATTTCTAAAGCAGTTTGTTTAGAAAACATACATCTTCATTGCCAAAAACTGTACTGTGTGAAATAAGGTAGTTCGGTTCTAGGAATCAGATGCTTTCCTATGAAGAAGGTTTAGTGCAGCATCTTCAAACGTTTCTAGTTAGTGTAATCTAAGAAGATGTACAAATTAGTAATTTCGCTTCATTTCTAAAGCAGTTGGTTTACAAAACATACATCTTCATTGGCAAACACTGTGCTGTGTGATATATGGGAGTTTGGTTCCAGGAATCATCTGCTTTCCTACGAAGAAGGTTTAGAGCAGCAACGTCAAACCTTCTTTGTTTGCGTAGTCTAACAAGATGTACACCTTACTAGTTTCGCTTCGTTTCTAAACTAGTTTGTTTAGAAAACAAACATCTTCATTGCCGAACACTGTACTGTGTGAAATAAGTTAGTTCTGTTCTAGGAATCAGTTGCTTTCCTACGAAGAAGGTTTAGTGCAGCAACTTCAAACCTTCCTTGTTTGTGTAGTCTAACAAGATGTACAACTTACTACTTTCGCTTCATTTCTAAAGTAGTTTGTTTAGAAAACAAACATCATCATTGCTGAACACTGTACTGTGTGAAATAAGCTAGTTCCTTTCTAGGAATCAGTTCCTTTCATACGACGACGGTTTAGTGCAGCAAGTTCAAATTTTTCTAGTCAGTATAAGCTAACAAGATGTACAGCTTAGTAAATTCACTTCATTTCTAAAGCAGTTTGTTTAGAAAACATACATCTTCATTGCCGAAAACTGTACTGTGTGAAATAAGTTAGTTCGGTTCTAGGAATCAGTTGATTTCCTACGAAGAAGAATTAGTGCAGCAACTTCAAACATTTCTAGTTAGTGTAATCTAAGAAGATGTAAAAATTAGTAGTTTCGCTTCATTTCTAAAGCTGTTGGTTTAGAAAACATACATCTTCATTGGCGAACACTGTGCTGTTTGAAATAAGCTTGTTTGGTTCTAGGAATCAGTTGCTTTCCTACGAAAAAGGTTTAGTGCAGCAACTTCAAACCTTCCTTGTTTGTGAAGTCTAACAAGATGTACAACTTACTAAATTCGCTTCATATCGAAGGTAGTTTGTTTCAAAATCAAACATCTTCATTGCTGAACACTGTACTGTGTGAAATAAGGTAGTTCGCTTCTAGGAATCAGTTGCTTTCCTACGAAGAAGGTTTAGTGCAGCAACTTCAAACCTTCTTTGTTTGTGTAGTCTACCAAGATGTACAACTTACTAGTTTCGCTTCATTTCTAAAGTAGTTTGTTTAGAAAACAAATATCTTCATTGCAGAACACTGTCCTGTGTGAAATAAGCTAGTTCGTTTCTAGGAATCACTTGCTTTCCTACGAAGAAGGTTTAGTGCAGCAAGTTCAAACTTTTCTAGTTAGTGTAATCTAACAAGTTGTACAACTTGGTAGTTTCACTTCATTTCTAAAGCAGTTTGTTTAGAAAACATACATCTTCATTGCGGAAAACTGTACTGTGTGAAATAAGTTACTTCGGTTCTAAGAATCAGGTGCTTTCCTCCGAAGAAGGTTTAGTGCCGAAACTTCAAACATTTCTAGTTACTGTAATCTAAGAAGATGTACAAATTAGTTGTTTCGCTTCATTTCTAAAGCAGTTGGTTTAGAAAACATACATCTTCATTGGCGAAAACTGTGCTGTGTGAAATAAGGTAGTTTGGTTGTAGGAATCAGTTGCTTTCCTACGAAGAAGGTTTAGTGCAGCAACTTCAAACCTTCCTTGTTTGTGTAGTCTAACAAGATGTACAACTTACTAGTTTCACTTTATTTCTAAAGTAGTTTGTTTAGAAACCATATATCTTCATTGGCGAACACTGTGCTGTGTGAAAAAAGGTAGTTTGGTTATAGGAATCAGCTGCTTTCCTAAGAAGAAGGTTTAGTGCAGCAATTTCAAACCTTCCTTGTTTGTGTAGTCTAACAAGATGTACAACTTACTAGTTTCGCTTCATTTCTAAATTAGTTGGTTTAGAAAAGAAACATCTTCATTGCCAAACACTGTACTGTGTGAAATAAGCTAGTTCGGTTCTATGAATCAGTTGCTTTCCTACGAAGAATGTTTAGTGCAGCAAGTTCAAACTTTTCTAGTTAGTGTAATATAAGAAGATTTACAACTTACTAGTTTCACTTCATTTCTAAATTAGTTTGGTTAGAAAACAAACATCTCCATTGCCGAACACTGTACTGGGTGAAATAAGTTAGTTCGGTTCCAGGAATCAGTTGCTTTCCTACGAAGAAGGTTCAGTGCAGCAAGTTCAAACATTTCTAGTTAGTGTAATCTAAGAAGATGTACAAATTAGTAGTTTTGCGTCATTTCTAAAGCATTTGGTTTAGAAAACATACATCTTCATTGGCGAACACTGTGCTGTGTGAAATAAGCTAGTTTGGTTCTAGGAATCACTTGATTTCCTACGAAGAAGGTTTAGGACAGAAACTTCAAACCTTCCTTGTTTGTGTAGTCTAACAAGATGTACAACTTACTAGTTTCACTTCATTTCTAAAGTAGTTTGTTTAGAAAACAAACAACTTCATTGCCGAACACTGTACTGTGTGAAATAAGCTAGTTCGGTTCTAGGAATCAGTTGCTTTCCTACTAAGAAGGTTTACTGCAGCAAGTTCAAACTTTTCTAGTTAGTGTAATCTAACAAGATGTACAACTTACTAGTTTCACGTCATTTCTAAAGCACTTTGTTGAGAAAACATACATCTTCATTGCCGAAAACTGTACTGTGTGAAATAAGGTACTTCCGTTCTAGGAATCAGTTGCTTTCATACGAAGAAGGTTTAGTGCAGCAACTTCAAACATTTCTAGTTAGTGTAATCTAAGAAGATGTACAAATTAGTAGTTTCACTTCATTTCTAAAGCAGTTGGTTTACAAAACATACATCTTCATTGGCGAACACTGTGCTGTGTGAAATAAGCTAGTTTGGTTCTAGGAATCAGTTGCTTGCCTACGAAGAAGGTTTAGTGCAGCAACTTCAAACATTTCTAGTTAGTGTAATCTAAGAAGATGTACAAATTAGTAGTTTCGCTTCATTTCTAAAGCAGTTGGTTTACAAAACATACATCTTCATTTGCGAACACTGTGCTGTGTGAAATAAGCTAGTTTGGTTCTACGAATCAGTTGCTTTCCTACGAAGAAGGTTCAGTGCAGCTACTTCAAACCTTCCTTGTTTGGGTAGTCTAAGAAGATGTACAACTTACTAGTTTCACTTCATTTCTGAAGCAGTTTGTTTAGAAAACATACATCTTCATTGCCGAAAACTGTACTGTGTGAAATAAGGTAGTTCCGTTCTAGGAATCAGTTGCTTTCCTACGAAGAAGGTTTAGTTCAGCAACTTCAAACATTTCTAGATAGTGTAATGAAAGAAGATGTACAAATTAGTAGTTTCGCTTCATTTCTAAAGCAGTTGGTTTAGAAAACATACATCTTCATTGGTGAATACTGTGCTGTCTGAAATAAGCTAGTTTGGTTCTAGGAATCAGTTGCTTTCCTACGCAGAAGGTTTAGTGCAGCAAGTTCAAACCTTTCTAGTTAGTGTAATCTAACAAGATGTACAACTTAGTAGTTTCAATTCATTTCTACAGCAGTTTGTTTAAAAAACATACATCTTCATTGCCGAAAACTGTGCTGTGTGAAATAAGTTAGTTCCGTTCTAGGAATCAGTTGCTTTCCCACGAAGAATGTTTAGTGCAGCAACTTCAAACCTTCCTTGTTTGTGTAGTCTAACAAGATGTAAAACTTACTAGTTTCGCTTCATTTCTAAAGTAGTTTGTTTAGTAAACAAACATCTTCATTGCCGAAAACTGTACTGTGTGAAATAAGGTAGTTCAGTTCTAGGAATCAGTTGCTTTCTTAAGAAGATGATTTAGTGCACCAACTTCAAACCTTCCTTGTTTGTGAAGTCTAACAAGATGTACAACTTAGTAAATTCACTTCATTTCTAAAGCAGTTGTTCAGAAAACATACATCTTCATTTTTAAAAACTATACTGTGTGAAATAAACTCTCTCGAATACGAAGAAGGTTTAGTTCAGCAACTTCAAACATTTCTAGTTAGTGTAATCTAACAAGATTACAAATGAGTAGTTTCACTTCATTTCTAAAGCAGTTTGTTTATAAAACATACATCTTCTTTGCCCAAAATACTGTGTGAAATATGGTAGTTCCGTTCGAGGAATCAGTTGCTTTCCTACGAACAAAGTTTAGTGCAGCAACTTCAAACATTTGTTTTTAGTGTAATCGAAGAAGATGTACAAACTAGTTTCACTTCATTTCTAAATTAGTTTGTTTAGAAAACAAACATCTTCAGAACTCTGTACTGTGTGAATAAGCTAGTTCTCTTCTAGGAATCAGTTGCTTTCCTATTTAAGAAGGTTGAGTGCAGCAAGTTCAAACATTTCTAGTTAGTGTAATCTAACAAGATGTACAAATTAGTTGTTTCAATTCATTTCTACAGCAGTTTGTTTAGAAAACATACATCTTCACTTCATTTCTGCAGAAAGTTCAAACTTTTCCAGTTTGTTTATAAAACTTAGTAGTTTCATCTTCTTTGTTTATAAAACATACATCTTCCAAAAACTGTACTGTGTGAAATATGGTAGTCAGTTGCTTTCCTTAAGAAGGTTTAGTGCAGTTCAAACATTTCTAGTTAGTGTAATCTAAGAAGATGTACAAAGTTTAGCTTCATTTCTAAAGCAGTTGGTTTAGAAAACAATCTTCAAACATTTGTTAAGCTAGTTTGGTTCTAGGAATCAGTTGTTTCTTACGAAGAAGGTTTAGTGCCACAACAAACTTGTTTGTGTAGGGTAAAAATGTAAAAATTACTAGTTTCACTTCATTTCTAAATTAGTTTGTTTAGAAAACAAACATCTTCATTGCCGAACTCTGTGTGAAATGTTCTGTGAATCAGTTGCTTTGAGGTTTAATCAAACGTTTCTAGTTAGTCAAGATGTATAACTTACTAGTTTCAATTCATTTCTAGTTTGTTTAGAAAACATACATCTTCATTTCTGAAAACTGTACTGTGTGAAATAAGAGTTCGTTTCTAGAAAGGCTTTTAGGTTTAGTGCAGCAACTTCAAACATTTCTAGTTAATGTAATCTAAGAAGATGTACAAATTAGTAGTTTCGCTTCATTTCTAAAGCAGTTGGTTTATAAAACATACATCTTCATTGGCGAACACTGTGCTGTTTGACATAATCTAGTTTGGTTCTAGGAATCAGTACCTTTCCTACGAAGACGGTTTAGTGGAGAAAGTTCAACCTTTTCTAGTTAATGTAATCTAACAAGATGTACAACTTAGTAGTTTCATTTCATTTCTAAAGCAGTTTGTTTAAAAAATATACATCTTCATTTCCAAAAAATTTAATGTGTGAAATAAGTTAGTTCGGTTCTAGGAATCAGTTGCTGTCCTACGAAGAAGGTTTAGTGCAGCCACTTCATATATTTCTAGTTAGTGTAATCTAAGAAGATGTACAACTTACTAGATTCACTTCATTTCTACAGTAGTTTGTTTAGAAAACAAACATCTTCATTGCCGAACTCTGTACTGTGTGAAATATGCTAGTTCTGTTCTAAGAATCAGTTGCTTTCCCACGAAGAAGGTTTAGTGCAGCAAGTTCAAACTTTTCTAGTTAGTGTAATGTAACAAGATGTACAACTTAGTAGTTTCAATTCATTTCCACAGTACTTTGTTTAGAAAACATACATCTTCATTTCCGAAAACTGTACTATGTGAAATAAGCTAGTTCGGTTCTAGGAATCAGTTGCTTTCCTACGAAGAAGGTTTAGTGCAGCAACATCAAACAATTCTAGTTAGTGTAATCTAAGAAAATGTACAAATTAGTAGTATCGCTTCACTTCTACAGCAGTTTGTTTAGAAAACGTACATCTTCATTGCCAAAAACTGTACTGTGTGAAATAAGTTAGTTCGGTTCTAGGAATCAGTTCCTTTCCTCCGAAGACGGTTTAGTGCAGAAAGTTCAAACTTTTCCAGTTAATGTAATCTACGAAAGTGTACAACTTAGTAGTTTCACTTCATTTCTAAAGCACTTTGTTTACAAAACATACATCTTCATTCCTGAAAACTGTACTGTTTGAAATAAGTTAGTTTGGTTCTAGGAATCAGTTGCTTTCCTGCGAAGAAAGTTTAGTGCAGGAACTTCAAACATTTCTAGTTAGTGTAATCTAAGAAGATGTACAAATTAGTAGTATCGCTTCATTTCTACAGCAGTTTGTGTAGAAAACGTACATCTTCATTGCCAAAAACTGTACTGTGTGAAATAAGTTAGTTCGGTTCCAGGAATCAGTTGCTTTCCTACGAAGAAGGTTTAGTAATACAAATTCAAACATTTCTAGTTAGTGTAATCTAAGAAGATGTACAAAAAAGTAGTTTTGCTTCATTTCTAAAGCAGTTGGTTTGGAAAACATACATCTTCATTGTCAAACACTGTGCTGTGTGAAATAAGCTAGTTTGGTTCTAGGAATCAGTTGCTTTCCTTCGAAGAAGGTTTAGTGCAGCAATGTCAAACCTTCCTTGTTTGTGTAGGCTAACAAGATGTACAACGTACTAGTTTCGCTTCATTTCTAAAGTCGTTTATTTAGAAAAAAAACATCTTCATTGCCGAACTCTGTAATGTGTGAAATAAGCTAGTTCGGTTCGAGGAATCAGTTGCTTTCCTACGAAGAATGTTTAGTGCATGAAGTTCAAGCTTTTCTAGTTAGTGTAATCTAAGAAGATGTACAACTTAATAGGTTTGCTTCATAGCTAAGGTAGTGTGTTTCAAAAACAAACATCTTCATTGCCGAACACTGTACTGTGTGAAATAAGCTGGTTCGGTTCTAGGAAGCAGTTGCTTTCCTACGAAGAAGGTTTAGTGCAGCAAGTTCAAACTTTTCTAGTTGTTGTAGTCTAACAAGATGTACAACTTACCTGTTTCTCTTCATATCTAAAGTAGTTTTTTTCAAAAACAAACATCTTTATTGCTGAACACTGTATTGTGTGAAATAAGCTAATTCCATTCTAGGAAACAGTTCCTTTCCTACGAAGACGGTTTAGTGCAGCAAGTTCAAGCATTTCTAGTTAGTGTAATCTAAGAAGATGTACAAAATAGTAGTTTCGCTTCATTTCTAAATCAGTTGGTTTAGAAAACATACATTTTCATTGGCAAACACTGTGCTGTGTGAAATAAGCTGGTTTGGGTCTAGGAATCAGTTGCTTTCCTACGAAGAAGGTTTAGTGCCGCAACTTCAAACCTTCCTTGTTTGTGTACTGTAAAATATGTACAAATTAGTAGTTTTGCTTCATTTCTAAAGAAGTTGGTTTAGAAAACATACATCTTCATTAGCGAACACTGTGCTGTGTGAAATATGCTAGTTTGGTTCTTGGAATCAGTTGCTTTCCTACGAAGAAGGTTTAGGGCAGCAACTTCAAACCTTCCTTGTTTGTGTAGTCTAACAACATGTACAACTTACTAGTTTGGCTTCATTTCTAAAGTAGTTTTTTTTAAAAAGAAACATCTTCATTGCCAAACACTGTACAGTGTGAAATAAGCTAGTTTGGTTCTAGGAATCAGTTCCTTTCCTACGAAGAAGGTTTAGTGCAGCAAGTTCAAACTTTTCTAATTGGTGTAATCTAACAAGATGTACAACTTAGTAGTTTCACTTTATTTCTAAAGCAGTTTTTTTAGAAAACATACATCTTCACTGCTGAAAACTGTACTGTGTAAAATAAGTTATTTCGGTTCTGGAATCAGTTGCTTTCCTACGAAGATGGTTTAGTGCAGCAACTTCAAACATTTCTAGTTAGTGTAATCTAGGAAGATATACAAATTAGTAGTTTCGCTTCATTTCCAAAACAGTTGGTTTAGAAAACATACATCTTCATTAGCGAACACTGTGCTGTGTGAAATGAGCTAGTTTGGTTCTAGGAATCAGTTGCTTTCCTACGAAGAAGGTTTAGTGCAGCAACTTCAAAGCTTCCTTGTTTGTGTAGTCTAACAAGATGTACAACTGACTAGTTTCGCTTCATTTATAAAGTAGTTTTTTAGAAAACAAACATCTTCATTGCCGAACTCTGTACTGTGTGAAATAAGCTAGTTCGGTTCTAGGAATCAGTTGCTTTCCTACGAAGAAGGTTTAGTGCAGCAAGTTCAAACTTGTCTAGTTAGTGTAATACAACAAGATGTACAACTTAGTTGTTTCACTTCATTTCTAAACCAGTTTGTTTAGGAAACATACATCTTCATTGCCGAATACTGTACTGTGTGAAATCAGTTACTTCGTTTTAGGAATCAGTTGCTTCGCTACGAAGAAGGGTTTAGTGCAGCAACTTGAAACATTTCTAGTTAGTATAATCTAAGAAGATGTACAAATTATTAGTTTCGCTTCATTTCTAAAGCAGTTGGTTTCGAAAACATACATCTTCATTGTCGAACACTGTGCTGTGTGAAATAAGCTAGTTTTTTCAAGGAATCAGTTGCTCTCCTACGAAGAAGGTTTAGTGAATCAACTTCAAACCTTCCTCTTTTGTGTAGTCTAACAAGATGTACAACTTACTAGTTTCGCTTCATTTCTAAAGTAGATTCTTTAGAAAACAAACTTCTTCATTGCCGAACACTCTACTGGGTGAAATAAGTTAGTTCGGTTCTAGGAATCAGTTCCTTTCCTATCAAGTAGGTTTAGTGCAGCAAGTTCAAACTTTTCTAGTTAGTGTAATCTAACAAGATGTACAACTTAGTAGTTTCACTTCATTTCTAAAGCAGTTGGTTTAGAAAACAAACATCTTCATTGGCGAACACTGTGCTGTGTGAAATAAGCTAGTTTGGTTCTAGGAATCAGTTGTTTTCCTATGAAGAAGGTTTAGTGCAGCAGCTTCAAACCTTCCTTGTTTGTGCAGTCTAAGAAGATGCACAAATTACGGGTTTCGCTTCATTTAAAAAATAGTTTGCTTAGAAAACCAACATCTTCATTGCCGAACACTGTACAGTGTGAAATAAGCTAGTTCGTTTCTAGGAATCAGTTGCTTTCCTATGAAGAAGGTTTAGTGTAGCAAGTTCAAACTTTTCTAGTTAGTGTAGTCTAACAAGGTGGACAACTTACTAGTTTGTCATCATATGTAAGGTAGTTTTTTTCAAAAACAAACATCTTCATTGCCGAACACTGTACTGTGTGAAATAAGTTAGTTCGGTTCCAGGAATCAATTACTTTCCTACGAAGTAGGTTTAGTGCAGCAAGTTCAAACTTTTCTAGTTAGTGTAATCTAGCAGGATGTACAAATTAGTAGTTTAGCTTCATTTCTAAAGCAGTTGGTTTAGAAAACATACATCTTCATTGGCGAACACTGTGCTGTGTGAAATAAGCTAATTTGGTTCTAGGAATCAGTTGCTTTCCTACGAAAAAGGTTTAGTGCAGCAACTTCAAACCTTCCTTGTTTGTGTAGTCTAAGAAGATGTCCAACTTACTGGTTTCGCTTCATTTCTAAAGTAGTTTGTTTAGAAAAGAAACATCTTCATTGCTGAAAACTGTACTCTGTGAAATAAGCTAGTTCGTTTCTAGGAATCAGTTGCTTTCCTACGAAGAAGGCTTAGTGCAGCAAGTTCAATCTTTCCTAGATAGTGTAGTCTAACAAGATCGACAACTTACTAGTTTCTCTTCATATCTAAAGTAGTTTTTTTCAAAAACAAACATCTTCATTGCTGAACACTATACTGTGTGAAATAAGCTAGTTCAGTTCTGGGAATCAGTTTCTTTGCTTCTTAAGAAGGTTTAGTGCAGCAAGTTCAAACTTTTCTAGTTAGTGTAGTCTAACAAGATGTACCACTTACCTGTTTCTCTTTATATCTGAAGGAGTTTTTTTCAAAAACAAACATATTCATTGCCGAGCACTGTACTGTGTGAAATAAGCGAGTTCGGTTCTAGTAATCAGTTCCTTTCCTACAAAGAAGGTTTAGTGCATCAAGTTCAAACTTTTCCAGTTTGTGTAATCTAACAAGATGTACAACTTAGTAGTTTCACTTCATGTCTAAATCAGTTTGTTTAGAAAACATACATCTTCATCGCTTAAAACTGTACTGTGTGTAATAAGTTAGTTGGTTCCAGGAATCAGTTGCTTTTCCTACGAAGAAGGTTTAGTGCAGCAGCTTCAAACATTTGTTGTTAGTGTAATCTAAGAAGATATACAAATTAGTAGTTTCTCTTCATTTCTAAAGCAGTTGGTTTAGAATACATACATGTTCATTGCTAACACTGTGCTGTGTGAATTAAGCTACTTTGGTTCTAGGATCAGTGGCTTTCCCACGAAGAAGGTATAGTGTAGCAACTTCAAACCTTCCTTGTTTGTGTACTCTAACAAGATGTATAACTTACTAGTTTCCTTCATTTCTGAAGTAGTTTCTTTAGGAAACAAACATCTTCATTGTTTAACACTGTACTGTGTGAAATAAGATAGTTTGGTTCTCGGAATCAGTTGCTTTCCTGTGAAGAAGGTTTAGTTCAGCAAGTTCAAACTTTTCTAGTTTGTGTAATCTAACAATATGTACGACTTACTAGATTCGCTTCATATCTAAAGTAGTTTGTTTCAAAAACAAACATCTTCATTGCCGAACACTGTACTGTGTGAAATAAGCTAGTTCGGTTCTAGGAATCAGTTGCTTTCCTATGAAGAAGGTTTAGGACAGCAACTTCAAACATATCTAGTTAGTGTAATCTAAGAAGATGTACAAATTAGTAGTTTCGCTTCATTTCTAAAGCAGTTGCTTTAGAAAACATACATCTTCATTGGCGAACACTATGCTGTGTAAAATAACCTAGTTTGGTTGTCGGAATCAGTTGCTTTCCTACGAAGAACGTTTAGTGCAGCAACTTCAAACCTTCCTTGTTTGTGTAGTCTAACAAGATGTACAACTTACTAGTTTCGCTTCATTTCTGAAGCAGTTTCTTTAGAAAACAAACGTCTTCATTGCCAAACTCTGTACTGTGTGAAATAAGCTAGTTCGGTTCTAATAATCAGTTGCTTTCCAACGAAGATGGTTTAGTGCAGCAAGTTAAACTTTTCTAGTTATTGTAGTCTAACAAGATGTACAACTTACCTGTTTCTCTTCATATCTAAAGTAGTTTTTTTCAAAAACAAACATCTTCATTGCAGAACACTGTACTGTGTGATATAAGTTAGTTTGGTTCGAGGAATCAGTTGATTTCCTACGAAGAAGGTTTAGTGCAGCAACTTCAGACATTTCTAGTTAGTGTAATCTAGGAAGATGTACAAATTAGTAGTTTCGCTTCATTTCTAAAGCAGTTGGTTTAGAAAACATACATGTTCATTGGAGAACACTGTGCTGTGCGAAATAAGCTAGTTTGGTTCTAGGAATCAGTTGCTTTCCTACGAAGATGCTTTAGTGCAGCAACTTCAAACCTTCCTTCTTTGTGTAGTCTAACAAGATGTACAACTTACTAGTTTGGCTTCATTTCTAAAGTAGTTCGTTTAGAAAACAAACATCTTCATTGGTTTAACACTGGACTGTGTGAAATAACCTAGTTCAGTTCTAGGAATCAGTTGCTTTCCCTACGAAGAAGGTTTAGTGCAGCATGTTCAAACTTTAGTAGTTATTGTAATCTAAGAAGATGTACAACTTAGTAGTTTCACTTCATTTCTAAAGCAGTTTGTTTAGAAAACATAAATCTTCATTGCCAAAAACTGTACTGTGTGAAATAAGGTAGTTCCGTTCTAGAATCAGTTGCTTTCCTAAGAAGAAGTTTTAGTGCAGCAAGTTCAAACATTTCTAGTTAGTGTAATCTAAGAAGATGTACAAATTAGTAGTTTCACTTCATTTCTAAAGCAGTTGGTTTAGAAAACATACATCTTCATTGGCTAACACTGTGCTGTGTGAAATAAGCTAGTTTGGTTCTAGGAATCAGTTGCTTTCCTACGAAGAAGGTTTAGTGCAGCAAGTTCAAACCTTCCTTGTTTGTGTAATCTAAGAAGATGTACAACTTACTAGTTTCGCTTTCATTTTCAAAGTAGTTTGTTTAGAAAACAAACATCTTCATTGCCGAACACTGTACTGTGTGAAATAATCTAGTTTGGTTCTAGGAATCAGTTGCTTTGCTACTTAAGAAGGTTCAGTGCAGCAAGTTCAAACTTTTCTAATTAGTGTAATCTAACAAGATGTACAACTTAGTAATTTCACTTCATTTCTAAAGCAGTTTGTTTAGAAAAACATACATCTTCATTGCAAAAACTGTACTGTGTGAAATAACCTAGTTCCGTTCCAACAATCAGTTGCTTTCCTATTTAAGAAGGTTTAGTGTAGCAACTTCAAACATTTCTAGGTAGTGTAATCTAAGAAGATGTACAAAGTAGTAGTTTTGCCTTCATTTCTGAAGCAGTTGGTTTAGAAAACATACATCTTCATTGGCGAACACTGTGCTGTGTGAAATAAGCTAGTTTGGTTCTAGGATTCTGTTGCTTTTCTATGAAGAACGTTTAGTGCAGCAACTTCAAACATTTTGTTTGTGTAGTCTAACAAGATGTACAACTTACTAGTTTTGCTTCATTTCTGAAGTAGTTTCTCTAGAAAACAAACATCTTCATTGCCAAACTCTGTACTGTGTGAAATAAGCTAGTCTGGTTCTAATAATCAGTTGCTTTCCAACGAAGAAGGTTTAGTGTAGCAAATTCAAACTTTTCTAGTTAGTGTAGTCTAACAAGATGTACAACTTACCTGTTTCTCTTCATATCTAAAGTAGTTTTTTTCAAAAACAAACATCTTCATTGCTGAACACTGTACTGTGTGATATAACTTAGTTCGGTTCGAGGAATCAGTTGATTTCCTATTAAGAAGTTTTAGTGCAGCAACTTCAGACATTTCTAGTTAGTGTAATCTAAGAAGATGTACAATTTAGTAGTTTCGCTTCATTTCTAAAGCAGTTGGTTTAGAAAACATACATGTTCATTGGAGAAAACTGTGCTGTGTGAAATAAGCTAGTTTGGTTCTAGGAATCAGTTGCTTTCTCTGAAGAAGGTTTAGTGCATAACTTCAAACCTTCTTTCTTTTTATGTAGTCTAACAAGACGTACAACTTACTAGTTTCTTCATTTCTAAAGTAGTTCGTTTATAAAACAGACATCTTCATTGTAACACTGGACTGTGAAATGACCTAGTTCGCTTCTAGAAATCAGTTTCTTTCCTACAAAGAAGGTTTAGTGCAGCAAGTTCAAATTGTACTAGTTATTGTAATCTAAGAAGATGTACAACTTTAGTAGTTTCACTTCATTTCTAAAGCAGTTTGTTTAGAAAAAACATACATCTTCATTGCCGAAAACTGTACTGTGTGAAATAAGGTAGTTCCGTTCTAGGAATCAGTTGCTTTCCTAAGAAGAAGTTTTAGTGCAGCAACTTCAAACATTTCTAGTTAGTGTAATCTAAGAAGATGTACAAATTAGTAGTTTCGCTTCATTTCTAAAGCAGTTGGTTTAGAAAACATACATCTTCATTTAACACTGTGCTGTGTGAAATAAGCTAGTTTGGTTCTAGGAATCAGTTGCTTTCCTACGAAAAAGGTTTAGTGCAGCAACTTCAAACCTTCCTTGTTTGTGTAGTCTAAGAAGATGTACAACTTACTAGTTTCGCTTCATTTTTAAAGTAGTTTGTGTAGAAAACAAACATCTTCATTGCCGAAGACTGTACTGTGTGAAATAATCTAGTTCGGTTCCAGGAATCAGTTCCTTTACTAGGAAGACGGTTTACTGTAGCAACTTCAAACATTTCTAGTTAGTGTAATCTAAGAAGATGTACAAATTAGTAGTTTCGCTTCATTTCTAAAGCAGTTGGTTTAGAAAACATACGTCTTCATTGCTGAACACTGTACTGTGTGTAATAAACTCGTTTGGTTCTAGGAATCAGTTGATTTCCTACGAAAAAGGTTTAGTGCAGCAACTTCAAACCTTCCTTGTTTGTGTAGTCTAACAAGATGTACAACTTACTAGTTTCGCTTCATTTCTAAAGTAGTTTGTTTAGAAAACAAACATCATCATTGCCGAACACTGTACTGTGTGAAATAAGCTAGTTCGGTTCTAGGAATCAGTTCCTTTCCTACGCAGACGGTTTAGTGCAGCAAGTTCAAACTTTTCTAGTTAGTGTAAGCTAACAAGATGTACAACTTAGTGAATTCACTACATTTCTAAAGCAGTTTGTTTAGAAAACATACATCTTCATTGCCTAAAACTGTACTGTGTGAAATAAGGTAATTCCGTTCTAGGAATCAGTTCCTTTCCTACGAAGAAGGTTTAGAGCAGCTACTTCAAACATTTCTAGTTAGTGTAATCTAAGAAGATGTACAAGTTACTAGTTTCCCTTCATTTCTAAAGTAATTTGTTTAGAAAACAAACATCTTCATTGCCGAACTATGTACTGTGTGAAATAAGCTAGTTCTGTTCTAGGAATCAGTTGCTTTCCTACGAAGAAGGTTTAGTGCAGCAAGTTCAAACTTTTCTAGTTAGTGTAATCTAACAAGATGTACAACTTAGTAGTTTCAATTCATTTCTACAGCAGTTTGTTTAGAAAACATACAACTTCATTTCCGAAAACTGTACTGTGTGAAATAAGTTAGTTCGGTTCTAGGAATCAGTTGCTTTCCTACGAAGAATGTTTAGTCCAGCAACTTCAAACCTTCCTTGTTTGTGTAGTCTAACAAGATGTCCAACTTACTAGTTTCACTTCATTTCTAAAGTAGTTTGTTTAGAAAACAAACATCTTCATTGCCCAACACTGTACTGTGTGAAATAAGGTAGTTCGGTTCTAGGAATCAGTTGCTTTCCTAAGAAGAAGGTTTAGTGCACCAACTTCAAACCTTCCTTGTTTGTGAAGTCTAACAAGATGTACAACTTAGTAAATTCACTTCATTTCTAAAGCAGTTTGTTTAGAAAACATACATCTTCATTGCCGAAAACTGTACTGTGTGAAATAACCTAGTTCCGTTCCAACAATCAGTTGCTTTCCTACGAAGAAGGTTTAGTGTAGCAACTTCAAACATTTCTAGGTAGTGTAATCTAAGAAGATGTACAAAGTAGTAGTTTCGCTTCATTTCTGAAGCAGTTGGTTTAGAAAACATATATCTTCATTGGCGAACACTGTGCTGTGTGAAATAAGCTAGTTTGGTTCTAGGATTCAGTTGCTTTTCTATGAAGAACGTTTAGTGCAGCAACTTCAAACCTTCCTTGTTTGTGTAGTCTAACAAGATGTACAACTTACTAGTTTCGCTTCATTTCTGAAGTAGTTTCTCTAGAAAACAAACATCTTCATTGCCAAACTCTGTACTGTGTGAAATAAGCTAGTTCGGTTCTAATAATCAGTTGCTTTCCAACGAAGAAGGTTTAGTGTAGCAAATTCAAACTTTTCTAGTTAGTGTAGTCTAACAAGATGTACAACTTACCTGTTTCTCTTCATATCTAAAGTAGTTTTTTTCAAAAACAAACATCTTCATTGCTGAACACTGTACTGTGTGATATAACTTAGTTCGGTTCGAGGAATCAGTTGATTTCCTATTAAGAAGTTTTAGTGCAGCAACTTCAGACATTTCTAGTTAGTGTAATCTAAGAAGATGTACAATTTAGTAGTTTCGCTTCATTTCTAAAGCAGTTGGTTTAGAAAACATACATGTTCATTGGAGAAAACTGTGCTGTGTGAAATAAGCTAGTTTGGTTCTAGGAATCAGTTGCTTTCCTACGAAGAAGGTTTAGTGCCGCAACTTCAAACCTTCTTTCTTTATGTAGTCTAACAAGACGTACAACTTACTAGTTTCGCTTCATTTCTAAAGTAGTTCGTTTATAAAACAGACATCTTCATTGCGAACACTGGACTGTGTGAAATGACCTAGTTATTCTAGGAATCAGTTGCTTTCCTACAAAGAAGGTTTAGTGCAGCAAGTTCAAATTGTACTAGTTATTGTAATCTAAGAAGATGTACAACTTAGTAGTTTCACTTCATTTCTAAAGCAGTTTGTTTTTAGAAAACATACATCTTCATTGTGGAAAAACTGTACTGTGTGAAATAAGGTAGTTCCGTTTCTAGGGAATCAGTTGCTTTCCTAAGAAGAAGTTTTAGTGCAGCAACTTCAAACATTTCTAGTTAGTGTAATCTAAGAAGATGTACAAATTAGTAGTTTCGCTTCATTTCTAAAGCAGTTGGTTTTAGAAAACATACATCTTCATTACTTAACACTGTGCTGTGTGAAATAAGCTAGTTTGGTTCTAGGAATCAGTTGCTTTCCCTACTAAAAAGGTTTAGTGCAGCAACTTCAAACCTTCCTTGTTTGTGTAGTCTAAGAAGATGTACAACTTACTAGTTTCGCTTCATTTTTAAAGTAGTTTGTGTAGAAAACAAACATCTTCATTGCCGAAGACTGTACTGTGTGAAATAATCTAGTTCGGTTCCAGGAATCAGTTCCTTTACTAGGAAGACGGTTTACTGTAGCAACTTCAAACATTTCTAGTTAGTGTAATCTAAGAGAAGATGTACAAATTAGTAGTTTAAGCTTCATTTCTAAAGCAGTTGGTTTAGAAAACATACGTCTTCATTGCTGAACACTGTACTGTGTGTAATAAACTCGTTTGGTTCTAGGAATCAGTTGATTTCCTACGAAAAAGGTTTAGTGCAGCAACTTCAAACCTTCCTTGTTTGTGTAGTCTAACAAGATGTACAACTTACTAGTTTCGCTTCATTTCTAAAGTAGTTTGTTTAGAAAACAAACATCATCATTGCCGAACACTGTACTGTGTGAAATAAGCTAGTTCGGTTCTAGGAATCAGTTCCTTTCCTACGCAGACGGTTTAGTGCAGCAAGTTCAAACTTTTCTAGTTAGTGTAAGCTAACAAGATGTACAACTTAGTGAATTCACTACATTTCTAAAGCAGTTTGTTTAGAAAACATACATCTTCATTGCCTAAAAACTGTACTGTGTGAAATAAGGTAATTCCGTTCTAGGAATCAGTTCCTTTCCTACGAAGAAGGTTTAGAGCAGCTACTTCAAACATTTCTAGTTAGTGTAATCTAAGAAGATGTACAAGTTACTAGTTTCCCTTCATTTCTAAAGTAATTTGTTTAGAAAACAAACATCTTCATTGCCGAACTATGTACTGTGTGAAATAAGCTGTTCTGTTCTAGGAATCAGTTGCTTTCCCCATGAAGAAGGTTTAGTGCAGCAAGTTCAAACTTTTCTAGTTAGTGTAATCTAACAAGATGTACAACTTAGTAGTTTCAATTCATTTCTACAGCAGTTTGTTTAGAAAACATACAACTTCATTTCAAAACTGTACTGTGTGAAATAAGTTAGTCTGGTTCTAGGAATCAGTTGCTTTCCCTACGAAGAATGTTTAGTCCAGCAACTTCAAACCTTCCTTGTTTGTGTAGTCTAACAAGATGTCCAACTTACTAGTTTCACTTCATTTTCTAAAGTAGTTTGTTTAGAAAACAAACATCTTCATTGCCCAACACTGTACTGTGTGAAATAAGGTAGTTCGGTTCTAGGAATCAGTTGCTTTCCTAAGAAGAAGGTTTAGTGCACCAACTTCAAACCTTCCTTGTTTGTGAAGTCTAACAAGATGTACAACTTAGTAAATTCACTTCATTTCTAAAGCAGTTTGTTTAGAAAACATACTTCTTCATTGCCGAAAACTGTACTGTGTGAAATAAGGTAGTTCCGTTCTAGGAATCATTTGCTTTCCTATGAAGAAGGTTCAGTTCAGCAACATCAAATATTTCTATTTAGTGCAATCTAAGAAGATGTCCAAATTAGTAGTTTCGCTTCATTTCTAAAGCAGTTGGTTGAGAAAACATACAAATGTATTGGCGAACACTGTGCTGTGTGAAATAAGCTAGTTTGGTTCTAGGAATCAGTTGCTTTCCTACGAAGAAGGTTTAGTGTAGCAAGTTCACACTTTTCGAGTTAGTGTAATCTAACAAGAAATACAACTTAGTAGTTTCAATTCATTTCTACAGCAGTTTGTTTAGAAAACATACATCTTCATTGCCGAAAACTGTACTGTGTGAAATAAGTCAGTTCGGTTCTAGGAATCAATTCCTTTCCTACGAAGAAGGTTTAGTGCAGCAACTTCAAACATTTCTAGTTAGTGTAAACGAAGATGTACAAATTAGTAATTTCGCTTCATTTCTAAAGCAGGTGGTATAGAAAACATACGTCTTCATTGGCAAACACTGTGCTGTGGGAGATAAGGGAGTTTGGTTCTAGGAATCAGTTGCTTTCCTACAAAGAAGGTTTAGTGCAGCAACTTCAAACCTTCCTTGTTTGTGTAGTCTAACAAGATGTACAACTTACTAGTTTCGCTTCATTTCTAAACTAGTTTGTTTAGAAAACAAATATATCCATTGCCAAACACTGTACTTTGTGAAATAAGCTAGTTCTGTTCTAGGAATCAGTTGCTTTCCTACGAAGAAGGTTTAGTGCGGCAACTTCAAACCTTCCTTGTTTGTGTAGTCTAACAAGATGTACAACTTACTAGTTTCGCTTCATTTCTAAATTAGTTTGTTTAGAAAACAAACATCATCATACGTCAACACTGTAATGTGTGAAATAAGCTAGTTCGGTTCTAGGAATCAGTTCCTTTCATACGAAGACGGTTTAGTGCAGGAGGTTAAAACTTTTCTAGTCAGTGTAAGGTAACAATATGTACAACTTAGTAAATTCACTTCATTTCTAAAGTAGTTTGTTTTGAAAATATACATCTTCATTGCCGAAAAGTGTACTGTGTGAAATAAGGGAGTTCCGTTCTAGGAATCAGTTGCTTTCCTACGAAGAAGGTTTAGTGCAGCAAGTTCAAACTTTTCTAGTTAGTGTAATCTAAGAAGATAAACAACTTACTAGTTTCAATTCATTTCTACAGCACTGTGTTTAGAAAACATACATCTTCATTGCCAAAAACTATACTGTGTGAAATAAGTTAGTAGTTCGGTTCTAGGAATCAGTTCCTTTCCTACGAAGACGGTTTAGTAGAGAAAGTTCAAACTTTTCCAGTTAATGTAATCTACCAAAATGTACAACTTAGTAGTTTCACTTCATTTCTAAAGCAGTTTCTTTAGAAAACATACATCTTCATTGCCAAAAACTGTACTGTGTGAAATAAGTTAGTTCGTTTCTAGGAATCAGTTGCTTTCCTACGAAGAAGGTTTATTGTAGCAACTTCAAACATTTCGAGATAGTGTAATCTAAGAAGATGTACAAATTAGTTCTTCCGCTTCATTACTAAAGCAGTTGGTTTAGAAAACATACATCTTCACTTGCGAACACTGTGCTGTGTGAAATAAGCTAGTTTGGTTCTAGGAATCAGTTGCTTTCCTACTTAAGAAGGTTTACTGCAGCAACTTCATACATTTCGTGTTAGTGTAATCGAAGAAGATGTACAACTTACTAGTTTCACTTCATTTCTAAAGTAATTTATTTAGAAAACAAACATCTTCATTGCCGAACTCTGTACTGTGTGAAATAAGATAGTTCTGTTCTAGGAATCAGTTGCTTTCCTATGAAGAAGGTTTAGTGCAGCAAGTTCAAACTTTTCTAGTTAGTGTAATCTAACAAGATGTACAACTTAGTAGTTTCAATTCATTTCTACAGCAGTTTGTTTAGAAAACATACATCTTCATTCCCAAAACTGTACTGTGTGAAATAAGTTAGTTCGGTTCTATTTAATCAGTTGCTTTCCCTCTGAAGACGGTTTAGTGCAGAAAGTTCAAACATTCATAGTTAGTGTCATGTAAATAGATGTACAAATTAGTAGTTTCGCTTCATTTCTCAAGCAGTTGGTTTAGAAAACATACATCTTCATTGGCAAACACTGTGCTGTGTGAAATAAGCAGGTTTGGTTCTAGGAATTAGTTGCTTTCCTATGAGAAAGGTTTAGTGCAGCATCTTCAAACCTTCCTTCTTTGTGTAGTCTAACAGGATGTACAACTTACTAGCTTCGCTTCATTTCTAAAGTAGTTTGTTTAGAAAACAAACATCTTCATTGCCGAAAACTGTAATGTGTGAAATAAGTTAGTTCGGATCTAGGAATCAGTTCCTTTCCTACGAAGACGGTTTAGTGCAGACAGTTCAACGTTTTCTAGTTAATGTAATCTAACAAGATGTACAACTTAGTAGTGTCACTTCATTTCTAAAGCAGTTTGTTTAGAAGATATACATCTTCATTTCCAAAAACTGTACTGTGTGAAATAAGTTAGTTCGGTTCTAGGAATCAGTTGCTTTCCTACGAAGAAGGTTTAGTGCAGCCACTTTAAACATTTCTAGTTAGTGTAATCTAAGAAGATGTACAACTTACTAGTTTCGCTTCATTTCTAAAGTAGTTTCTTTAGAAAACAAACATCTTCATTGCCGAACTCTGTACTGTGTGAAATAAGCAAGTTCGTTTCTAGTAATCAGTTGCGTTCCTACGAAGAAGGTTTAGTGCAGCAACTTCAAACATTTCTAGTTAGTGTAATCTAAGAAAATGAACAAATTAGTAGTTTAAGCTTTCATTTCTACAGCAGTTTTTTGAAAACATATGTCTTCCTTTTGTTTAAAACTGTACTGTGTGAAATAAGTTAGTTCGGTTCTAGGAATCAGTTCCTTTCCAACGAAGATAGTTTAGTGCAGAAAGTTCAAACTTTTCCAGTTAATGTAATCTACGAAGATGTACAACTTAGTAGTTTCACTTCATTTCTAAAGCAGTTTGTTTATAAAACTGTACTGTGTGAAATAAGTTAGTTTGGTTCTAGGAATGAGTTGTTTTCCTACGAAGAAGGTTTAGTGCAGCAACTTCAAACCTTCCTTGTTTGTGTAGTCTATCAAGATATACAACTTACTAGTTTTGCTTCATTTCTAAAGTAGTTTGTTTAGAAAACAAACATCTTCATTGCCGAACACTGTACTGTGTGAAATAAGCTAGTTCGGTTCTAGGAATCAGTTGCTTTCCTACGAAGAAGGTTCAGTTCAGCATGTTCAAACTTTTCTAGTTAGTGTAATCTAACAAGATGTACAACTTAGTAGTTTCACTTCATTTCTAAAGCATTTTGTTTAGAAAACATACATTTTCTTTGTTAAAACTGTCCTGTGTGAAATAAGTTAGTTCGTTCTAGGAATCAGTTGCCTTCCCTACGAAGAACGTTTAGTGCAGCAACTTCAATCATTTCTAGTTAGTGTAATCTAAGAAGATATACAAATTAGTAGTTTAGCTTCATTTCTAAAGCATTATGTTTAGAAAACATACATCTTCATTAGCGAACACTGTGCTGTGTGAAATAAGCTAGTTTGTTTCTAGGAATCAGTTGCTTTCCTACGAAGAAGGTTTAGTGCAGCAACTTCAAACCTTCCTTGTTTGTGTAGTCTAACAAGATGTACAACTTGCTTGTTTCGCTTCATTTCTAAGGTAGTTTGTTTAGAAAACAAACATCTTCATTGTCGAACACTGTACTGTGTGAATTAAGCTAGTTCGGTTCTAGGAATCAGTTGCTTTCCTACGAAGAAGGTTCAGTGCAGCAAGTTCAAACTTTTCTAGTTAGTGTAATCTAACAAGATGTACAACTTAGTAGTTTCACTTCATTTCTACAGCAGTTTGTTTAGAAAACATACATCTTCATTTCCGAAAAATGTACTGTGTGAAATAAGCTAGTACAGTTCTAGGAATCAGTTGCTTTCCTACGAATAAGGTTTAGTGCAGCCACTTCAAACATTTCCAGTTAGTGTAATCTAAGAAGATGTACAACTTACTAGTTTCGTTTCATTTCTAAAGTAGTTTGTATAGAAAAGAAACATCTTCATTGCCGAACTCTGTACTGTGTGAAATAAGCAAGTTCGGTTCTAGGAATCAGTTGCTTTCCTACGAAGCAGGTTTAGTGTAGCAACTTCAAACATTTCTAGTTAGTGTAATCTAAGAAGATGTACAAATTAGTAGTTTTGCTTCATTTCTAAAGCAGTTAGTTTAGAAAACATACACCTTCACATGAACACTGTGCTGTGTGAAATAAGTTAGTTTGGTTCTAGGAATCAGTTCCTTTCCAACAAAGAAGGTTTAGTGCAGCAAGTTCAAACCTTCCTTGTTTGTGTAGTCTAACAAGTTGTACAACTTACTAGTTTAACTTCATTTCTAAAGTAGTTTGTTTAGAAAACATACATCTTCATTGCTGAAAACTGTACTGTGTGAAATAAGTTAGTTTGGTTCTAGGAATCAGTTGTTTTCCTCCAAGAAGGTTTAGTGCATCCACTTCAAACATTTCTAGTTAGTGTAATCTAAGAAGATGTACAACTTACTAGTTTTGCTTCATTTTCTAAAGTAGTTTGTTTAGAAAACAAACATCTTCATTGCCTAACTCTGTACAGTATGTAATAAGCTAGTTCTGTTCTAGGAATCAGTTGCTTTCCTACTAAGAAGGTTTAGTGCAGCAAGTTCAAACTTTTCTAGTTAGTGTAATCTATCAAGATGTACAGCTTAGTAGATTCAATTCATTTCTACAGCAGTTTGTTTAGGAAACATACATCTTCATGCCAAAAACTGTACTCTGTGAAAGAAGTTAGTTCGGTACTAGGGAATCAGTTGCTTTCCTACGAAGAACGGTTTAGTGCAGAAAGTTCAAACATTTATAGTTAGTGTAATCTAAGAAGATATACAAATTAGTAGATTCGCTTCATTTCTAAAGCAGTTTGTTTAGAAAACATCCATCTTCCTTCGAAAACTGTACTGTGTAAAATAAGTAAGTTTGTTTCTAGGAATCTGCTGCTTTCCTACTGAAGAAGGTTTAGTGCAGCAACTTCAAACATTTCTAGTTAGTGTAATCTAAGAAGATGTACAAATTAGTAGTTTCGCTTCATTTCTACAGCAGTTTTTTTAGAAAACATACATCTTCATTGCCGAAAAGTGTACTGTGGGAAATAAGCTATTTCGAACTCTGTACTGTGTGAAATAAGCTAGTTCTGTTCTAGGAATCAGTTGCTTTCCTACAAAGAAGGTTTAGTGCACCAAGTTTAAACTTTTCTATTTAGTGTAATCTCACAAGATGTACAACTGATTAGTTTCAATTCATTTCTACAGCAGTTTGTTTAGAAAACATACATCTTCATTGCCGAAAACTCTACTGTGTGAAATAAGGTTGTTCCGTTCTAGGAATCAGTTGCTTTCCTACGAAAAATGTTTAGTTCAGCAACTTCAAACATTTATAGTTAGTGTAATCTAAGAAGATGTACAAATTAGTAGTTTCGCTTCATTTCTAAAGCAGTTGGTTTAGAAAACATACATCTTCATTGGCGAACACTGTGCTGTGTGAAATAAGCTAGTTTGGTTCTGGGAATCAGTTGCTTTCCTACGAAGAAGGTTCAGTGCAGCAACTTCAAACCTTCCTTGTTTGTGTAGTCTAACAAGATATACAACTTACTAGTTTCGCTTCATTTCTAAAGTAGTTTGTTTAGAAAACAAACATCTTCATTGCTGAACACTATACTGTGTGAAATATGGTAGTTCGGTTCTAGGAATCAGTTGCTTTCCTACGAAGAAGGTTCAGTGCAGCAAGTTCAAACTTTTCTACGTAGTGTAATCTAACAAGATGTACAACTTAGTAGTTTCACTTCATTTCTAAAGCAGTTTGTTTAGAAAACATATATCTTCATTGCCGAAAACTGTACTCTGTGAAATAAGTTAGTTCGGTTCTAGGAATCAGTTGCTTTGCTACTAACAAGGTTTAGTGCAGCAACTTCAAACATTTCTAGTTAGTGTAATCTAAGAAGATGTACAAATTAGTAGTTTCACTTCATTTCTAAACAGTTTGTTTGAGAAAACACACATCTTCATTGCCTAACACTGTGCAGTATGTAAAATAAGCTATTTTGGTTCTAGGAATCAGTTGCTTTCCTATAAAGAAGGTTTAGTGCAGCAACTTCAAACCTTTAATGTTTGTGTAGTCTAACAGGATGTACAACTTACTAGTTTCGCTTCATTTCTAAAGTAGTTTGTTTAGAAAACAAACATCTTCATTGCCAAAACTCTACTGTGTGAAAGAAATTAGTTCGGTTCTAGGAATCAGTTGCTTTCCGTACGAAGACGGTTTAGTGCAGAAAGTTCAACATTTATAGTTAGTGTAATGTAACAAGATGTACAACTTAGTAGTTTCACTTCATTTCTAAAGCAGTTTGTTTAGAAAATATACATCTTCATTTCCAAAAAGTGTACTGTGTGAAATAAGTTAGTTAGTTCTAGGAATCAGTTGCTTTCCTACTGAAGAGGGTTTAGTGCAGCAACTTCAAACATTTCTAGTTAGTGTAATCTAAGAAGATGTACAAATTAGTAGTTTCGCTTCATTTCTAAAGTAATTTGTTTAGAAAACAAACATCTTCATTGCGAAAAAGTTAAGCTATTTGAACTCTGTACTGTGTGAAATAAGCTGGTTCTGTTCTAGGAATCAGTTGCTTTCCTACAAAGAAGGTTTAGTGCAGCAAGTTTAAACTTTTCCAGTTAGTGTAATCTAACAAGATGTACAACTGATTAGTTTCAATTCATTTCTACAGCAGTTAGTTTAGAAAACATACATCTTCATTTCCAAAACTCTACTGTGTGAAATAAGGTTGTTCCGTTCTAGGAATCAGTTGCTTTCCTACAAAAAATGTTTAGTGCAGCAAGTTCAAACATTTATAGTTAGTGTAATCTAAGAAGATGTACAAATTAGTAGGCTTCATTTCTAAAGCAGTTGGTTTATAAAACATACATCTTCATTGGTGAACACTGTGCTGTGTGAAATAAGCTAGTTTGGTTCTGGGAATCAGTTGCTTTTACGAAGAAGGTTCAGTGCAGCAACTTCAAACCTTCCTTGTTTGTGTAGTCTAACAAGATATACAACTTATTAGCTTCATTTCTAAAGTAGTTTGTTTAGAAAAAAACATCTTCATTGCCCAAAACTATACTGTGTGAAATATGGTAGTTCGGTTCTAGGAATCAGTTCCTTTCCTACGAAGAAGGTTCAGTGCAGAAAGTTCAAACTTTTCTAGTTAGTGTAATCTAACAAGATGTACAACTTAGTAGTTTCACTTCATTTCTAAAGCAGTTTGTTTAGAAAACATATATCTTCATTTCTAAAACTGTACTCTGTGAAATAAAGCTGGTTCTAGGAATCAGTTGCTTTGCTACTAAGAACAAGTGCAGCAACTTCAAACATTTCAGTTAGTGTAATCTAAGAAGATGTACAAATTAGTAGTTTCACTTCATTTCTAAACAGTTGGTTGAGAAAACATACATCTTCATTGGCGTACACTGTGCTGTGTAAAATAAGCTATTTTGGTTCTAGGAATCAGTTGCTTTCCTATAAAGAAGGTTTAGTGCAGCAACTTCAAACCTTTAATGTTTGTGTAGTCTAACAAGATGTACAACTTACTAGTTTTGCTTCATTTCTAAAGTAGTTTGTTTAGAAAACAAACATCTTCATTGCCAAAACTCTGTACTGTGTGAAATAAATTAGTTCGGTTCTAGGAATCAGTTCCTTTAAATGCGAAGACGGTTTAGTGCAGAAAGATTTCTAGTTAATGTAACTAACAAGATGTACAACTTAGTAGTTTCACTTCATTTCTAAAGCAGTTTGTTTAGAAAATATACATCTTCATTTCCAAAAAGTGTACTGTGTGAAATAAGTTAGTTCAGTTCTAGGAATCAGTTGCTTTCCTACGAAGAGGGTTTATGGCAGCCACTCTAAACTTTTCTAGTTAGTGTAATCTAAGAAGATGTACAACTTACTAGTTTCGCTTCATTTCTAAAGTAATTTGTTTAGAAAACAAACATCTTCATTGCTGAACTCTGTACTGTGTGAAATAAGCTGGTTCTGTTCTAGGAATCAGTTGCTTTCCTACGAAGAAGGTTTAGTGCAGCAAGTTCAAACTTTTCCAGTTAGTGTAATCTAACAAGATGTACAACTTAGTAGTTTCAATTCATTTCTACAGCAGTTAGTTTAGAAAACATACATCTTCATTTCCCAAAACTGTACTGTGTGAAATAAGTTAGTTGGTTCTAGTCTACAAAGACGGTTTAGTGCAGAAAGTTCAAACATTTATATTTAGTGTAAACTAAGAAGATGTACAAATTGGTAGTTTCGCTTCATTTCTAAAGCAGTTGGTTTATAAAACATACATCTTCATTGGTGAACACTGTGCTGTGTGAAATAAGCTAGTTTGGTTCTAGGAATCAGTCGCTTTCCTACAAAAAAGGTTTAGTGCCGCAACTTCAAACCTTCCTTGTGTGTGGAGTCTAAAAGGATGTACAACTTATTAGTTTCGCTTCATTTCTAAAGTAGTTTGTTTAGAAAAAAAACATCTTCATTGCCCAAAACTGTACTGTGTGAAATAAGTTAGTTCGGATCTAGGAATCAGTTCCTTTCCTACGAAGACGGTTTAGTGCAGAAAGTTCAACCTTTTCTAGTTAATGTAATCTAACAAGATGTACAATTTAGTAGTTTCACTTCATTTCTAAAGCAGTTTGTTTAGAAAACATATATCTTCATTTCCGAAAACTCTACTGTGTGAAATAAGCTAGCTCGGTTCTAGGAATCAGTTGCTTTCCTACGAAGAACATTCAGTGCAGCAACTTCAAACATTTCTAGTTAGTGTAATCTAAGAAGATATACAAATTAGTAATTTTGCTTCATTTCTAAAGCAGTTGGTTTAGAAAACATACATGTTCATTGGCGAACACTGTGCTGTGTGAAATAAGCTAGTTTGGTTCTACGAATCAGTTGCTTTCCTATGAAGAAGGTTTAGTGCAGCAACTTCAAACATTTCTTGTTAGTGTAACCGAAGAAGATGTACAACTTACTAGTTTTGCTTCATTTCTAAAGTAATTTGTTTAGAAAACAAACATCTTCATTGCCGAACTCTGTACTGTGTGAAATAAGCTAGTTCTGTTCTAGTAATCAGTTGCTTTCCTGCGAAGAAGGTTTAGTGCAGCAAGTTCAAACATTTCTAGTTAGTGTAATCTAACAAGATGTACAACTCAGTATTTTCAATTCATTTCTACAGCAGTTTGTTTAGAAAACATACATCTTTATTGCCGAAAACTGTACCGTGTGAAATAAGTTAGTTCTGTTCTAGGAATCAGTTGCTTTCCTACGAAGACGGTTTAGTGCAGAAAGTTCAAACATTTCTAGTTAGTGTAATCTAAGAAGATGTACAAATTAGTATTTTCGCTTCATTTCTAAAGCAGTTGGTTTAGAAAACATACATCTTCATTGGCGAACACTGTGCCGTGTGAAATAAGCTAGTTTGGTTCTAGGAATCAGTTGCATTCCTACGAAGAAGGTTTAGTGCAGCAACTTCAAACCTTCCTTGTTTGTGTAGTCTAACAAGATGTACAACTTACTAGTTTCGCTCCATTTCTAAAGTAGTTTGTTTAGAAAACAAACATCTTCATTGCCGAACGCTGCACTGTGTTAAATAAGCTAGTTCGGTTCTAGGAATCCGTTGCTTTCCTATGAAGAAGGTTCGGTGCAGCAAGTTCAAACTTTTCTAGTTAGTGTAATCTAACAAGATGTGAACCTTAGTTGTTTCACTTCATTTCTAAAGCAGTTTGTTTAGAAAACATACATCTTCATTGCCGAATACTGTACTGTGTGAAATAAGGTAGTTCCGTTCTAGGAATCAGTTGCTTTCCTACGAAGAAGGTTTAATTCAGCAACTTCAAACATTTCTAGTTAGTGTAATCTAAGAAGATGTACAAATTGGTAGTTTCGCTTCATTTCTAAAGCAGTTGGTTTAGAAAACATACATCTTCATTGGCGAACACTGTGCTGTGTGAAATAAGCAAGTTTGGTTCTAGGAATCAGTTGCTTTCCTACGAAGAAGGTTTAGTGCAGCAACTTCAAACCTTCCTTGTTTGTGTAGTTTAAGACGATGTACAACTTACTACTTTTGCATCATTTCTAAAGTAGTTTGTTTAGAAAACAAACATTTTCATTGCCCAAAACTGTACTGTGTGAAATAAGTTAGTTCGGATCTAGGAATCAGTTCCTTTCCTACGAAGACGGTTTAGTGCAGAAAGTGCAAACTTTTCTAATTAATGTAATCTAACAAGATATACAACTTCGTAGTTTCACTTCATTTCTAAAGCAGTTTGTTTAGAAAATATACATCTTCATTACCAAAAACTGTACTGTGTGAAATAAGGTAGTTCGGTTCTAGGAATCAGTTGCTTTCCTACGAAGAAGGTTTAGTGCAGCCACTTCACACATTTCTAGTTAGTGTAATCTAAGAAGATGTACAACTTACTAGTTTTGCTTCATTTCTAAAGTCGTTTGTTTAGAAAACAAACATCTTCATTGCCGAACTCTGTACTGTGTGAAATAAGCTAGTTCTGTTCTCGGAATCAGTTGCTTTCCTACGAAGAAGGTTTAGTGCAGCAAGTTCAAACTTTTCTACTTAGTGTAAGCTAACAAGATGTACAACTTAGTAGTTTCAATTCATTTCTACAGCAGTTTGTTTAGAAAACATACATCTTCATTTCCGAAAACTGTACTGTTTGAAATAAGCTAGTTCAATTCTAGGAATCAGTTGCTTTCCTATGAAGAAGGTTTAGTGCAGCAACTTGAAACATTTCTAGTTAGTGTAATCGAAGTAGATATACAAATTAGTAGTATCGCTTCATTTCTCCAGCAGTTTTTTTTAGAAAACATATATCTTCATTGCTGAAAACTGTACTGTGGGAAATAAGCTAGTTCGGTTCTAGGAATCAGTTGCTTTCCAACGAAGAAGGTTCAGTGCAGCAACTTCAAACCTTCCTTGTTTGTGTAGTCTAACAAGATGTACAACTTACTAGTTTCGCTTCATTGCTAAAGTAGTTTGTTTAGAAAAGAAACACCTTCATTGTCGAACACTCTACAGTGTGAATTAAGCTACTTCGGTTTTAGGAATCAGTTGCTTTCCTATGAAGAAGGTTTAGTGCAGCAAGTTCAAACTTTTCTAGTTAGTGTAATCTAACAAGATGTACAACTGAGTAGTTTCACTTCATTTCTACAGCAGTTTGGTAAGAAAACATACATCTTCATTTCCGAAAACTGTACTGTGTGAAATAAGTTAGTTCGGTTCTAGGAATTAGTTGCTTTCCTACGAAGACGTTTCAGTGCAGAAAGTTCAAACTTTTCCAGTTAATGTAATCTACGAAGATATGCAACTTAGTACTTTCATTTCATTTCTAAAGCAGTTTGTTTAGAAAACATACATCTTCATTGAACAAAACTGTACTGTTTGAAATAAGTTAGTTCGGTTCTAGGAATCAGTTGCTTTCCTAAGAAGAATGTTTAGTGCAGCAACTTCAAACATTTCTAGTTAGTGTAATCTAAGAAGATGTACAAATTAGTAGTTTCGCTTCATTTCTAAAGCAGTTGGTTTAGAAAACATACATCTTCATTGGAGAACACTGTGCAGTGTAAAATAAGCTAGTTTGGTTCTAGGAATCAGTTGCTTTCGTACGAAGAAGGTTTAAAGCAGCAAGTTCAAACTTTTCTAGTTAGTGTAATCTAACAAGATGTACAACTTAGTAGTTTCAATTCATTTCTACAGCAGTTTTTTTAGAAAACATACATCTTCATCGGTGAACACTGTACTGTGTGAAATAACCTAGTTCGGTTCGAGGAATCAGTCGCTTGCCTACGAAGAAGGTTCAGTGCAGCAAGTTCAAACTTATCTAGTTAGTGTAATCTAACAACATATACAACTTAGTAGGTTCACTTCATTTCTAAAGCAGTTAGTTTAGAAAACATACATCCTCATTGCCGAAAAATGTACTGTGTGAAATAAGTTACTTCGGTTGTAGGTATCAGTTGCTTTCCTACGAAGAAGGTTTAGTGCAGCAACTTCAAACATTTCTAGTTAGTGTAATCTAAGGAGATTTACAAATTAGTAGTTTTGCTTCATTTCTAAAGTAGTTGGTTTAAAAAACATACATCTTCTTTGCCGAACACTGTGCTGTGTGAAATAAGCTAGTTTGGTTCTAGGAATCAGTTGCTTTCCTACGAGGACGGTTTAGTGCAGAAAGTTCAAACATTTATAGTTAGTGTAATGTAAGAAGATGTACAAATTAGTAGTTTCGCTTCATTTCTAAAGCAGTTTGTTTAGAAAACATAAATATTCATTTCCGAAAACTGCACTGTGTGAAATAAGTTAGTTTGGTTCTAGGAATTAGTTGCTTTCCTACTAAGAAGGTTTAGTGCAGCAACTTCAAACATTTCTAGTTAGTGTAATCTACGAAGATGTACAAATTAGTAGTTTCGCTTCATTTCTAAAGCAGTTGGTTTAGAAAACATACATCTTCACTGGCGAACACTGTGCTGTGTGAAATAAGCTGGTTTGGTTCTAGGAATCAGTTGCTTTCCTACAAACAAGCTTTAGTGCAGCAACTTCAAACCTTCCTTGTTTGTGCAGTCTAGCAGGATGTACAATTTACTAGTTTCGCTTCATTTGTAAAGTAGTTTGTTTAGAAAACAAACATCTTCATTGCCCAAAAATGTACTGTGGGAAATAAGTTAGTTCGGTTGTAGTAATCAGTTGCTTTCTTACGAAGAAGGTATAGTGCAGCAACTTCAAACATTTCTAGTTAGTGTAATCTAAGAAGATGTACTAATTAGTAGTTTCGCTTCATTTCTACAGCAGTTTTTTTAGAAAACATACATTTTCATTGCCGAAAACTATACTGTGGGAAATAAGCTGGTTCGGTTCTAGGAATCAGTTGCTTTCCTACGAAGAAGGTTTAGTGAAGCAACTTCAAACCTTCCTTGTTTGTGTAGTCTAAAAAGATGTACACCTTGCTAGTTTTGCTTCATTGCTAAAGTAGTTTGTTTAGAAAACAAACACCTTCATTGCTGAACTCTCTACTGTGTGAATTGAGCTAGTTCTTTTTTAGGAATTAGTTGCTTTCCTACGAAGAAGGTTTAGTGCAGCAAGTTCAAACTTTTCTAGTTAGTGTAATCTAACAAGATGTACAAGTGAGTAGTTTCAATTCATTTCTACAGCAGTTTGTTTAGAAAACATATATCTTCATTTCCAAAAACTGTACTGTTTGAAATAAGTTAGTTCGGTTCTAGGAATCAGTTGCATTCCTACGAAGAAGGTTTAGTGCAGCAACTTCAAACATTTTAGTTAGTGTAATCTAAGAAGATGTACAAATTAGTTGTTTCGCTTCATTTCTAAAGCAGTTCTTTTAGAAAACATACATCTTCATTGGCGAACACTGTGTTGTGTGAAATAAGCTAGTTTGGTTCTAGGAATCACTTGCATTCTTTTGAAGTAGGTTTAGTGCAGCAAGTTCAAACCTTCCTTGTTTTTGTAGTCGAACAAGACGTACAACTTGTTAGTTTTGCTTCATTTCTAAAGTAGTTTGTTTAGAAAACAAACATCTTCATTGCCGTACTCTGTACTGTGTGAAATACGCTAGTTCTGTTCTAGGAATCAGTTGCTTTCCTACGGAGAAGGTTCACTGCAGCAAGTTCAAACTTTTCTAGTTAGTGTTATCTAACAAGATGTACAACTTAGTAGTTTCAATTCATTTCTACAGCAGTTTGTTTAGAAAACATACATCTTCATTGTCGAAAACTGTACTGTATGAAATAAGTTAGTTCGTTTCTAGAAATCAGTTGCTTTCCTACGAAGATGGTTTAAGGCAGAAAGTTCAAACTTTTCTAGTTAATGTAATCTAACAAGATGTACAACTTAGTAGTTTCACGTCATTTATAAAGCAGTTTGTTTAGAAAACATACATCTTCATTTCCGAAAACTCTACAGTGTGTAATAAGATACTTCGATTCTAAGAATCAGTTGCTTTCCTACGAAGAAGGTATAGGGCAGCAACTTCAAACATTTTAGTTAGTGTAATATAAGAAGATGTACAAATTAGTAGTTTCGCTTCATTTCTAAAGCAGTTCGTTTAGAAAACATACATCTACATTGGCGAACACTGTGCTGTGAGAAATAAGCTACTTTGGTTCTAGGAATCACTTGCATTCCTATGAAGTAGGTTTAGTGCAGCAACTTCAAACCTTCCTTGTTTGTGTAGTCTAACCAGATGCACAACTTCCTAGTTTCGCTTCATTTCTACAGTACTTTGTTTAGAAAACAAACACCTTCATTGCCGAACTCTGTACAGTGTGAAATAAGGTAGTTCTGTTATAGGAATCAGTTGTTTTCCTACGAAGAATGTTTAGTGCAGCAAGTTCAAACCTTTCTAGTTATTGAAATCTAATAAGATATACAACTTAGTAGTTTCAATTCATTTCTACAGCAGTTTGTTTAGAAAACATGCATCTTCATTGCCGAAAACTGTACTGTGTGAAATAAGTTAGTTCGGTTCTAGGAATCAGTTGCTTTCCTCCGAAGAAGGTTCAGTACAGAAAGGTCAAACTGTTCTAGTTATTGTAATCTAACAAGATATACAACTTAGTAGTTTCACTTCATATCTAAAGCAGTTTGTTTAGAAAACATACATCTTCATTGCCGAAAACTGTACTGTGTGAAATAACTTAGTTCGGTTCTAGGAATCAGTTGCTTTCCTACGAAGAAGGTTTAGTGCAGCAACTTCAAACATTTCTAGTTAGTGTAAGCTAAGAGGATGTACAAAATAGTAGTTTCGCTTCATTTCTAAAGCAGTTGGTTTAGAAAACATACATCTTCATTGGCGAACACTGTGCTGTGTGAAATAAGCTAGTTTGGTTCTAGGAATCAGTTCCTTTCCTAGGAAGAAGGTTCAGTGTAGCAAGTTCAAACTTTTCTAGTTAGTGTAATCTAACAAGATGTACAACTTAGTAGTTTCATTTCATTTCTAAAGCAGTTTGCTTAGAAAACATAGATCTTCATTGCCGAATACTGTACTGTGTGAAATAAGTTAGTTCGGTTCTAGGAATCATTTCCTTTCCTACGAAGACGGTTTCGTGCGGAAAGTTCAAACTTTTCCAGTTCATGTAATCTACGAAGATGTACAACTTAGTAGTTTCACTTCATTTCTAATGCAGTTTGTTTAGAAAACAAACATATTCATTGACGAACACTGTACTGTGTGAAATAAGTTAGTTCGGTTCTAGGAATCAGTTACTTTCCTACGCAGGTTTAGTGCAGCAACTTCAAACCTTCCTTGTTTGTGTAGTCTAACAAGATGTACAATGTACTAGTTTCGCTTCATTTCTAAAGTAGTTTGTTTAGAAAACAAACATCATCATTGCCGAACACTGTACTGTGTGAAATACGTTAGTTCGGTTCTAGGAATCAGTTGCTTTGCTACGAAGAAGGTTTAGTGCAGCAAGTTCAAACTTCTCTAGTTAGTGTAATCTAACAAGATGTACAACTTAGTAGTTTTAATTCATTTCTACAGCAGTTTGTTTAGAAAACAAACACCTTCATTGCCGAACTCTGTACTGTGTGAAATAAGATAGTTCTGTTCTATGAATCAGTTGCTTTCCTACGAAGAAGGTTTAGGGCAGCAAGTTCAAACTCTTCTAGATAGTGTAATATAACAAGATGTACAACTTAGTAGTTTCAATTCATTTCTACAGCAGTTTGTTTAGAAAACATACCTCTTAATTGCCAAAAACTGTACTGTGTGAAATAAGTTAGTTCGGTTCTAGGAATCAGTTCCTTTCCTACAAAGACGGTGTAGTGCAGAAATTTCAAACTTTTCAGTTAATGTAATCTACGAAGATGTACAACTTAGTAGTTTCACTTCATTTCTAAAGCAGTTTGTTTAGAAAACATACATCTTCATTGCTGAAGACTTTACTGTGTGAAATAAGTTAGTTCGGTTCTAGGAATCAGTTGCTGTTCTACGAAGAAGGTTTAGTGCAGCAACTTCAAACATTTCTAGTTAGTGTAATCTAAGAAGACGTACAAATTAGTAGTTTCGCTTCATTTCTAAAGCAGTTTGTTTAGAAAACATACATATTCATTGGTACACACTGTGCTGTGTGAAATAAGGTAGTTTTGTTGTAGGAATCAGTTGCTTTCCTACGAAGAAGGTTTATTGCAGTAACTTCAAACCTTCCTTGTTTCTGTAGTCTAAGAAGATGTACAACTTACTAGTTTCGCTTCATTTCTAAAGTAGTTTGTTTAGAAGACATACATCTTCCTTGGCGAACACTGTGCTGTTTGAAATAAGCTAGTTTGGTTCTAAGAATCAGTTGCTTTCCTACGAAGAATGTTTAGTGCAGCAACTTCAAACCTTCCTTGTTTGTGTAGTCTAACAAGATGTACAACTTACTAGTTTCGCTTCATTTCTAAATTAGTTTGTTTAGAAAACAAACATCTTCATTGCCGAACACTGTACTGTGTGAAATAAGCTAGTTCGGTTCTATGAATCAGTTGCTTTCCTACGAAGAATGTTTAGTGCAGCTAGTTCAAACTTTTCTAGTTAGAGTAATCTAACAAGATGTACAACTTAGTAGTTTCACTTCATTTCTAAAGCAGTTTTCTTAGAAAACGTACATCTTCATTTCCGAAAACTGTACTGTGTGAAATAAGCTAGTTCGGATATAGGAATCAGTTGCTTACCTACGAAGAAAGTTTAGTGCAGCAACTTCAAATATTTCTAGTTAGTGTAATATAAGAAGATGTTCAAATTAGTAATTTCGCTTCATTTCCAAAGCAGTTGGTTTAGAAAATTTACATCTTCATTAGCAAACACTGTGCTGTGTGAGATAAGGGAGTTTGGTTCTAGCAATCAGTAGCTTTCCTACGAAGAAAGTTTAGTGTAGCAACTTCAAACCTTCCTTGTTTGTGTAGTCTAAGAAGATGTACCACTTAGTAGTTTCGCTTCATTTCTAAACTAGTTTGTTTACACAACAAACATCTCCTTTGCCAAACACTGTACTTTGTTTAATAAGCTAGTTCTGTTCTAGGAATCAGTTGTTTCCTACGAAGAAGGTTTAGTACAGCAACTTCAAACCTTCCTTGTTTGTGTAGTCTAACAAGATGTACAACTTAATAGTTACACTTCATTCCTAAAGTAGTTTGTTTAGAAAACAAACATCTTCATTGCCGAACACTGTCCTGTGTGAAATAAGGTACTTGGGTTCTAGGAATCAGTTGCTTTCCTACGAAGAAGGTTTAGTGCAGCAAGTTCAAACTTTTCTAGTTAGTGTAATCTCACAAGATGTACAACTTGGTAGTTTCACTTCATTTCTAAAGCAGTTTGTTTGGAAAACATACATCTTTATTGCCGAAAACTGTAATGTGTGAAATAAGTTAGTTCGTTTCTAGGAATCAGTTGCTTTCCTACGAAGAAGGTTTAGTGCAGCAACTTCAAACATTTCTAGTTAGTGTAATCTACGAAGATTTACAACTTACTAGTTTCGCTTCATTTCTAAATTAGTTTGTTTAGAAAAAAAACATCTTCATTGCCGAACTCTGTACTGTGTGAAATAAGCTAGTTCTGTTCTCGGAATCAGTTGCTTTCCTATGAAGAAGGTTTAGTGCAGCAACTTCAAACCTTCCTTGTTTATGAAGTCTAACAAGATATACAACTTACTAGTTTCGTGTCATTTCTAAAGTAGTTTGTTTAGAAAACAAACAACTTCGTTGCCGAACACTCTACTGTGTGAAATAAGCTAGTTCTGTTTTAGGAATTAGCTGCTTTCCTACGAAGAAGGTTTAGTGCAGCAACTTCAAACCTTCCTTGTTTGTGTAGTCTAACAAGATGTACAACTTTCAAAATTCGCTTCATATCTAAGGTAGTTTGTTACAAAAACAAACATCTTCATTGCTGAACAGTGTACTATGTGAACTAAGCTAGTTCAGTTCTATGAATCAGTTGCTTTCCTACGAAGAAGGGTTAGTGCAGCAAGTTCACACTTTTCTAGTTAGTGTAATCTAACAAGATGTACAACTTACTAGTTTCACTTCATTTCTAAAGCAGTTTGTTTAGAAAACATACATCTTCATTTCCGAAAACTGTACTGTGTGAAATAATTAGTTTGGTTCTAGGAATTAGTTGCTTTCCTACGAAGAACGTTTAGTGCAGCAAGTTCAAACTTTTCTAGTTAGTGTAATCTAACAATATTTACAACTTAGTAGTTTCACTTCATTTCTAAAGCAGTTTGTTTAGAAAACATACATCTTCCTTGCCGAAAACTGTACTGTGTGAAATAAGTTAGTTCGGTTCTAGGAATCAGTAGCTTTCCTACGAAGAAGGTGTAGTCCAGCAACTTCAATCCTTCCTTGTTTGTGTAGTCTAAGAAGATGTACAACTTACTACTTTCGCTTCATTTCTAAAGTAGTTTGTTTAGAAAATAAACATCTTCATTGCCGTACACTGTTTCTGTGTGAAATATGCTAGTTCGTTTCTAGGAATCAGTTGCTTTCCTACGAAGAAGGTTTAGTGCAGCAAGTTCAAACTTTTCTAGTTAGTGTAATTTAACAAGATGTACAACATAGTAGTTTCAATTCATTTCTACAGCAGTTTGTTTAGAAAACATACATCTTCTTTGCCGAAAACTGTAATGTGTGAAATAAGTTAGTTCGTTTCTAGGAATCAGTTCCTTTCATGCGAAGACGGTTTAGTGCAGCAAGTTCAAACTTTTCTTGTCAGTGCAAGCTAACAAGATGTACAACTTAGTAAATTTACTTCATTTCTAAAGCACTTGGTTTAGAAAACATACATATTCATTGCCGAAAACTGTAGTGTGTGAAATAAGTTAGTTCGTTTCTAGGAATCAGTTGCTTTCCTACGAAGAAGGTTTAGTGCAGCAACTTCAAACCTTCCTTGTTTGTGTAGTCTAACAAGATGTACAACTTACTAGTTTCACTTCATTCCTAAAGTAGTTTGTTTAGAAAACAAACACCTTCATTGCCGAATTGTCTACTGTGTGAAATAAGCTAGTTCTGTTCTAGGAATCAGTTGCTTTCTTACGAAGAACCTTTAGTGCAGCAAGTTCAAACTTTTCTAGTCAGTGTAATCTAACAAGATGTACAACTTAGTTGTTTCAATTCATTTCTACAGCAGTTTTTTAGAAAACATACATCTTCATTTCCGAAAACTGTAATGTGTGAAATAAGTTAGTTCGGTTCTAGGAATCAGTTCCTTTCCTACGAAGGCGGTTTAGTGCAGAAAGTTCAAACTTTTCCAGTTAATGTAATCTACGAAGATGTACAAGTTAGTAGTTTAACTTCATTTCTAAAGCAGTTTGTTTAGAAAACATACACCTTCATTGCCGAAAACTGTACTGTGTGATATAAGTTAGTTCAGTTCTAGGAATCAGTTGCTTTCCTACGAAGAAGGTACAGTGCAGCAACTTCAAACCTTCCTTGTTTGTGTAGTCTAACAAGATGTACAACTTACTAGTTTTGCTTCATTTCTAAAGTAGTTTGTTTAGAAAACATACATCTTCATTGGCGAAAACTGTACTGTGTGAAAGAAGTTAGTTAGGTTCTAGGAATCAGTTGCTTTCCTACGAAGAAGGGTTATTGCAGCAACTTCAAACATTTCTAGTTATTGTAATCTAGGAAGATGTACAAATTAGTAGTTTCGCTTCATTTCTAAAGTAGTTTGTTTAGAAAACAAACATCATCATTGCCGAACACTGTACTGTGTGAAATAAGCTAGTTCGTTTCTAGGAATCAGTTCCTTTCATGCGAAGACGGTTTAGTGCCGCAAGTTAAAACTTTTCTAGTCAGTGTAATCTAACAAATGGAGAACTTGGCAGTTTCACTTCATTTCTAAAGCAGTTGGTTTAGAAAACATACATCTTCATTGCCGTACACTGTAATGTGTGAAATGAGGCAGTTCGGTTCTAGGAATCAGTTGCTTTCCTACGAAGAAGGTTTAGTGCAGCATGTTCAAACTTTTCTAGTTAGTGTAATCTAACAAGATGGACAACTTGGTAGTTTCACTTCATTTCTAAAGCAGTTGGTTTAGAAAACATACATCTTCATTTGCGAACTCTGTGCTCTGTGAAATAAGGTAGTTTGGTTGTAGGAATCAGTTGCTTTCCTACGAAGAAGGTTTAGTGCAGCAAATTCAAACTTTTCTAGGTAGTGTAATCGAACAAGATGTACAACTTAGTAGTTTCACTTCATTTCTAAAGCACTTTGTTTAGAAAACATACATCTTCATTTCCAAAAACTGTACTGTGTGAAATAAGCTAGTTCGGTTCTACGGATCAGTTGCTTTCCTACGAAGAACGTTTAGTGCAGCAAGTTCAAACTTTTCTAGTTAGTGTAATCTAACAAGATGTACAACTTAGTAGTTTCACTTCATTTCTAAAGCAGTTTGTTTAGGAAACATACATCTTCATTGCCGAAAACTGTACTGTGTGAAATAAGTTAGTTCAGTTCTAGGAATCAGTAGCTTTCCTACAAAGAAGGTTTCATCCAGCAACTTCAAACCTTTCTTGTTTGTGTCGTCTAACAAGATGTACAACTTACTACTTTTGCTTCATTTCTAAAGTAGTTTGTTTAGAAAACAAACATCTTCATTGCCGAACACTGTTTCTGTGTGAAATAAGCTAGTTCGTTTCAAGGAATCAGTTGCTTTCCAATGAAGAAGGTTTAGTGCAGCAACTTCAAACATTTCTCTTTAGTGTAATCTAAGAAGATGTACAAATTAGTAGTTTCGCTTCATTTCTAAAGCAGTTGGTTTAGACAACATACATCTTCATTGGCGAACACTGTGCTGTGTGAAATAAGCTAGTTTGGTTCCAGGAATCAGTTGCTTTCCTACGAAGAAGATTTAGTGCAGAAACTTCAAACATTTCTAGTTAGTGTAATCTAAGAAGATGTACAAATTAGTAGTTTCGCTTCATTTCTAAAGCAGTTGGTTTAGAAAACATACATCTTCATTGGCGAACACTGTGCTGTGTGAAATAAGCTAGTTTGGTTCTAGGAATCAGATGCTTTCCTACTAAGAAGGTTTAGTGCAGCAACTTCAAACATTCCTTGTTTGTGTAGTCTAACAAGATGTACAACATACTAGTTTTGCTTCATTTCTAAATTAGTTTGTTTAGAAAACAAACATCTTCATTGCCGAACTCTGTACTGTGTGAAATAAGCTAGTTCTCTTCTAGGATTCAGTTACTTTCCTACGAAGAAGGTTTAGTGCAGCAAGTTCAAACTTTTCTAGTTAGTGTAATTTAACAAGATGTACAACATAGTAGTTTCAATTCATTTCTTCAGCAGTTTGTTTAGAAAACATACATGTTCATTGCCAAAAACTGTAATGTGTGAAATAAGTTAATTCGTTTCTAGGAATCAGTTCCTTTCATGCGAAGACGGTTTAGTGCAGCAAGTTCAAACTTTTCTTGTCAGTGCAAGCTAACAAGATGTACAACTTAGTAAATTCACTTCATTTCTAAAGCAGTTTGTTTAGAAAACATACATCTTCATTGCCGAAAACTGTACTGTGTGAAATAAGGTAATTCGGTTCTAGGAATCAGTTGCATTCCTACGAAGAAGGTTTAGTGCAGCAACTTCAAACATGTCTAGTTAGTGTTATCTAAAAAGATGTACAAATTAGTAGTTTAACTTCATTTCTAAAGCAGTTTGTTTAGAAAACATACATCTTCATAGCCGAAAACTGTACTGTATAAAATAAGTTAGTTCGGTTCTAGGAATCAGTTGCTTTCCTACGAAGAAGGTTTATTGCAGCAAGTTCAAACTTTTCTAGCTAGTGTAATCTAACAAGATGTACAACTTCGTACTTTCACTTCATTTCTACAGCAGTTTTTTTAGAAAACATACATCTTCATTTCCGATAACTGTAATGTGTGAAATAAGGTAGTTCGTTTCTAGGAATCAGTTCCTTTCATGCGAAGACGGTTTAGTGCAGCAAGTTCAAACTTTTCTTGTCAGTGCAAGCTAACAAGATGTACAATTGAGTAAATTCACTTCATTTCTATAGAAGGTTGTTTAGAAAACATATATCTTCATTGCCGAAAACGGTACTGTGTGAAATAAGGTAGTTCGGTTCTAGGAATCAGTTCCTTTCCTACGAAGGCGGTTTAGTGCAGAAAGTTCAAACTTTTCCAGTTAATGGAATCTACGAAGATATACAAGTTAGTAGTTTAACTTCATTTCTAAAGCAGTTTGTTTAGAAAACATACACCTACATTGCCGAAAACTGTACTGTGTGATATAAGTTAGTTCGGTTCTAGGAATCAGTTGCTTTCCTACGAAGAAGGTTTAGTGCAGCAGCTTCAAACCTTCCTTGTTTGTGCCGTCTGGCAAGATGTACAACTTACTAGTTTCGCTTCATTTCTAAAGTAGTTTGTTTAGAAAACATACATCTTCATTGGTTAAAACTGTACTGTGTGAAATAAGTTAGTTCGGTTCTAGGAATCAGTTGCTTTCCTACGAACAAGGTTTATTGCTGCAACATCAAACATTTCTAGTTAGTGTAATCTAAGAAGATGTACAAATTAGTAGTTTCGTTTCATTACTAAAGCAGTTGGTTTAGAAAACATACATCTTCCCTTGCGAACACTGTGCTGTGTGAAATAAGCTAGTTTGGTTCTAGGAATCAGTTGCTTTCCTACGAAGAAGGTTTAGTGCAGCAACTTCAAACATTCCTTGTTTGTGTAGTCTAACAAGTGTACAACTTACTAGTTTGCTTCATTTCTAAAGTAGTTTGTTTAGCAAAGAAACATCTTCATTGCCGAATAATCGTACTGTGTGAAATAAGCTAGTTCCGTTCTAGGAATCAGTTGCTTTCATACTGAAGAAGGTTCAGTGCAGCAAGTTCAAACTTTTCTAGTTATTGTAATCTAACAAGATGTCCAACTTACTAGTTTCAGTTAAATTCTAAACCAGTTTGTTTAGAAAACATACATCTTCATTGGCGAACACTGTGCTGGGTGAAATAAGCTAGTTTGGTTCTCGGAATCAGTTCCTTTCCTACGAAGAAGGTCTAGTGCAGCAATTTCAAACCTTCCTTGTTTGTGCAGTCTAACAAGATGTACAACTTACTAGTTTCGCTTCATTTCTAACGTAGTTTGTTTAGAAAACAAACATCTTCATTGCCGAACACTGTACTGTCTGAAATAAGCTAGTTCGGTTCTCGTAATCAGTTGCTTTCCTACGAAGAAGGTTCAGTTCAGCAAGTTCAAACTTTTCTAGTTAGTGTAGTCTAACAAGATGTACAACTTGCTAGTTTCGCTTCATTTCTAAAGTAGTTTGTTTAGAAAACAAGCATCTTCATTGCCGAACACTGTACTGTCTGAAATAAGCTATTTTGGTTCTAGGAATCAGTTGCTTTCCTACGAAGAAGGTTTACTGCAGCAACTTCAAACCTTCCTTGTTTGTGTAGTCTAACAAGATGTACAAGTTACTAGTTTCAATTCATTTCTAAAGCTGTTTGTTTAGAAAACATACATCTTCATTGCCGAAAACTGTACTGTGTGAAATATGTTATTTAGGTTCTAGGAATCAGTTGCTTTCCTACGAAAAGGTTTAGTGCAGCAACTTCAAACATTTCTAGTTAGTGTAATCTAAGAAGATGTACAAATTAGTAGTTTAGCTTCATTTCTAAAGTAATTTGTTTAGAAAACAAACAACTTCATTGCCGAAATCTGTACTGTGTGAAATAAGCTAGTTCTGTTCTAGGAATCAGTTGCTTTCCTATGAAGAAGGTTTAGTGCAGCAAGTTCAAACTTTTCTAGTTAGTGTAATCTAACAAGATGTACAACTTAGTAGTTTCCAATCATTTCTACAGCAGTTTGTTTAGAAAACATACATCTTCATTACCAAAAACTGTACTGAGTGAAATAAGTTAGTTCGGTTCTAGGAATCAGTTGCTTTCCTACGAAGACTGTTTAGAGCAGAAAGTTCAAACATTTATAGTTAGTGTAATGTAAGAAGATGTACAAATTACTAGTTTCGCTTCATGTCTAAAGCAGTTTGTTTAGAAAACACACATCTTCATTGCCGAAAACTGTACTGTGTGAAATAATTTAGTTAGGTTCTAGGAATCTGTTGCTTTCCTATGAAGAAGGTTTAGTGCAGCCACTTCAAACATTTCTAGTTAGTGTAATCTAAGAATATGTACACATTAGTAGTTTCGCTTCATTTCTAAAGCAGTTGGTTTAGAAAACATACATCTTCATTGGCGAACACTGTGCTGTGTCAAATAAGCTAGTTTGGTTCTAGGAATCAGTTGCTTTCCTACAAAGAAGGTTTAGTGCAGCAACTTCAAACCTTCCTTGTTGTGTAGTCTAACAAGATGTACAACTTACTAGTTTCGCTTCATTTCTAAAGCAGTTGGTTTAGGAAACATACATCTTCATCGGCGAACACTATGCTTGTGAAATAAGCTAGTTTGGTTCTAGGAATCAGTTGCTTTCCTACGAAGAAGTTTTAGTGCAGCCACTTCAAACATTTCTAGTTAGTGTAATCTAAGAAGATGTACAAATTAGTAGTTTCGCTTCATTTCTAAATCAGTTGGTTTAGAAAACATACATCTTCATCAGCGAAAATTATGCTTGTGAAATAAGCTAGTTTGGTTCTAGGAATCAGTTGTTTTCCTACGAAGAAGGTTTAGTGCAGCAACTTCAAACATTTCTTGTTAGTGTAATCGAAGAAGATATACAACTTACTAGTTTCCCTTCTTTTCTAAAGTAATTTGTTTAGAAAACAAACAACTTCATTGCCGAACTCTGTACTTTGTGAAATAAGCTAGTTCTGTTCTAGGAATCAGTTGCTTTCCTATGAAGAACGTTTAGTGCAGCAAGTTCAAACTTTTCTAGTTAGTGTAATCTAACAAGATGTACAACTTACTAGTTTCACTTCATTTCTAAAGCAGTTTGTTTAGAAAACATATATCTTCATTCCCGAAAACTGTACTGTGTGAAATAAGTTAGTTCGGTTCTAGGAATCAGTTGCTTTCCTAACTGAAGTTTAGTGCAGCAAATTCAAACATTTCTAGTTAGTGTAATCTAAGAAGATGTACAAATTAGTAGTTTCGCTTCATTTCTAAACCAGTTGGTTTAGAAAACATACATCTTCATTGGCGAACACTGTGCTGTGTGAAATAAGCTAGTTTGGTTCTAGGAATCAGTTGGTTTCCTCTGAAGAAGGTTTAGTGCAGCAACTTTAAACCTTCCTTGTTTGTGTAGTCTAACAAGATGCACAACTTACTAGTTTCGCTTCAATTCTAAAGTAGTTTGTTTAGAAAACAAACACCTTCATTGCCGAACTCTGTACTGTGTGAAATAAGCTACTTCTGTTCTAGGAATCAGTTGCTTTCCTACGAAGAAGGTTTAGTGCAGCAAGTTCAAACCTTCCTTGTTAGTGTAATCTAACAAAGTGTACAACTTAGTAGTTTCAATTCATTTCTACAGCTGTTTGTTTAGAAAACATACATCTTCATTACCGAAAACTGTACTGTGTGAAATAAGTTAGTTCGTTTTCTGAATCAGATCCTTTCCTACGAAGACGGTTCAGTGCAGAAAGTTCAAACCTTTCCAGTTAATGTAATCTACCAAGGTATACAACGTAGTAATTTCACTTCATTTCTAAAGCAGTTTGTTTAGAAAACATACATCTTCATTGGCGAACACTGTGCTGTGTGAAATAAGCTAGTTTGGTTCTAGGAATCAGTTGCTTTCATACGAAGAAGGTTTACTGCAGCAACTTCAAACCTTCCTTGTTTGTGTAGTCTAACACGATGTACAACTTACTAGTTTCGCTTTATTTCTAAAGTAGTTTGTTTAGAAAACATACATCTTCATTGGCGAACACTGTGCTGTGTGAAATAAGCTAGTTTGGTTCTAGGAATAAGTTGCTTTCCTACGAAGAAGGTTTAGTTCAGCAACTTCAAACATATCTAGTTAGTGTAATGTAGGAAGATGTACAAATTAGTAGTTTCGCTTCATTTCTAAAGCAGTTGATTTAGAAAACATACATCTTCATTGGCGAACACTGTGCTGTGTGAAATAAGCTAGTTTGGTTCTAGGAATCAGTTGCTTTCCTACGAAGAAGATTTAGTGCAGCAACTTCAAACCTTCCTTGTTTGTGTAGTCTAACAAGATGTACAACTTCCTAGTTTCGCTTCATTACTAAAGTAGTTTGTTAAGAAAACAAACATCTTCATTGCCGAACACTGTACTGTGTGAAATAACCTAGTTCGGTTCTAGGAATCAGCTTCTCTCCTAAAAAGAAGGTTTAGTGCAGCAAGTTCAAACTTTTCTAGTTAGTGTAATCTAACAAGATGTACAACTTAGTAGTTTCACTTCATTTCTAAAGCAGTTTGTTTAGAAAACATACATCTTCATTGCCGAAAACTATACTGTGTGAAATAAGGTAGTTCCGTTCTAGGAATCAGTTGCTTTCCTACGAAGAACGTTTAGTGCAGCAACTTCAAACATATCTAGTTAGTGTAATGTAGGAAGATGTACAAATTAGTAGTTTCGCTTCATTTCTAAAGCAGTTGATTTAGAAAACGTACATCTTCATTGCCAAAAACTGTACTGTGTGAAATAAGTAAATTCGGTTCTAGGAATCAGTTATTTTCCTACGAAGAAGGTTTATTGCAGCAACTTCAAACATTTCTAGTTAGTGTAATCTAAGAAGATATACAAATTAGTAGTTTCGCTTCATTTCTAAAGCAGTTGGTTTAGAAAACATACATCTTCATTGGCCAACACTGTGCTGTGTGAAATAAGCTAGTTTGGTTCTAGGAATCAGTTTCTTTCCTACGAAGAAGGTTTAGTGCAGCAACTTCAAACCTTCCTTGTTTGTGTAGTCTAACAAGATATACAAATTACTAGTTTCGCTTCATTTCTAAAGTAGTTTGTTTAGAAAACAAACATCTTCATTGCCGAACACTGTACTGTGTGAAATAACATAGTTCGGTTCTAGGAATCAGATTCTTTCCTACGAATATGGTTCAGTGCAGCAAGTTCAAACTTTTCTAGTTAGTGTAATCTAACAAAATGTACAACTTAGTAGTTTCACTTCATTTCTAAAGCAGTTTGTTTAGAAAACATACCTCTTCATTGCCAAAAACTGTACTGTGTGAAATAAGGTAGTTCTGTTCTAGGAATCAGTTGCTCCTAAGAAGAAGGTTTAGTGCAGCAACTTCAAACATTTCTAGTTAGTGTAATCTAAGAAGATGTAAGAATTAGTAGTTTCGCTTCATTTCTAAAGCAGTTGGTTTAGAAAACATACAGCCTCATTGGCGAACACTGTGCTATGTGAAATAAGGTAGTTCTGTTCTAGGAATCAGTTGCTTTCCCACGAAGAAGGTTTAGTGCAGCATCTTCACACCTTCCTTGATTGTGTAGTCTAACAAGATGTACAACTTACTAGTTTTGCTTCATTTCTAAAGTAGTTTGTTTAGAAAACAAACATCTTCATTGCCGAACACTGTACTGTGTGAAATATGCTAGTTCGGTTCTATGAATCAGTTGTTTTCCGACGAAGAATGTTTAGTGCAGCAAGTTCAAACTTTTCTAGTTAGTGTAATCTAAGAAGATTTACATCTTACTAGTTTCGCTTCATTTCTAAAGTAGTTTGTTTAGAAAACAAACATCTTCATTGCCGAACACTGTACTGTGTGAAATAAGCTAGTTCGGTTCTAGGAATCAGTTGCTTTCCTACGAAGAAAGTTCATTGCAGCAAGTTCAAACTTTTCTAGTTAGTGTAATCTAACAAAATGTACAACTTAGTAGTTTCACTTCATTTTTAAAGCAGTTTGTGTAGAAAACATACATCTTCATTGCCGAAAACTGTACTGTGTGAAATAAGTTAGTTCGGTTCTAGGAATCAGTTGCTTTCATACGAAGAAGGTTTAGTGCAGCAACTTCAAACATTTCTAGTTATTGTAATCTAAGAAGATTTACAACTTACTCGTTTAGCTTCATTTCTAAATTAGTTTGTTTAGAAAACAAACATCTTCATTGCCGAACTCTGTACTGTGTGAAATAAGCTAGTTCTGTTCTAGGAATCAGTTGCTTTCCTACAAAGAATGTTTAGTGCAGCAAGTTCAAACTTTCCTAGTTAGTGTAATCTAAGAAGATGTACAACTTAGCAGTTTCACTTCATTTCAAAAGCAGTTTTTTTAGAAAACATACATCTTCATTTCCGAAAACTGTACTGTGTGAAATAAGCTAGTTCGGTTATAGGAATCAGTTGCTTTCCTACGAAGAAGGTTTAGTGCAGCAACTTCAAACCTTCCCTTTTTGTGTAGTCTAACAAGATGTACAACTTACTAGTTTCGATTCATTTCTAAAGTAGTTTGTTTAGAAAACAAACATCTTCATGGCCGAACACTGTACTGTGTGAAATGAGCTAGTTCGGTTCAAGGAATCAGTTGCTTTCCTAAGAAGAAGGTTCAGTGCAGCAAGTTCAAAATTTTCTAGTTAGTGTAAGCTAACAAGATATACAACTTAGTAAATTCACTTCATTTCTAAAGCAGTTTGTTTAGAAAACATACATCTTCATTGCCGAAAACTGTACTGTTTGAAATAAGGTTGTTCCGTTTAGGAATCAGTTGCTTTCCTAAGAAGAAAGTTTAGTGCAGCAACTTCAAACATCTCTAGTTAGTGTAATCTAAGAAGATGTACAAATTAGTAGTTTCGCTTCATTTCTAAAGCAGTTGGTTTAGAAAAGATTCATCCTCGTTGGCGAACAATGTGCTGTGTGAAATAAGCTAGTTTGGTTCTAGGAATCAGTTGCTTTCCTACGAAGAAGGTTTAGTGCAACAACTTCAAACCTTTCTTATTTGTGTAGTCTAACAAGATGTACAACTTACTCGTTTCAATTCATTTCTAAAGTAGTTTGTTTAGAAAACAAACATCTTCATTGCCGAACACTGTACTGTGTGAAATGAGCTAGTTCGGTTCTAGGAATCAGTTGCTTTCCTAAGAAGAAGGTTCAGTGCAGCAAGTTCAAACTTTTCTAGTTAGTGTAATCTAACAAGATGTACAACTTAGTAGTTTCACTTCATTTCTAAAGCAGTTTGTTTAGAAAACATACATCTTCATTTCCGAAAACTGTACTGTGTGAAATAAGTTAGTTCGGTTCTAGGAATCAGTTGCTTTCCTACGAAGAAGGTTTAGTTCAGCAACTTCAAACATTTCTAGTTAGTGTAATCTAAGAAGATGTACAAATTAAAAGTTTCGCTTCATTTCTAAAGCAGTTGGTTTAGAAAACATACATCTTCATTGTCGAACACTGTGCTGTGTGAAATAGGGTAGTTTGGTTCTAGGAATGAGTTGCTTTCCCACGAAGAAGGTTTAGTGCAGCAACTTCACACCTTCCTTGTTTGTGTAGTCTAACAAGGTGTACAACTTACTAGTTTCGCTTCATTTCTAAACTAGTTTGTTTAGAAAACAAACATCTTTATTGCCGAACACTGTACTGCGTGAAATAAGCTAGTTTGATTCTAGGAATCAGTTGCTTTCCTACGAAGAAGGTTCAGTGCAGCAAGTTCAAACTTTTCTAGTTAGTGTAATCTAACAAGATGTACAACTTAGTAGTTTCACTTCATTTCTAAAGTAGTTTGTTTAGAAAACAAACTACTTCATTGCCGAACACTGTACTGTGTGAAATAAGCTAGTTCGGTTCTAAGAATCAGTTGCGTTCCTACGAAGAAGGTTCAGTACAGCAAGTTCAAACTTTTCTAGTTAGTGTAATCTAACAAGTTGGACAACTTAGTAGTTTCACTTCATTTCTAAAGCAGTTTGTTTAGAAAACATACATCTTCATTGCAGAAAATTGTACTACGTGAAATAAGGTAGTTCCGTTCTAGGAATCAGTTGCTTTCCTAAGAAGAAGGTTTAGTGCAGCAACTTCAAACATCTCTAGTTAGTGTAATCTAAGAAGATGTACAAATTAGCAGTTTCGCTTCATTTCTAAAGCAGTTGGTTTAGAAAACATACATCTTCATTGCCGAACACTGTACTGTGTGAAATGAGCTAGTTCGGTTCTAGGAATAAGTTGCTTTCCTAAGAAGAAGGTTCAGTGCAGTATGTTCAAACTTTTCTAGTTAGTGTAAGCTAACAAGATGTACAACTTACTAGTTTCGATTCATTTCTAAAGCAGTTTGTTTAGAAAACAAACGTCTTCATTGCCCAACACTGTACTGTGTGAAATAAGCAAGTTCGATTCTAGGAATCAGTTGCTTTCCTACGAAGAAGGTTCAGTGCAGCAAGTTCTAACTTTTGTAGTTAATGTAATCTAACAAGATGTAAAACTTAGTAGTTTCACTTCATTTCTAAAGCAGTTTGTTTAGAAAACATACATCTTCACTGCCGAAAACTGTACTGTGTGAAATAGGTTAGTTCGGTTCTAAGAATCAGTTGCTTTCCGACGAAGAAGGTTTAGTGCAGCAACTTGAAACATTTCTAGTTAGTGTAATCTAAGAAGATGTACAAATTAGTAGTTTCGCTTCATTTCTAAAGCAGTTGGTTTATAAAACATACATCTTCATTGGCAAACAATGTGCTGTGTGAAATAAGCTAGTTTGGTTCTTCGAATCAGTTGCTTTAGTGCAGCAACTTCAAACCTTCCTTGTTTGTGTAGTCTAACAAGATGTACAACTTACTAGTTTCGCTGCATTTCTAAAGTAGTTTGTTTAGAAAACAAACATCTTCATTGCCGAACACTGTACTGTGTGAAATAAGCTAGTTCGGTTCTAAGAATCACTTGCGTTCCTACAAAGAAGGTTCAGTGCAGCAAGTTCAAACTTTTCCAGTTAGGGAATTCTAACAAGATGTACAACTTAGTAGTTTCACTTCATTTCTAAAGCAGTTTGTTTAGAAAACATACATCTTCATTGCCGAAAACTGTACTGTGTGAAATAAGGTAGTTCCGTTCTAGGAATCAGTTGCTTTCCTAGGAAGAAGGTATAGTGCAGCAACTTCAAACATCTCTAGTTAGTGTAATGTAAGACGATGTACAAATTAGTAGTTTCGCTTCATTTCTAAAGCACTTGGTTTAGAAAACATACATCTTCATTGGCGAACACTGTGCTGTGTGAAATAAGCTAGTTTGGTTCTAGGAATCAGTAGCTTTCCTACGAAGAAGGTTTAGTGCAGCAACTTCAAACCTTCCTTGTTTGTGTGGTCTAACAAGATGTACAACTTACTAGTTTCGCTTCATTTCTAAAGTAGTTTGTTTAGAAAACAAACATCTTCATTGCCGAACACTATACTGTGTGAAATAAGCTAGTTCGGTTCTAGGAATCACTTGCTTTTCTACGAAGAAGGTTTAGTTCAGCATCTTCAAACATCTCTAGTTAGTGTAATCTAAGAAGATGTACAAATTAGTAGTTTCGCTTCATTTCTAAAGCAGTTTGTTTAGAGAACATACATCTTCATTTGCGAACACTGTGCTGTGTGAAATAAGCTGGTTTGGTTCTACGAATCAGTTGCTTTCCTATGAAGGAGGTTTAGTGCAGCAAGTTCAAACTTTTCTAGTTAGTGTAATCTGAAAAGATGTACAAATTAGTAGTTTCACTTCATTTCTAAAGCACTTTGTTTAGAAAACATACATCCTCATTGCTGAAAACTATACTGTGTGAAATAAGGTAGTTCTGTTCTAGGAATCAGTTGCTTTCCTACGAAGAAGGTTTAGTTCAGCAACTTCAAACATTTCTTGTTAGTGTAATGTAGGAAGATGTACAAATTAGTAGTTTGGCTTCATTTCTACAGCAGTTTTTTTTGAAAACATACATCTTCATTGAGGAAAACTGTACTGTGTGAAATAAGTTAGTTCGGTTCTAGGAATCAGTTGCTTTCCTACGTAGAAGGTTTTGTGCAGCAACTTCAAACATTTGTAGTTATTGTAATCTAAGAAGATGTAAAAATTAGTAGTTTTGCTTCATTTCTAAAGCAGTTGGTTTAGAAAACATACATCTTCATTGGCGAACACTGTGCTGTGATAAATAAGCCAGTTTGGTTCTAGGAATCAGTTGCTTTCCTACGAAGAAGGTTTAGTGCAACAACTTCAAACCTTCCTTGTTTGTGTAATCTATCTGGATGTACAAGTTACTAGCTTCGCTTCATTTCTAAAGTAGTTTGTTGAGAAAACAAACATCTTCATTGCCCAATACTGTACTGTGTGAAATAAGTTAGTTCGGATCTACGAATCAGTTGCTTTCCTACGAAGATGGATTAGGGCAGAAAGTTCAAACTTTTCTAGTTAATGTAATCTCCGAAGATGTACACCTTAGTAGTTTCACTTCATTTCAAACGAAGTGTGTTTAGAAAATGTACATTTTCATTTCCAAAAACTGTACCATGTGAAATGAGTTAGTTCGGTTCTAGGAATCAGTTGCTTTCCTACGAAGAAGGTTTACTGCAGCCACTTCAAACATTTCTAGTTAGTGTAATCTGAAAAGATGTACAACTTACTAGTTTCGCTTCATTTCTAAAGTAGTTTGTTTAGAAAACAAACATTTTGATTGCCGAACTCTGTACTGTGTGACATAAGCTAGTTCTGTTCTAGGAATCAGTTGTTTTCCTACAAAGAAGGTTTAGTGCAGGAAGTTCACACTTTTCTAGTTAGTGTAATCTGAAAAGATGTACACTTAGTACTTTCAATTCATTTCTACAGCAGTTAATTTAGAAAACATACATCTTCATTTCCGAAAACTGTACTGTGTGAAATAAGCTAGTTCTGTTTTAGGAATCAGTTGCTTTCCTACGAAGAAGGTTTAGTACAGCAACTTCAAACATTTCTAGTTAGTGTAATTTCAGAAGATGTATAAATTAGTAGTTTTGCTTCATTTCTACAGCAGTTTTTTTAGAAAACATACATCTTCATTGAGGAAAACTGTATTGTGTGAAATAAGTTAGTTCGGTTCTACGAATCAGTTGCTTTCCTACGAAGACGGTTTAGTGCAGAAAGTTCAAACATTTATAGTAAGTGTAATCTAAGAAGATGTACCAATTAGTAGGTCGCTTCATTTCTAAAGCAGTTTGTTTAGAAAACATACATCTTCATTTCCGAAAACTGTATTGTGTGAAATAAGTTAGTTCGGTTCTAGGAATCAGTTGCTTTCCTACGAAGACGATTTAGTGCATAAAGTTCAAACATTTATAGTTAGTGTAATGTAAGAAGATGTACAAATTAGTAGTTTCCCTTCATTTCTAAAGCAGTTTGTTTAGAAAACATACATCTTCATTGGCGAACACTCTGCTGTGTGAAATAAGGTAGTTTGGTTCTAGGAATCAGTTGTTTTCCTACGAAGAAGGTTTAGTGCAGCAACTTCAAACCTTCCTTGTTTCTGTAGTCTAACAAGATGTACAACTTACTAGTTTCGCTTCATTTCTAAAGTAGTTTGTTTTCAAAACAAACATCTTCATTGCCGAACACTGTCCTGTGTGAAATAAGCTAGTTCGGTTCTAGGAATCAGTTGCTTTCCTACGAAGAAGGTTCAGGGCAGCATGTTCTAACTTTTCTAGTTAGTGTAATCTAACAAGATGTACAACTTAGTAGTTTAACTTCATTTCTAAAGCAGTTTGTGTAGAAAACATACATCTTCATTGGCGAAATCTGTACTGTGTGAAATAAGGTAGTTCCGTTCCAGGAATCAGTTGCTTTCCTACGAAGAAGGTTTAGTGCAGCAACTTCAAACATTTCTAGTTAGTGTAATTAAGAAGATGTACAAATTAGTAGTTTCGCTTCATTTCTAAAGCAGTTGGTTTAGAAAACATACGTCTTCATTGGCGAACACTGTGCTGTGTGAAATAAGCTACTTTGGTTCTAGGAATCAGTTGCTTTCCTACGAAGAATGTTTAGTGCAGCAACTTGAAACCTTCCTTGTTTGTGTAGTCTAACAAGATGTACAACTTACTAGTTTCGCTTCATTTCTGAGGTAGTTTGTTTAGAAAAAAAACATCTTCATTGCCGAACACTGTACTGTGTGAAATAAGCTAGTTCGGTTCTAGGAATCAGTTCCTTTCCTACGAAGACGGTTTAGTGCAGCAAGTTCAAAGTTTTCTAGTTAGTGTAATCTAACAAGATGTACAACTTAGTAGTTTCAATTCATTTCTACAGCAGTTTGTTTAGAAAAAATACATCTTCATTGCCAAAAACTGTATTGTGTGAAATAAGTTAGTTCGGTTCTAGGAATCAGTTGCTTTCCTATGAAGAAGGTTTAGTGCAGAAAGGTCAAACATTTATAGTTAGTGTAATGTAAGAAGATGTACAAATTAGTAGTGTCGCTTCATTTCTAAAGCAGTTTGTTTAGAAAACGTACATCTTCATTTCCGAAAACTGTACTGTGTGAAATACGTTAGTTCGGTCCTAGGAGTCAGTTGCTTTCCTACGAACAAGGTTTAGTGCAGGAACTTCAAACATTCCTAGTTAGTGTAATCTAAGAAGATGTACAAATTAGTAGTTTCGCTTCATTTCTAAAGCAGTTGGTTTAGAAAACATACATCTTGATTGGCGAACACTGTGCTGTGTGAAATAACGTAGTTTGGTTCTAGGAATCAGTTGCTTTCCTACAAAGAAGGTTTAGTGCAGCAACTTCAAACCCTCCTTGTTTGTGTAGTCTAACAGGATGTACCACTTACTAGTTTCGCTTCATTTCTAAAGTAGTTTGTTTAGAAAGCAAACATCTTCATTGCTGAAAACTGTACTGTGTGAAATAAGTTAGTCGGATGTAGCAATCAGTTCCTTTCCTACGAAGACGGTTTAGTGCAGATATTTCAACCTTTTCTAGTTAATGTAATCTAACAAGGTGTACAACTTAGTAATTTCACTTCGATTCTAAAGCCGTTTGTTTAGAAAACATACATCTTCATTTCCGAAAACTGTACTGTGGGAAATAAGCTAGTTCGGTTCTAGGAATCAGTTGCCTTCCTATGAAGAAGGTTTAGTGCATCAACTTCAATCCTTCCTTGTTTGTGTAGTCTAACAAGATGTACAACTTACTAGTTTCGCTTCATTGCTAAAGTAGTTCTTTTAGAAAACAAACACCTTCATTGCCGAACTCTCTACTGTGTGAAATAAGCTAGTTCGGTTTTAGGAAGCAGTTGCTTTCCTACGAAGAAGGTTTAGTGCAGCAAGATCAAACATTTCTAGTTAGTGTAATGTAAGAAGATGTACAACTCAGTAATTTCAATTCATTTCTACAGCAGTTTGTTTAAAAAACATACATCTTCATTGCCGAAAACTGTACTGTTTGAAATAAGGTAGTTATGTTCTAGGAATCAGTTGCTTTCCTACGAAGAAGGTTTAGTTCAGAAACTTCAAACATTTCTAGTTAGTGTAATCTAAGAAGATTTACAAATTAGTTTTTTCGCATCATTTCTAAAGCAGTTTGTTTAGAAAACATACATCTTCATTGGCGAACACTGTGCTGTATGAAATAAGCTAGTTTGGTTCTATGAATCAGTTGCTTTCCTACGAAGAAGGTTTAGTGCAGCAACTTCAAACCTTCCTTGCTTGTGTAGTCTAACAAGATGTACAACTTACTATTTTCACTTCATTTCTAAAGCAGTTTGTTTATAAAACATACATCATCATTGCTGAAAACTGTACTGTGTGAAATAAGGGATTTCCGTTCTAGGAATCAGTTGCTTTCCTACAAAGAAGGTTTAGTGCAGCAACATCAAACATTTCTAGTTAGTGTAATCTAAGAAGATGTACAAATTAGTAGTTTCGCTTCATTTCTAAAGCAGTTGGTTTAGGAAACATACATCTTCATTGGCGAACACTGTGCTGTGTGAAATAAGCTAGTTCGGTTTTAGGAATCAGTTGCTTTCCTACGAAGAAGGTTTAGTGCAGCAAGATCAAAATTTTCTAGTTAGTGTAATGTAAGAAGATGTACAACTGAGTAATTTCAATACATTTCTACAGCAGTTTGTTTAGAAAACATACATCTTCATTGCCGAAAACTGTACTGTGTGAAATAAGGTAGTTCCATTCTAGGAATCATTTCCTTTCTACGAAGAAGGTTTAGTTCAGAAACTTCAAACATTTCTAGTTAGTGTAATCTAAGAAGTTTTACAAATTAGTAGTTTCGCATCATTTCTAAAGCAGTTAATTTAGAAAACATACATCTTCATTGGCGAACACTAAGCTGTGTGAAATAAGCTTTTTTTGGTTCTAGGAATCAGTTGTTTTCCTACGAAGAAGGTTTAGTGCAACAACTTCAAACCTTCCTTGTTTGTGTAGTCTAACAAGATGTACAACTTACTAGTTTCACTTCATTTCTAAAACAGTTTGTTTAGAAAATATACATCTTCATTTACGAAAACTGTCCTGTGTAAAATAAGGTAGTTCCGTTCTAGGAATCAGTTGCTTTCCTACAAAGAAGGTTTAGTTCAGCAACTTCATACATTTCTAGTTAGTGTAATCTAAGAAGATTTACAAATTAGTAGTTTTGCTTCATTTCTAAAGCAGTTGGTTTAGAAAACATACATCTTCATTGGGGAACACTGTGCTGTTTGAAATAAGCTAGTTTCGTTCTAGGAATCAGTTGCTTTCCTACAAAGAAGGTTTAGTAAAGCAACTTCAAACCTTCCTTGTTTGTGTAGTATAACAAGATGTACAACTTACTAGTTTCGCTTCATTTCTAAAGCAGTTTGTTTAGAAAACAAACATCATCATTACCGAACACCGTACTGTGTGAAATAAGCTAGTTTGGTTCTTGGAAACATTTCCTTTCATACGAAGACGGTTTAGTGCAGCAAGTTCAAACTTTTCTAGTCAGTGTAAGTTAACAGGATGTACAACTTAGTAAGTTCACTTCATATCTAAAGCAGTTTATTTAGAAAACATACATCTTCATTGCCGTAAACTGTATTCTGTGAAATAAGGTAGTTCTGTTGTAGGAATCAGTTGATTTCCTACTAAGAAGTTTTAGTGCACCAACTTCAAACATTTCTAATTATGTAATCTAAGAAGATGTACAAATTAGTAGTTTCGCTTCATTTCTAAAGCAGTTTGTTTAGAAAAAATACATCTTCATTGCGGTAAACTGTACTGTGTGAAATAAGGTTCTTCGGTTCTAGGAATCAGTTGCTTTCCTACGAAGAAGGTTTAGTGCAGCAAGTTCAAACTTTTCTAGTTAGTGTAATCTAACAAGATGTACAACTTAGCAGTTTCAATTCATTTCCACAGCAGATTGTTTAGAAAACATACATCTTCATTGCCTAAAACTGTACTGCCTGAAATAAGTTAGTTCGGTTCTAGGAATCAGTTCCTTTCCTACGAAGACGGTTTAGTACAGAAAGTTCAAACTTTTCCAGTTAATGTAATCTACGAAGATGTACAACTTAGTAGTTTCACTTCATTTCTAAAGCAGTTTTTTTTAGAAAACATACATCCTCATTGCCGAAAACTGTACTGTGTGATACAAGTTAGTTCGGTTCTAGGAATCAGTTGCTTTCCTACAAAGAAGGTTTAGTGCAGCAACTTCAAACATTTCTAGTTAGTGTAATTTAAGAAGATGTACAAATGAGTAGTTTCGCTTCATTTCTAAAGCAGTTGGTTTAGAAAACATACATCTTCATTGGGAAACACTGTGCTGTGAGAAATAAGCTAGTTTGGTTCTAGGAATCAGTTGCTTTCCTACGAAGAAGGTTTAGTGCAGCAACTTCAAACCTTCCTTGTTTGTGTAGTCTAACAAGATGTACAACTTACTAGTTTCGCTTCATTTCTAAAGTAGTTTGTTTAGAAAAGAAACATCTTCATTGCCGAACACTCTATTGTGTGAAATAAGCTAGTTCGGTTCTAGGAATCAGTTGCTTTCCGACGAAGAAGGTTTAGTGCAGCAAGTTCAAACTTTTCCAGTTAGTGTAATCTAACAAGATGTACAACTTAGTAGTTTAACTTCATTTCTAAAGCAGTTTGTTTAGAAAACATACATCTTCATGGCTGAAAACTGTACTGTGTGAAATAAGGTAGTTCCGTTCTAGGAATCAGTTGCTTTCCTACAAAGAAGGTTTAGTGCAGCAACTTCAAACATTTCTAGTTAGTGTAATCCAAGGAAATGTACAAATTCGTAGTTTCGTTTCATTTCTAAAGCAGTTTGTTTAGAAAACATACATCTTCATTGGCGAACACTCTGCTGTGTGAAATAAGGTAGTTTGGTTCTACGAATCAGGTGCTTGCCTACGAAGAAAGTTTAGTGCAGCAACTTCAAACCTTCCTTTCTTGTGTAGTCTAACAAGATGTACAACTTACTAGTTTCACTTCATTTCTAAAGCAGTTTGTTTAGAAAACATACATCATCATTGCCGAAAACTGTACTGTGTGAAATAAGGGATTTCCGTTCTAGGAATCAGTTGCTTTCCTACAAAGAAGGTTTATTGTAGCAACTTCTAACATTTCTAGTTAGTGTAATCTAAAAAGATGTACAAATTAGTAGTTTCGCTTCATTTCTAAAGCAGTTGGTTTAGAAAACATACATCTTCATTGCTGAACACTGTACTGTGTTAAAGTTTGGTTCTAGGAATCAGTTGGTTCCATGAAGAAGGTTTAGTGCAGCAACTTTTAAACCTTCCTTGTTTGTGTAGTCTAACAAGATGCACAACTTACTAGGTTTAGTTTGCAGAAAACAAACACCTTCATTCAAACCATACTTCTGTTCTTCAGTTGCTTTCCTACGAAGAAGGTTTCTCAAACCATCCTTGTTTGTGTAGTCTAACAAGATGTTTCTAGTTTCGCTTAATTTCTAAACTAGTTTGTTTAGAAAACAAACATCTTCATTTCCAAACACTGTACTGTGTGAAATAAGCTAGTTCGGTTCTAGGAATCAGTTGCTTTCCTACGACGAAGGCTCATTGCAGCAAGTTCAAACTTTTCTAGTTAGTGTAATCTAACAAGATGTACAACTTAGTAGTTTCACTTCATTTCTAAAGCAGTTTGTTTAGAAAATATTCATCTTCATTGCCGACAACTGTACTGTGTGTAATAAGGTAGTTCCGTTCTAGGTATCAGTTGCTTTCCTACGTAGAAGGTTTAGTGCAGCAACTTCAAACATTTCTAGTTAGTGTAATCCAAGGAGATGTACAAATTAGTAGTTTCGCTTCATTTCTAAAGGAGTTTGTTTAGAAAACATACATCTTCATTGGCGAACACTGTGCTGTGTGAAATAAGCTAGTTTGGTTCTAGGAATCAGTTGCTTTCCTACGAAGAAGGTTTAGTGCAGCAACTTCAAACATTTCTAAGTTAGTGTAATCTAAGAAGATGTACAACTTACTAGTTTCGCTTCATTACCAAATTAGTTTGTTTAGAAAACAAACAACTTCATTGCCGAACTCTGTACTGTGTGAAATAAGCTAGTTCTTTTCGAGGAATCAGTTGCTTTCATACACAGAAGGTTTAGTGCAGCAAGTTCAAACTTTTCTAGTTAGTGTAATCTAACAAGATGTACAACTTAGTAGTTTCAATTCATTTCTACAGCAGATTGTTTAGAAAACATGCATCTTCATTTCTGAAAACTGTACTGTGTGAAATAAGTTAGTTCGGTACTAGGAATCAGTTGTTTTCCTACGAAGAAGGTTTAGTGGAGAAAGATCAAACTTTTCTAGTTAATGTAATCTAACAAGATATACAACTTAGTAGTTTCACTTCATTTCTAAAGCAGTTTGTTTAGAAAACATATATCTTCATTCCCGAAAACTGTACTGTGTGAAATAAGATAGTTTGGTTCTAGTAAGCAGTTGCTTTCCTACGAAGAAGGTTTAGTGCAGCAACTTCAAACATTTCTAGTTAGTGTAATCTAAGAAGATGTACAAATTAGTAGTTTAGCTTCATTTCTAAAGCAGTTGGTTTAGAAAACATACATCTTCATTGGCGAAAACTGTGCTGTGTTAAATAAGGTAATTGGTTGTTGGAATCAGTTGCTTTTCTACAAAGAAGGTTTAGTGCAGCAACTTCAAACCTTCCTTGTTTGTGTAGTCTAACAAGATGTACAACTTACTAGTTTCACTTCATTTCTAAAGTAGTTTCTTTACAAAACAAACATCTTCATTGCCGAACACTGCACTGTGTGAAATATGGTCGTTCCGTTCTAGGAATCAGTTGCTTTCCTACGAAGAAGGTTTAGTGCAACAACTTCAAACATTTCTAGTTGTTGTAATCTAAGAAGATATACAAATTAGTAGTTTCGCTTCATTTCTAAAGCAGTTGGTTTAGAAAACATACATCTTCATTGGCGAACTCTCTACTGTGTGCAATAAGCTAGTTCTGTTTTAGGAATAAGTTGCATTCCTACGAAGAAGGTTTAGTGCATCAACTTCAAACCTTCCTTGTTTATGTAGTCTAACAAGATGTACAACTTACTAAAATCTCTTCATATCTAAGGTAGTTTGTTTCAAAAACAAACATCTTCATTGCTGAAGAGTGTACTGTGTGAAATAAGCAAGTTCAGTTTTATGAATCAGTTGCTTTCCTACGAAGAAGGTTTAGTGCAGCAAGATCAAACTTTTCTAGTTTGTGTAATCTAACAATATGTACAACTTAGTAGTTTCATTTCATTTCTAAAGCAGTTTGTTTAGAAAACATACATCTTCATTGCCGAAAACTGTACTGTGTGAAATAAGTTAGTTCAGTTCTAGGAATCAGTAGCTTTCCTACGAAGAAGGTTTCGTCCAGCAACTTCAAACCTTCCTTGTTTGTGTAGTCTAAGAAGATGTACAACTTACTAGTTTCGAGTCATTTCTAAAGTAGTTTGTTTTCAAAATAAACATCTTCATTGCCGAACACTGTTTCTGTGTGAAATAAGCTAGTTCTATTCTAGGAATCAGTTGCTTTCCTACAAAGAAGGTTTAGTGCAGCAACTTCAAACCGTCCTTGTTTGTGTAGTCTAAAAAGATGTACAACTTGCTAGTTTCGCTTCATTTCTAAGGTATTAGTTTAGAAAACAAACATCATCATTAACGAACACTGTACTGTGAGAAATAAGCTAGTTCACTTCTAGGAATCAGTTGCTTTCCTACGAAGAAGGTTTAGTGCAGTAAGTTCAAACTTTTCTAGTTAATGTAATCTACCAAAATGTACAACTTAGTAGTTTCACTTCATTTCTAAAGCAGTTTGTTTATAAAACATACATCTTCATTGCCGAAAAGTGTACTGTGTGAAATAAGTTAGTTCGTTTCTAGGAATCAGTTGCTTTCCTACGAAGAAGGTTTATTGCAACAACTTCAAACATTTCTACTTAGTGTAATCTAAGAAGATGTACAAATTTGTAGTTTCGCTTCATTACTAAAGCAGTTGATTTAGAAAACATACATCTTCACTGGCGAACACTGTGCTGTGTGAAATAAGATAGTTGGTTCTAGGAATCAGTTGCTTTCCTACGAAGAAGGTTTAGTGCAGCAACTTCAAACCTTCCTTGTTTGTGTAGTCTAACAAGACGTACAACTTACTAGTTTCGCTTCATTTCTGAAGTAGTTTGTTTAGAAAAGAAACATCTTCATTGCCGAACACTGTACTGTGTGAAATAAGTAAGTTCGGTTCTAGGAATCAGTTCCTTACCTAAGAAGACGGTTTAATGCAGAAAGTTCAAACTTTTCCAGTTAATGTAATCTACCAAGATATACAACTTAGTAGTTTCACTTCATTTCTAAAGCAGTTTGTTTAGAAAACATACATCTTCATTGCCGAAAACTGTACTGTGTGAAAATAGGTAGTTCCGTTCCAGGAATCAGTTGCTTTCCTACGAAGAAGGTTTAGTTCAGCAATTTCAAACATTTCTAGTTAGTGTAATCTAAGAAGATGTACAAATTAGTAGTTTCGCTTCATTTCTAAAGCAGTTGGTTTAGAAAACATACATCTTCATTGGCGAACACTGTTCTGTGTGAAATAAGCTAGTTTGGTTCTAGGAATCAGTTGCTTTCCTACGAAGAAGGTTTAGTGCAGGAACTTCAAACCTTCCTTGTTTGTGTAGTCTAACAAGATGTACAGCTTAGTAGTTTCAATTCATTTCTACAGCAGTTTGTTTAGAAAACATACATCTTCATTGCTGAAAACTGTACTGTGTGAAATAAGTTAGTTCGGTTCTAGGAATCAGTTCCTTTCCTACAAAGACGGTTGAGTGAAGAAAGTTCAAACTTTTCCAGTTAATGTAATCTACCAAGATGTACAACTTAGTAGTTTCACTTCATTTCTACAGCAGTTTGTTTAGATAACATACATCTTCATTGACGAAAACTGTATTGTGTGACATAAGCTAGTTCGGTTCTAGGAATCAGTTCCTTTTCTCCGAAGAAGGTTCAGTGCAGCAAGTTCAAACTTTTCTAGTTAGTGTAATCTAACATGATGTACAACTTAGTATTTTCACATCATTTCTAAAGCAGTTTGTTTAGAAAACATACATCTTCATTACCGAAAACTGTACTGTGTGAAATAAGCTCGTTCGGTTCTAGGAATCAGTTGCTTTCCTACGAAGAAGGTTTAGTGCAGCAACCTCAAACATTTCTAGTTAGTGTAATCTAAGAAGATGTACAACTTAGTAGTTTCACTTCATTTCTAAAGCAGTTTGTTTAGAAAACATACATCTTCATTGCAGAAAACTGTACTGTGTGAAAATAGGTAGTTCCGTTCTAGGAATCAGTTGCTTTCCTACGAAGAAGGATTAGTGCAGCAACCTCAAACCTTATCTGTTTGTGTAGTCTAACAAGATGTACAACTTACTAGTTTCACTTCATTTCTAAAGTCGTTTGTTTATAAAACAAACATCTTCATTTCCGAACACTGTACTGTGTGAAATAAGCTAGTTCGGTTCTAGGAATCAGTTGCTTTCCTACGAAGAAGCTTCAGTGCAGCAAGTTCAAACTTTTCTAGTTAGTGTAATCTAACAAGATATACAACTTAGTAGTTTCCCTTCATTTCTAAAGCAGTTTGTTTAGAAAACATACATCTTCATTGCCGAAAACTGTACTGTGTGAAATAAGTTAGTTCGGTACTAGGAATCAGTTCCCTTCCTACAAAGACAGTTTAGTGCAGAAAGTTCAAACTTTTCCAGTTAATGTAATCTACCAACATGTACAACTTAGTAGTTTCACTTCATTTCTAAAGCAGTTTGTTTAGAAAACATACATCTTCATTGCCGAAAACTGTACTGTGTGAAATAAGTTAGTTCCATTCTAGGAATCATGTGCTTTCCTACGAAGAAGGTTTAGTTCTGCAACTTCAAACCTTCCTTGTTTGTGTAGTCTAACAAGATGTACAACTTACTAGTTTCGCCTCATTTCTAAAGTAGTTAGTTTAGAAAACAAACATCTTCTTTGCCGAACACTGTACTGTGTGAAATAAGCTAGTTCGGTTCTAGGAATCAGTTGCTTTCCTACGAAGAAGATTCAGTGCAGCAAGTTCAAACGTTTCTAGTTAGTGTAATCTAACAAGATGTACAACTTAGTAGTTTCACATCATTTCTAAAGCAGTTTGTTTAGAAAACATACATCTTCATTGCGAAAACTGTACTGTGTCAAATAAAGGTAGTTCCTTCTAGGAATCAGTTGGCTTTCCTACGAAGAAGGTTTAGTGCAGCAACCTCAAACATTTCTAGTTAGTGTAATCTAAGAAGATGTACAAATTAGTAGTTTCGCTTCATTTCTAAAGCAGTTAGTTTAGAAAACATACATCTTCATTGGCGAACACTGTGCTGTTTGAAATAAGCTAGTTTGATTCTAGGAATCAGTTGCTTTCCTACGAAGAAGGTTTAGTGCAGCAACTTCAAACATTTCTCGTTAGTGTAATCTAAGAATATGTACAATTTAGTAGTTTCGCTTCATATCTAAAGCAGTTAATTTAGAAAACAAACATCTTCATTGCCGAACACTGTACTTTGTGAAATAAGCTAGTTCGGTTCTCGGAATCAGTTGCTTTCCTACGAAGAAGGTTTAGTGCAGCAACTTCAAACCTTCCTTGTTTGTGTAGTCTGACAAGGTGTACAACTTAGTAGTTTCAATTCATTTCTACAGCAGTTTGTTTAGAAAACATACATCTTCATTCCGAAAACTGTACTGTGTGAACTAAGGTAGTTCGGTTATAGGAATCAGTTGCTTTCCTACGAAGAAGGTCCAGTGCAGCAAGTTCAAACTTGTCTAGTTAGTGTAATCTAACAATATGTACAACTTAGTAGTTTCACTTCATTTCTAAAGCAATTTGTTTACAAAACATACATCTTCATTGCCGAAAACTGTACTGTGTGAAATCAGGTAGTTCGGTTCTAGGAATCAGTTGCTTTCCTAAGAAGAAGGTTTAGTGCAGCAACTTCAAACCTTCCTTGTTCGTGTAGTCTAACAAGATGTACAACTTACTTGTTTCGCTTCATTTCTAAAGTAGTTTGTTTAGAAAACAAACATGTTCATTGCAAAACACTGTACTGTGTGAAATAAGCTAGTTCGGGTCTAGGAATCAGTTGCTTTCCTACGAAGAAGCAACTTCAAACATTTCTATTTAGTGTAATCTAAGAAGATGTACAAATTCGTAGTTTCGCTTCATTTCTAAAGCAGTTGGTTTAGAAAACATACATCTTCATTGGCGAACACTGTGCTGTGTGAAATAAGCTAGTTTGGTTCTAGGAATCAGTTGCTTTCCTACGAAGAAGGTTTAGTGCAGCAACTTCAAACCTTCCTTGTTTGTGCAGTCTAACAAGATGTACAACTTAGTAGTTTCAATTCATTTCTACAGCAGTTTGTTTAGAAAACATACATCTTCATTGCCGAAAACTGTACTGTGTGAAATAAGTTAGTTCAGTTCTAGGAATCAGTTCCTTTCCTACGAAGACGGTTGAGTGAAGAAAGTTCAAACTTGTCCAGTTAATGGAATCTACCAAGATATACAACTTAGTAGTTTCATTTCATTTCTAAAGCAGTTTGTTTAGATAACATACATCTTCTTTGACGAAAACTGTACTGTGTGACATAAGCTAGTTCGGTTCTAGGAATCAGTTGCTTTCCTACGAAGAAAGTTCAGTGCAGCAAGTTCAAACTTTTCTAGTTAGTGTTTTCTAACAAGATATACAACTTATTAGTTTCACTTCATTTATAAAGCAGTTTGTTTAGAAAACATACATCTTCCTTGCCTAAAACTGTACTGTGTGAAATAAGGTAGTTCCGTTCTAGGAATCAGTTGCTTTCCTACGAAGAAGGTTTAGTGCAGCAACATCAAACATTTCTAGGTAGTGTAATCTAAGAAGATGTACAAAGTAGTAGTTTCGCTTCATTTCTAAAGCAGTTGGTTTAGAAAACATACATCTTCATTGGCGAACACTGTGCTGTGTGAAATAAGCTAGTTTGGTTCTAGGAATCAGTTGCTTTCCTACGAAGAAAGTTTAGTGCAGCAACTTCAAACCTTCCTTGTTTGTGTATTCTAACAAGATGTACAACTTACTAGTTTCGCTTCATTTCTAAAGTAGTTTGTTTAGAAAACAAACACCTTCATTGCCAAACTCTCTACTGTGTGAAATAAGCTAGTTTTGTTTTAGGAATCAGTTGCTTTCTTACGAAGAAGGTTTAGTGCAGCAAGATCAAACTTTTCTAGTTAGTGTAATATAACAAGATGTACAACTTAGTAGTTTCACTTCATTTCTACAGCAGTTTGTTTAGAAAACGTACATCTTCATTTCCAAAAACTGTACTGTGTGAAATACGTAAGTTCGGTTCTAGGAATCAGTTCCTTTCCTACGAAGATGGTTTGATGCAGAAAGTGCAAACTTTTCTAGTTAATGTAATCTACCAAGATGTACAACTTAGTAGTTTCACTTTATTTCGAAAGCAGTTTGTTTAGAAAACATACATCTTCATTTCCGAAAACTGCACTGTGTGAAAATAGGTAGTTCCGTACTAGGAATCAGTTGCTTTCCTACGAAGAAGGTTTAGTTCAGCAACTTCAAACATTTCTAGTTAGTGTAATCTAAGAAGATGTACAAATTAGTACTTTTGCTTCATTTCTAAAGCAGTTGGTTTAGAAAACATACATCTTCATTGGCGAACACTGTGCTGTGTGAAATAAGCTAGTTGGCTCTAGGAATCAGTTGCTTTCCTACGAAGAAGGTTTAGTGCAGGAACTTCAAACCTTCCTTGTTTGTGTAGTCTAACAAGATGTACAACTTACTAGTTTCGCTTCATTTCTAAAGTAGTTTGTTTAGAAAACAATCACCTTCATTTCCGAACTCTCTACTGTGTGAAATAAGCTAGTTCTGTTTTAGGAATCAGTTCCTTTCTTACGAAGAAGGTTTAGTGCAGCAAGTTCAAACTTTTCTAGTTAGTGTAATCTACCAAGATGTACAACTAATTAGTTTCACTTCATTTTTAAAGCAGTTTGTTTGGAAAACATACATCTTCATTGCCGAAAACTGTACTGTGTGAAATAAGTAAGTTCTGTTCTCCGAATCAGTTCCTTTCCTATGAAGACGGTTTAATGCAGAAAGTTCAAACTTTTCCAATTAATGTAATCTACCAAGAAGAACAACTTAGTAGTTTCACTTCATTTCTAAAGCAGTTTGTTTAGAAAACATACATCTTCATTGCCGAAAACTGTACTGTGTGAAAATAGGTAGTTCCGTTCGAGGAATCAGTTGCTTTCCTAAGAAGAAGGTTTAGTTCAGCAACTTCAAACATTTCTACTTAGTGTAATCTAAGAAGATATACAAATTAGTAGTTTCGCTTCATTTCTAAAGCAGTTGGTTTAGAAAACATACATCTTCATTGGCGAACACTGGGCTGTGTGAAATAAGCTAGTTTGGTTCTAGGAATCAGTTCCTTTCCTACAAAGACGGTTATGTGCAGAAAGTTCAAACTTTTCCAGTTAATGTAATATACCAAGATGTACAACTTAGTAGTTTCACTTCATTTCTAAAGTAGTTTGTTTAGATAACATACATCTACATTGCCGAAAACTGTACTGTGTGAAAAAAGGTAGTTCCGTTCTAGGAATCAGTTGCTTTCCTAGGAAGAAGGTTTAGTTCAGCAACTTCAAACCTTCCTTGTTTGTGTACTCTAACAAGATGTACAACTTACTAGTTTCGCTTCATTTCTAAAGCAGTTTGTTTAGAAAACATACATCTTCATTGCCGAAAACTGTACTGTGTGAAATAAGGTAGTTCGGTTCTAGAAATCAGTTGCTTTCCTAAGAAGAAGGTTTAGTGCAGCAACTTCAAACCTTCATTGTTCGTGTAGTCTAACAAGATGTACAACTTACTAGTTTCGCTTCATTTCTAAAGTAGTTTGTTTAGAAAACAAACATGTTCATTGTCGAACACTGTAGTGTGTGAAATAAGCTAGTTCGGTTCTAGGAATCAGTTGCTTTCCTACGAAGAAGCAACTTCAAACATTTCTAGTTAGTGTAATCTAAGAAGATGTACAAATTAGTAGTTTCGCTTCATTTCTAAAGCAGTTAGTTTACAAAACAAACATCTTCATTGGCGAACACTGTGCTGTGTGAAATAAGCTAGTTTTGTTCTAGGAATCAGTTGCTTTCCTACGAAGAAGGTTTAGTGCAGCAACTTCAAACGTTCCTTGTTTGTGTAGTCTAACAAGATGTACAACTTACTAGTTTCGCTTCATTTCTAAAGTAGTTAGTTTAGAAAACAAACATCTTCATTGCCGACCACTGTACTGTGTGAAATAAGCTAGTTCGGTTCTAGGAATCAGTTGCTTTCCTACGAAGAACCTTCAGTGCAGCAAGTTCAAACTTTTCTAGTTAGTGTAAACTAACAAGTTATACGACTTAGAAGGATCACTTCATTTCTAAAGCAGTTTGTTTAGAAAACATACATCTTCATTGCCGAAAACTGTAACTGTGTGAAATAAGGTAGTTTGGTTCTAGGAATCAGTTGCTTTCCTACAAAGAAGATTTAGTGCAGCAACTTCAAACATTTCTAGTTAGTGTAATCTAAAAAGATGTACAAATTAGTAGTTTCGTTTCATTTCTAAAGTAGTTTGTTTAGAAAACAAACATGTTAATTGCCGAACACTGTACTGTGTGAAATAAGGTGGTTCGGTTCTAGAAATCAGTTGCTTTCCTACGAAAGAGGTTCAGTGCAGCAAGTTCAAACTTTTCTAGTTAGTGTAATCTAACAAGATATACAACTTAGTAGTTTCACTTCATTTCTAAAGCAGTTTGTTTAGAAAACATACATCTTCATTGCCGAAAACTGTACTGTGTGAAATAAGTTAGTTCGATTCTAGGAATCAGTTGCTTTCCTACGAAGAAGGTTTAGTGCAGCAACTTCAAACATTTCTAGTTAGTGTAATCTAAGAAGATGTACAAATTAGGAGTTTCGCTTCATTTCTAAAGCAGTTTGTTTACAAAACATACATCTTCATTGCCGAAAACTGTACTGTGTGAAATAAGGTAGTTCAGTTCCAGGAATCAGTTGCTTTCCTAAGAAGAAGGTTTAGTGCAGCAACCTCAAACCTTCCTTGTTTGTGTAGTCTAACAAGATGTACAACTTGCTAGTTTTGCTTCATTTCTAAAGTAGTTTGTTTAGAAAACAAACATCTTCATTGCCGAACACTGTACTGTGTGCAATAAGCTAGTTCGGTTCTAGGAATCAGTTCCTTTCCTACAAAGACGTTTTAGTGCAGAAAGTTCAAAATTTCCAGTTAATGTAATCTACCAAGATGTACAACTTAGTAGTTTCACTTCATTTCTAAAGCAGTGTGTTTAGATAACATACATATTCATTGACGAAAACTGTACTGTGTGAATTAAGCTAGTTCGGTTCTAGGAAACAGTTCTTTTCCTACGAAGAAGGTTCAGTGCAGAAAGTTCAAACTTTTCTAGTTAGTGTAATCTAACAAGATATACAACTTAGTAGTTTCACTTCATTTCTAAAGCAGTTTGTTTAGAAAACATACATCTTCATTGCCGAAAACTATACTGTGTGAAATGTTAGTTCGGTTCTAGGAATCAGTTGCTTTCCTACGAAGAAGGTTTAGTGCAGCAACTTCAAACATTTCTAGTTAGTGTAATCTAAGAAGTTGTACAAATTAGGAGTTTCGCTTCATTTCTAAAGAAGTTTGTTTAGAAAACATACATCTTCATTGCCGAAAACTGTACTGTGTGAAATAAGATAGTTCGGTTCTAGGAATCAGTTGCTTTCCTAAGAAGAAGGTAAGTGCAGCAACCTCAAACCATCCTTGTTTGTGTACTCTAACAAGATGTACAACTTACTAGTTTCGCTTCATTTCTAAAGTAGTTTGTTTAGAAAACAAACATCTTCATTGCCGAACACTGTACTGTGTGAAATAAGCTAGTTCGGTTCTAGGAATCAGTTGCTTTCCTACGAAGAATGTTTAGTGCAGCAAGTTCGAACATTTCTAGTCAGTGTAATTTAACAAGATGTACAACATAGTAGTTTCACTTCATTTCTAAAGCAGTTTGTTTAGAAAACATACATCTTCATTGCCGAAAACTGTACTGTGTGAAATAAGGTAGTTCCCTTCTAGGAATCAGTTGCATTCCTACGAAGAAGGTTTAGTGCAGCAACTTCAAACATTTTTAGTTAGTGTAATCTAAGAAGATGTACAAATTAGTAGTTTCGCTTCATTTCCAAAGCAGTTGGTTTAGAAAACATACATCTTCATTGGCGAACACTGTGCTGTGTGAAATAAGCTAGTTTGGTTATAGGAATCAGTTGCTTTCCTACGAAGAAGGTTTAGTGCAGCAACTTCAAACCTTCCTTGTTTGTGTAGTCTAACAAGATGTACAACTTACTAGTTTCTCTTCATTTCTAAAGTAGTTTGTTTAGAAAACAAACACCTTCATTGACGAACTCTCTACTGTGTGAAATAAGCTAGTTCTGTTTTAGGAATCAGTTGCTTTCTTACGAAGAAGGTTTAGTGCAGCAAGTTCAAACTTTTCTGGTTAGTTTAATCTACCAAGATGTACAACTTAGTAGTTTCACTTCATTTCTAAAGTAGTTTGTTTAGAAAACAAACATCTTCATTCCCGAACACTGTACTGTGTGAAATAAGCTAGTTCGGTTCTAGGAATCAGTTGCATTCCTATGAAGAAGGTTCAGTGCAGCAAGTTCAAACTTTTCTAGTTAGTGTAAACTAACAAGTTATACAACTTAGAAGTTTCACTTTATTTCTAAAGCAGTTTGTTTAGAAAACATACATCTTCATTGCCGATAACTGTACTGTGTGAAATAAGTTAGTTTGGTTCTAGGAATCAGTTGCTTTCCTAAGAAGAAGGTTTAGTGCAGCAACCTCAAACATTTCTAGTTAGTGTAATCTAAGAAGATGTACAAATTAGTTGTTTCGCTTCATTTCTAAAGCAGTTGGTTTAGAAAACATACATCTTCATTGGCGAACACTGTGCTGTGTGAAATGAGCTAGTTTGGTTCTAGGAATCAGTTGCTCTCCTACGAAGAAGGTTCAATGCAGCAAGTTCAAACTTTTCGTTTTAGTGTAATCTAACTATATATACAACTTAGTAGTTTCACTTCATTTCTAAAGCAGTTTGTTTAGAAAACATACATCTTCATTGCCGAAAACTGTACTGTGTGAAATAAGGTAGTTCGGTTCTAGGAATCAGTTGCTTTCCTAAGAAGAATGTTTATTGCAGCAACTTCAAACCTTCCTTGTTCGTGTAGTCTAACAAGATGTACAACTTACTAGTTTCGTTTCATTTCTAAAGTAGTTTGTTTAGAAAACAAACATGTTAATAGCCGAACACTGTACTGTGTGAAATAAGCTGGTTCGGTTCTAGGAATCAGTTGCTTTCCTACGAAAAAGGTTCAGTGCAGCAAGTTCAAACTTTTCTAGTTAGTGTAATCTAACAAGATATACAACTTAGTAGTGTCACTTCATTTCTAAAGCAGTTTGTTTAGAAAACATACATCTTCATTGCCGAAAACTGTACTGTGTGAAATAAGTTAGTTCGGTTCTAGGAATCAGTTGCTTTCCTACGAAGAAGGTTTAGTGCAGCAACATCAAACATTTCTAGTTAGTGTAATCTAAGAAGATGTACAAATTAGGAGTTTCTCTTCATTTCTAAAGCAGTTTGTTTACAAAATATACATCTTCATTGCCGAAAACTGTACTGTGTGAAATAAGGTAGTTCACTTCCAGGAATCAGTTGCTTTCCTAAGAAGAAGGTTTAGTCCAGCAACCTCAAACCTTCCTTGTTTGTGTACTCTAACAAGATGTACAACTTACTAGTTTCGCTTCATTTCTAAAGTAGTTTGTTTAGAAAACAAACACCTTCATTGCCGAACTCTCTACTGTGTGAAATAAGCTAGTTCTGTTTTAGGAATCAGTTGCTTTCTTACGAAGAAGGTTTAGTGCAGCAAGTTCAAACTTTTCTGGTTAGTTTAATCTACCAAGATGTACAACTTAGTAGTTTCACTTCATTTCTAAAGTAGTTTGTTTAGAAAACAAACATCTTCATTCCTGAACACTGTACTGTGTGAAATAAGCTAGTTCGGTTCTAGGAATCAGTTGCATTCCTATGAAGAAGGTTCAGTGCAGCAAGTTCAAACTTTTCTAGTTAGTATAAACTAACAAGTTATACAACTTAGAAGTTTCACTTCATTTCTAAAGCAGTTTGTTTAGAAAACATACATCTTCATTGCCGATAACTGTACTGTGTGAAATAAGTTAGTTTGGTTCTAGGAATCAGTTGCTTTCCTACGAAGAAGGTTTAGTGCAACAACCTCAAACATTTCTAGTTAGTGTAATCTAAGAAGATGTACAAATTAGTTGTTTCGCTTCATTTCTAAAGCAGTTGGTTTAGAAAACATACATCTTCATTGGCGAACACTGTGCTGTGTGAAATGAGCTAGTTTGGTTCTAGGAATCAGTTGCTTTCCTACGAAGAAGGTTCAGTGCAGCAAGTTCAAACTTTTCTTTTTAGTGTAATCTAACAATATATACAACTTAGTAGTTTCACTTCATTTCTAAAGCAGTTTGTTTAGAAAACATACATCTTCATTGCCGAAAACTGTACTGTGTGAAATAAGGTAGTTCGGTTCTAGGAATCAGTTGCTTTCCTAAGAAGAAGGTTTATTGCAGCAACTTCAAACCTTCCTTGTTCGTGTAGTCTAACAAGATGTACAACTTACTAGTTTCGTTTCATTTCTAAAGTAGTTTGTTTAGAAAACAAACATGTTAATTGCCGAACACTGTACTGTGTGAAATAAGCTGGTTCGGTTCTAGGAATCAGTTGCTTTCCTACGAAAAAGGTTCAGTGCAGCAAGTTCAAACTTTTCTAGTTAGTGTAATCTAACAAGATATACAACTTAGTAGTGTCACTTCATTTCTAAAGCAGTTTGTTTAGAAAACATACATCTTCATTGCCGAAAACTGTACTGTGTGAAATAAGTTAGTTCGGTTCTAGGATTCAGTTGCTTTCCTACGAAGAAGGTTTAGTGCAGCAACTTCAAACATTTCTAGTTAGTGTAATCTAAGAAGATGTACAAATTAGGAGTTTCTCTTCATTTCTAAAGCAGTTTGTTTACAAAACATACATCTTCATTGCCGAAAACTGTACTGTGTGAAATAAGGTAGTTCACTTCCAGGAATCAGTTGCTTTCCTAAGAAGAAGGTTTAGTCCAGCAACCTCAAACCTTCCTTGTTTGTGTACTCTAACAAGATGTACAACTTAGTAGTGTCACTTCATTTCTAAAGTAGTTTGTTTAGAAAACAAACATCTTCATTGCCGAACACTGTACTGTGTGAAATAAGCTAGTTCGGTTCTAGGAATCAGTTGCTTTCCTACCAAGAAGGTTTAGTGCAGCAAGTTCAAACATATCTAGTCAGTGTAAGCTAACAAGATGTACAACTTAGTAGTTTCACTTCATTTCTAAAGCAGTTGGTTTAGAAAACATACATCTTCATTGCTGAAAACTGTACTGTGTGAAAGAAGGTAGTTCCGTTCTCGGAATCAGTTGCTTTCCTACGAAGAAGGTTTAGTGCTTCAACGTCAAACATTTCTAGTTAGTGTAATCTGAGAAGATGTACAAATTAGTAGTTTCGCTTCATTTCTAAAGCAGTTGGTTTAGAAAACATACATCTTCATTGGCGAACACTGTGCCGTGTGAAATAAGCTAGTTTGGTTCTAGGAATCAGTTGCTTTCCTACGAAGAAGGTTTAGTGCAGCAACTTCAAACCCTCCTTGTTTGTGTAGTCTAACAAGATGTACAACTTACTAGTTTCGCTTCATTTCTAAAGTAGTTTGTTTATAAAACAAACACCTTCATTGTCGAACTGTCTACTGTGTGAAATAAGCTACTTCTGTTTTAGGAATCAGTTGTTTCTTACGAAGAAGGGTTAGTGCAGCAAGTTCAAACTTTTCTAGTTAGTGTAATCTAACAAGATGTACAACTGAGTAGTTTCACTTCATTTCTACAGCAGTTTGTTTAGAAAACATACATCTTCATTGCCGAAAGCTGTACTGTGTGAAATAAGTAAGTTCGGTTCTAGGAATCAGTTCCTTTCCTACGAAGACGTTTTAATACAGAAAGTTCAAACTTTTCCAGTTAATGTAATCTACCAAGATGTACAACTTAGTAGTTTCACTTCATTTCTAAAGCAGTTTGTTTAGAAAACATACATCTTCATTGCCTTAAACTGTACTGTATGAAAATAGGTAGTTCTGTTCATTGAATCAGTTGCTTTCCTACGAAGAAGGTTTAGTTCAGCAACTTCAAACATTTCTAGTTAGTGTAATCTAAGAAGATATACAAATTAGTAGCTTCGCTTCATTTCTAAAGCAGTTGGTTTAGAAAACATACATCTTCATTTGCGAACACTGTGCTGTGTGAAATAAGCTAGTTTTGTTCTAGGAATCAGTTGGTTTTCTACGAAGAAGGTTTAGTGCAGCAACTTCAAACCTTCCTTGTTTGTGCAGTCTAAAAAGATGTACAACTTACTAGTTTCGCTTCATTTCTAAAGTAGTTAGTTTAGAAAACAAACATGTTAATTGCCGAACACTGTACTGTGTGAAATAAGCTGGTTCGGTTCTAGGAATCAGTTGCTTTCCTACGAAGAAGGTTCAGTGCAGCAACTTCAAACATTTCTAGTTAGTGTAATCTAAGAAGATGTACAACTTACTAGTTTCGCTTCATTTCTAAAGTAGTTTGTTTAGAAAACATACATCTTCATTGCCGAAAACTGTACTGTGTGAAAATAAGTAGTTCGGTTCTAGGAATCAGTTGCTTTCCTAAGAAGAAGTTTAGTGCAGCAACCTCAAACCATCCTTGTTTGTGTACTCTAACAAGATGTACAACTTACTAGTTTCGCTTCATTTCTAAAGTAGTTTAGAAAACAAACATCTTCATTGCCGAACACTGTACTGTGTGAAATAAGCTAGTTCGGTTCTAGGAATCAGTTGCTTGCCTACGAAGAAGGTTTAGTGTAGCAAGTTCAAACATTCCTGGTCAGTGTAAGCTAACAAGATGTACAACTTAGTAGTTTCACTTCATTTCTAAAGCAGTTTGTTTAGAAAACATACATCTTCATTGCCGAAAACTGTACTGTGTGAAATAAGGTAGTTCCGTTCTAGGAATCAGTTGCTTTCCTACGAAGAAGGTTTAGTGCAGCAACTTCAAACATTTCTAGTTAGTGTAATCTAAGAAGATGTACAAATTAGTAGTTTCGCTTCATTTCTAAAGCAGTTGGTTTAGAAAACATACATCTTCATTGGCGAACACTGTGCTGTGTGAAAAAAGCTAGTTTGGTTCTAGGAATCAGTTGCTTTCCTACGAAGAAGGTTTAGTGCAGCAACTTCAAACCTTCCTTGTTTGTGTAGTCTAACAAGATGTACAACTTACTAGTTTCGCTTCATTTCTAAAGTAGTTTGTTTAGAAAACAAACACCTTCATTGCCGAACTCTCTACTGTGTGAAATAAGCTAGTTCTGTTTTAGGAATCAGTTGCTTTCTTACGAAGAAGGTTTAATGCAGCAAGTTCATAGTTTTCTAGTTAGTGTAATCTAACAATATATACAACTTAGTAGTTTCACTTCATTTCTACAGCAGTTTGTTTAGAAAACATACATCTTCATTGCCGAAAGCTGTACTGTGTGAAATAAGTAAGTTCGGTTCTAGGAATCAGTTCCTTTCCTACGAAGACGGTTGAATGCAGAAAGTTCAAACTTTTCCAGTTAATGTAATCTACCAAGATGTACAACTTAGTAGTTTCACTTCATTTCTAAAGCAGTTTGTTTAGAAAACATACATCTTCATTGCCGAAAACTGTACTGTGTGAAAATAGGTAGTTCCTGTTCTAGGAATCAGTTGCTTTCCCTGAAGAAGGTTTAGTTCAGCAACTTCAAACATTTCGAGTTAGTGTAATCTAAGAAGATGTACAAATTAGTAGTTTCGCTTCATTTCTAAAGCAGTTGGTTTAGAAAACATACATCTTCATTTACGAACACTGTGCTGTGTGAAATAAGCTAGTTTGTTTCTAGGAATCAGTTGCTTTGCTACGAAGAAGGTTTAGTGCAGCAACTTCAAACCTTCCTTGTTTGTGAAGTCTAACAAGATGTACAACTTAGTAGTTTCAAATAATTTCTACAGCAGTTTGTTTAGAAAACATACATCTTCATTGCCGAAAACTGTTCCGTGTGAAATAAGTTAGTTCGGTTCTAGGAATCAGTTCCTTTCCTACAATGACGGTTTAGTGCAGAAAGTTCAAACTTTTCCCGTTAATGTAATCTGCCGAGATGTACAACTTATTAGTTTCAGTTCATTTCTAAAGTAGTTTGTTTAGATAACAAACATATTCATTGTCAAACACTGTAGTGTGTGAAATAAGCTAGTTCGGTTCTAGGAATCAGTTGCTTTCCTACGAAGAAGCAACTTCAAACATTTCTAGTTAGTGTAATCTAAGAAGATGTACAAATTTGTAGTTTCGCTTCATTTCTAAAGCAGTTAGTTTAGAAAACAAACATCTTCATTGGCGAACACTGTGCTGTGTGAAATAAGCTAGTTTTGTTCTAGGAATCAGTTGCATTATACGAAGAAGGTTTAGTGCAGCAATTTCAAACCTTCCTTGTTTGTGTAGTCTAACAAGATGTACAACTTACTAGTTTCGCTTCATTTCTAAAGTAGTTAGTTTAGAAAACAAACATCTTCATTGCCTAACACTGTACTGTGTGAAATAAGCTAGTTCAGTTCTAGGAATCAGTTGCATTCCTACGAAGAAGGTTCAGTGCAGCAAGTTCAAACTTTTCTAGTTAGTGTAAACTAACAAGTTATACAACTTAGAAGTTTCACTTCATTTCTAAAGCAGTTTGTTTAGAAAACATACATCTTCATTGCCGAAAACTGTACTGTGTGAAATAAGTTAGTTTGGTTCTAGGAATCAGTTGCTTTCCTACGAAGAAGGTTTAGTGCAGCAACTTCAAACATTTCTAGTTAGTGTAATCTAACAAGATGTACAAATTAGTAGTTTCGCTTCATTTCTAAATCAGTTAGTTTAGAAAACAAACATCTTCATTGCCGAACACTGTACTGTGTGAAATAAGCTAGTTCGGTTCTAGGAATCAGTTGCTTTCCTACGAAGAAGGTTCAGTGCAGCAAGTTCAAACTTTTCTATTTAGTGTAATCTAACAATATATACAATTTAGTAGTTTCACTTCATTTCTAAAGCAGTTTGTTTAGAAAACATACATCTTCATTGCCGAAAACTGTACTGTGTGAAATAAGGTAGTTCGGTTCTAGGAATCAGTTGCTTTCCTAAGAAGAAGGTTTATTGCAGCAACTTCAAACCTTCCTTGTTCGTGTAGTCTAACAGGATGTACAACTTACTAGTTTCGTTTCATTTCTAAAGCAGTTTCTTTAGAAAACATACATCTTCATTGCCGAAAACTGTAATGTGTGAAATAAGGTAGTTCCGTTCTAGGAATCAGTTGCTTTCCTACGAAGAAGGTTTAGTGCAGCAACTTCAAACATTTCTAGTTAGTGTAATCTAAGAAGCTGTACAAATTAGTAGTTTCGCTTCATTTCTAAAGCAGTTGGTTTAGAAAACATACATCCTCATTGGCGAACACTGCGCTGTGTGAAATAAGCTTGTTTGGTTCTGGGAATCAGTTGCTTTCCTACGCAGAAGGTTTAGTGCAGCAACTTCAAACCTTCCTTGTTTGTGTAGTCTAACAAATGTACAACTTAGTATTTTCAATTCATTTCTACAGCAGGTTGTTTAGAAAACATACATCTTCATTGCCGAAAACTGTACTGTGTGAAATAAGTTATTTCAGTTCTAGGAATCAGTTCCTTTCCTACAAAGACGGTTTACTTCCGAAAGTTCAAACTTTTCCAGTTAATGTAATCTACCAAGATATACAACTTAGTAGTTTCACTTCATTTCTAAAGCAGTCTGTTTAGATAACATACATATTCATTGACGAAAACTGTGCTGTGTGAATTAAGCTAGTTCGGTTCTAGGAATCAGTTGATTTCCTACGAAGAAGGTTCAGTGCAGCAAGTTCAAACTTTTCCAGTTAGTGTAATCTAACAAGATATACAACTTAGTAGTTTCATTTCATTTCTAAAGCAGTTTGTTTAGAAAACATACATCTTCATTGCCGAAAACTGTACTGTGTGAAATAAGTTAGTTCGGTTCTAGGAATCAGTTGCTTTCCTACGAAGAAGGTTTAGTGCAGCAACTTCAAACATTTCTAGTTAGTGTAATCTAAGAAGTTGTATGAATTAGGAGTTTCGCTTCATTTCTAAAGAAGTTTGTTTAGAAAACATACATCTTCATTGCCGAAAACTGTACTGTGTGAAATAAGGTAGTTCGGTTCTAGGAATCAGTTGCTTTCCTAAGAAGAAGGTTAGTGCAGCAACCTCAAACCATCCTTGTTTATGTACTCTAACAAGATATACAACTTACTAGTTTCGCTTCATTTCTAAAGTAGTTTGTTTAGAAAACAAACATCTTCATTGCCGAACATTGTACTGTGTGAAATAAGCTAGTTCGGTTCTAGGAATCAGTTGCTTTCCTACGAAGAAGGTTTAGTGCAGCAACTTCAAACCTTCCTTGTTTGTGTAGTCTAACAAGATGTACAACTTACTAGTTTCGCTTCATTTCTAAAGCAGTTTGTTTAGAAAACATACATCTTCATTGCCAAAAACTGTACTGTGTGAAATAAGGTAGTTCCGTTCTAGGAATCAGTTGCTTTCCTACGAAGAAGGTTTAGTGCAGCAACTTCAAACATTTTAGTTAGTGTAATCTAAGAAGATGTACAAATTAGTAGTTTCGCTTCATTTCTAAAGCAGTTTCTTTAGAAAACAAGCACCTTCATTGCCAAACTCTCTACTGTGTGAAAAAAGCTAGTTCTGTTTTAGGAATCAGTTGCTTTCTTACGAAGAAGGTTTAGTGCAGCAAGTTCAAACTTTTCTAGTTAGTGTAATCTAACAGGGTGTACAATTTAGTAGTTTCACTTCATTACTCAGCAGTTTGTTTAGAAAACATACATCTTCATTGCCGAAAACTGTACTGTGTGAAATAAGTAGTTCGGTTCTAGGAATCAGTTCCTTTCCTATGAAGACGGTTTAATGCAGAAAGTTCAAACTTTTCCAGTTAATTTAATCTACCAAGATGTACAACTTAGTAGTTTCACTTCATTTCTAAAGCAGTTTGTTTAGATAACATACATCTTCATTCCCGAAAACTGTACTGTGTGAAAATAGGTAGTTCCGTTCTAGGAATCAGTTGCTTTCCAACGAAGAAGGTTTAGTTCAGCAACTTCAAACATTTCTAGTTAGTGTAATCTAAGAAGATGTACAAATTAGTAGTTACGCTTCATTTCTAAAGCAGTTGGATTAGAAAACATACATCTTCATTGGCGAACACTGTGCTGTGTGAAATAAGCTAGATCGGTTCTAGGAATCAGTTGCTTTCCTAAGATGAAGGTTTAGTGCAGCAACTTCAAACCTTCCTTGTTTGTGTAGTCTAAAAAGATTTACAACTTACTAGTTTCTCTTCATTTCTAAAGTAGTTTGTTTAGAAAACAAACCCCTTCAATGCCGAACACTGTACTGTGTGAAATAAGCTAGTTCGGTTCTAGGAATCAGTTGCTTTCCTACGAAGAAGGTTTAGTGCAGCAAGATAAAACTTTTCTACTTAGTGTAATCTAACAACATGTACAACTTAGTAGTTTCACTTCATTTCTAAAGCAGTTTGTTTAGAAAACATACATCTTCATTGCCGAAAACTGTACTGTGTGAAATAAGGTAGTTCCGTTCTACGATTCAGTTGCTTTCCTACGAAGAAGGTTTAGTGCAGCATCTTCAAACATTTCTAGTTAGTGTAATCTAAGAAGATGTACAAATTAGTAGTTTCGCTTCATTTCTAAATCAGTTGGTTTAGAAAACATACATCTTCATTGGCGAACACTGTGCTGTGTGAAATAAGCTAGTTTGGTTCTAGGAATCAGTTGCTTTCCTACGAAGAAAGTTTAGTGCAGCAACTTCAAACCTTCCTTGTTTGTGTTGTCTAACAAGATGTACAACATACTAGTTTCGCTTCATTTCTCAAGTAGTTTGTTTAGAAAACAAACACCTTCATTGCCGAACACTCTACTGTGTGAAATAAGCTAGTTCTGTTTTAGGAATCAGTTGCTTTCTTACGAAGAAGATTTAGTGCAGCAAGTACAAACTATTCTAATTAGTGTAATCTAAAAAGATGTACAACTTACTAGGTTCTCTTCATTTCTAAAGTAGTTTGTTTAGAAAACAAACCCCATCATTGCCAAAACTGTACTGTGTGAAATAACCTAGTTCGGTTCTAGGAATCAGTTGCTTTCCTACGAAGAAGGTTCAGTGCAGCAAGTTCAAACTTTTCTACTTAGTGTAATCTAACAACATGTACAACTTAGTATTTTTACTTCATTTCTGAAGCAGTTTGTTTAGAAAACATACATCTTCATTGCCGAAATCTGTACTGTGTGAAAATAGGTAGTTCCGTTCTAGGAATCAGTTGCTTTCCTACGAAGGTTTAGTTCAGCAACTTCAAACATTTCTAGTTAGTGTAATCTAAGAAGATGTACAAATTAGTAGTTTCGCTTCTTTTCTAAAGCAGTTTGTTTAGAAAACATACATCTTCATTGCCGAAAACTGTACTGTGTGAAATAAGGTAGTTCCGTTCTAGGAATCAGTTGCTTTCCTACGAAGAAGGTTTAGTGCAGCAACTTCAAACATTTCTAGTTAGTTTAATCTAAGAAGATGTACAAATTAGTAGTTTCGCTTCATTTCTAAAGCAGTTGGTTTAGAAAACAAACATCTTCATTGGCGAACACTGTGGTGTGTGAAATAAGCTAGTTTGGTTCTAGGAATCAGTTGCTTTCCTACGAAGAAAGTTTAGTGCAGCAACTTCAAACATTCCTTGTTTGTGTAGTCTAACAAGATGTACAACTTAATAGTTTCGCTTCATTTCTAAAGCAGTTTGTTTAGGAAACAAACACCTTCATTGCCGAACTCTCTACTGTGTGAAATAAGGTAGTTCTGTTTTAGGAATCAGTTGCTTTCTTACGAAGAAGGTTTAGTGCAGCAAGTTCAAACTTTTCTAATTAGTGTAATCTAACAAGATGTACAACTTACTACTTTCTCTTCATTTCTAAAGTAGTTTGTTTAGAAAACAAACCCCTTCATTGCCGAAAACTGTACTGTGTGAAATAACCTAGTTCGGTTCTAGGAATCAGTTGCTTTCCTACGAAGAAGGTTCAGTGCAGCAAGTTCAAACTTTTCTACTTAGTGTAATCTAACAACATGTACAACTTAGTATTTTCACTTCATTTCTAAAGCAGTTTGTTTAGATAACATACATCTTCATTGCCGAAATCTGTACTGTGTGAAAATAGGTAGTTCCGTTCTAGGAATCAGTTGCTTTCCTACGAAGAAGGTTTAGTTCAGCAACTTCAAACATTTCTAGTTAGTGTAATCTAAGAAGATGTACAAATTAGTAGTTTCGCTTCTTTTCTAAAGCAGTTGGTTTAGAAAAAATACATCTTCATTGGCGAACACTGTGCTGTGTGAAATAAGCTAGTTTGTTTCTAGGAATCAGTTGCTTTCCTAAGAAGAAGGTTTAGTGCAGCAACTTCAAACCTTCCTTGTTTGTGTAGGCTAACAAGATGTACAACTTACTAGTTTCTCTTCATTTCTAAAGTAGTTTGTTTAGAAAACAAACCCCTTCATTGCCGAACACTGTACTGTGTGAAAATAGGTAGTTCCGTTGTAGGAATCAGTTGCTTTCCAACGAAGAAGATTTAGTTCAGCAACTTCAAACATTTCTATTTAGTGTAATCTAAGAAGATGTACAAAGTAGTAGTTTCGCTTCATTTCTAAAGCAGTTGGTTTAGAAAAAAAAAATCTTCATTGGCGAACACTGTGCTGTGTGAAATAAGCTAGTTTGGTTCTAGGAATTAGTTGCTTTCCTACGAAGAAGGTTTAGTGCAGCAACTTCAAACCTTCCTTGTTTGTGTAGTCTAACAAGATGTACAACTTACTCGTTTCGCTTCATTTCTAAAGTAGTTTGTTTAGAAAACAAACACCTTCATTGCCGAACTCTCTACTGTGTGAAATAAGCTAGTTCTGTTTTAGGAATCAGTTGCTTTCTTACGAAGAAGGTTTAGTGCAGCAAGTTCAAACTTTTCTAGTTAGTGTAATCTAACAAGTTGTACAACTAAGTAGTTTCACTTCATTTCTACAGCAGTTTGTTTAGAAAACATACATCTTCATTGCCGAAAACTGTTCTGTGTGAAATAAGTAAGTTCGGTTCTAGGAATCAGTTCCTTTCCTACGAAGACGGTTTAATGCAGAAAGTTCAAACTTTTCCAGATAATGTAATCTACCAAGATGTACAACTGAGTAGTTTCACTTCATTTCTAAAGCAGTTTGTTTAGAAAACATACATCTTCATTGCCAAAAACTGTACAGTGTGAAAATAGGTAGTTTTGTTCTAGGAATCAGTTGCTTTCCTACGAAGAAGGTTTAGTTCAGCAATTTCAAACATTTCTAGTTAGTGTAATCTAAGAAGATGTACAAATTACTAGTTTCGCTTCATTTCTAAAGCAGTTGGTTTAGAAAACATACATCTTCATTGGCGAACACTGAGCTGTGTGAAATAAGCTAGTTTGGTTCTAGGAATCAGTTGCTTTCCTAAGAAGAAGGTTTAGTGCAGCAACTTCAAACCTTCCTTGTTTGTGTAGTCTAACAAGATGTACAATTACTAGTTTCACTTTATTTCTAAAGTAGTTTGTTTAGAAAACAAACCCCTTCATTGCCTAAAAACTGTACTGTGTGAAATAACCTAGTTCGGTTCTAGGAATCAGTTGCTTTTCTACGAAGAAGGTTCAGTGCAGCAAGTTCAAACTTTTTCTAGTTAGTGTAATCTAACAACATGTACAACTTAGTAGTTTCACTTCATTTCTAAAGCAGGTTTGTTTAGAAAACATACATCTTCATTGCCGAAAAAACTGTACTGTGTGAAATAAGGTAGTTCCGTTCTAGGAATCAGTTGCTTTCCTCGAAGAAGGTTTAGTGCAGCAACTTCAAACATTTCTAGTTAGTGTAGTCTAAGAAGATGTACAAATTAGTAGTTTCGCTTCATTTCTAAAGCAGTTGGTTTAGAAAACATACATCTTCATTGGCAAACACTGTGCTGTGTGAAATAAGCTAGTTTGGTTCTAGGAATCAGTTGCTTTCCTACGAAGAAAGTTTAGTGCAGCAACTTAAAACCTTCCTTGTTTGTGTAGTCTAACAAGATGTACAACTTACTAGTTTCGCTTCATTTCTAAAGTAGTTTGTTTAGAAAACAAACACCTTCATTGCCGAACACTCTACTGTGTGAAATAAGCTAGTTCTGTTTTAGGAATCAGTTGCTTTCCTACGAAGAAGGTTTAGTGCAGCAACTTCAAACATTTCTAGTTAGTTTAATCTAAGAAGATGTACAAATTAGTAGTTTCGCTTCATTTCTAAAGCAGTTGGTTTAGAAAACAAACATCTTCATTGGCGAACACTGTGGTGTGTGAAATAAGCTAGTTTGGTTCTAGGAATCAGTTGCTTTCCTACGAAGAAAGTTTAGTGCAGCAACTTCAAACATTCCTTGTTTGTGTAGTCTAACAAGATGTACAACTTAATAGTTTCGCTTCATTTCTAAAGCAGTTTGTTTAGGAAACAAACACCTTCATTGCCGAACTCTCTACTGTGTGAAATAAGGTAGTTCTGTTTTAGGAATCAGTTGCTTTCTTACGAAGAAGGTTTAGTGCAGCAAGTTCAAACTTTTCTAATTAGTGTAATCTAACAAGATGTACAACTTACTAGTTTCTCTTCATTTCTAAAGTAGTTTGTTTAGAAAACAAACCCCTTCATTGCCGAAAACTGTACTGTGTGAAATAACCTAGTTCGGTTCTAGGAATCAGTTGCGTTCCTACGAAGAAGGTTCAGTGCAGCAAGTTCAAACTTTTCTACTTAGTGTAATCTAACAACATGTACAACTTAGTATTTTCACTTCATTTCTAAAGCAGTTTGTTTAGATAACATACATCTTCATTGCCGAAATCTGTACTGTGTGAAAATAGGTAGTTCCGTTCTAGGAATCAGTTGCTTTCCTACGAAGAAGGTTTAGTTCAGCAACTTCAAACATTTCTAGTTAGTGTAATCTAAGAAGATGTACAAATTAGTAGTTTCGCTTCTTTTCTAAAGCAGTTGGTTTAGAAAAAATACATCTTCATTGGCGAACACTGTGCTGTGTGAAATAAGCTAGTTTGTTTCTAGGAATCAGTTGCTTTCCTAAGAAGAAGGTTTAGTGCAGCAACTTCAAACCTTCCTTGTTTGTGTAGGCTAACAAGATGTACAACTTACTAGTTTCTCTTCATTTCTAAAGTAGTTTGTTTAGAAAACAAACCCCTTCATTGCCGAACACTGTACTGTGTGAAATAAGGTAGTTCCGTTCTAGGAATCAGTTGCTTTCCAACGAAGAAGGTTTAGTTCAGCAACTTCAAACATTTCTATTTAGTGTAATCTAAGAAGATGTACAAAGTAGTAGTTTCGCTTCATTTCTAAAGCAGTTGGTTTAGAAAAAAAAAATCTTCATTGGCGAACACTGTGCTGTGTGAAATAAGCTAGTTTGGTTCTAGGAATCAGTTGCTTTCCTACGAAGAAGGTTTAGTGCAGCAACTTCAAACCTTCCTTGTTTGTGTAGTCTAACAAGATGTACAACTTACTAGTTTCGCTTCATTTCTAAAGTAGTTTGTTTAGAAAACAAACACCTTCATTGCCGAACTCTCTACTGTGTGAAATAAGCTAGTTCTGTTTTAGGAATCAGTTGCTTTCTTACGAAGAAGGTTTAGTGCAGCAAGTTCAAACTTTTCTAGTTAGTGTAATCTAACAAGATGTACAACTAAGTAGTTTCACTTCATTTCTACAGCAGTTTGTTTAGAAAACATACATCTTCATTGCCGAAAACTGTTCTGTGTGAAATAAGTAAGTTCGGTTCTAGGAATCAGTTCCTTTCCTACGAAGACGGTTTAATGCAGAAAGTTCAAACTTTTCCAGATAATGTAATCTACCAAGATGTACAACTGAGTAGTTTCACTTCATTTCTAAAGCAGTTTGTTTAGAAAACATACATCTTCATTGCCAAAAACTGTACAGTGTGAAAATAGGTAGTTTCGTTCTAGGAATCAGTTGCTTTCCTACGAAGAAGGTTTAGTTCAGCAATTTCAAACATTTCTAGTTAGTGTAATCTAAGAAGATGTACAAATTACTAGTTTCGCTTCATTTCTAAAGCAGTTGGTTTAGAAAACATACATCTTCATTGGCGAACACTGAGCTGTGTGAAATAAGCTAGTTTGGTTCTAGGAATCAGTTGCTTTCCTAAGAAGAAGGTTTAGTGCAGCAACTTCAAACCTTCCTTGTTTGTGTAGTCTAACAAGATGTACAATTACTAGTTTCGCTTCATTTCTAAAGTAGTTTGTTTAGAAAACAAACCCCTTCATTGCCGAAAACTGTACTGTGTGAAATAACCTAGTTCGGTTCTAGGAATCAGTTGCTTTTCTACGAAGAAGGTTCAGTGCAGCAAGTTCAAACTTTTCTACTTAGTGTAATCTAACAACATGTACAACTTAGTAGTTTCACTTCATTTCTAAAGCGGTTTGTTTAGAAAACATACATCTTCATTGCCGAAAACTGTACTGTGTGAAATAAGGTAGTTCCGTTCTAGGAATCAGTTGCTTTCCTACGAAGAAGGTTTAGTGCAGCAACTTCAAACATTTCTAGTTAGTGTAGTCTAAGAAGATGTACAAATTAGTAGTTTCGCTTCATTTCTAAAGCAGTTGGTTTAGAAAACATACATCTTCATTTGGCGAACACTGTGCTGTGTGAAATAAGCTAGTTTGGTTCTAGGAATCAGTTGCTTTCCTACGAAGAAAGTTTAGTGCAGCAACTTAAAACCTTCCTTGTTTGTGTAGTCTAACAAGATGTACAACTTACTAGTTTCGCTTCATTTCTAAAGTAGTTTGTTTAGAAAACAAACACCTTCATTGCCGAACACTCTACTGTGTGAAATAAGCTAGTTCTGTTTTAGGAATCAGTTGCTTTCTTACGAAGAAGATTTAGTGCAGCAAGTTCAAACTTTTCTAGTTAGTGTAATCTAACAAGATGTACAACTTAGTAGTTTCACTTAATTTCTACAGCAGTTTGTTTAGAAAACATACATCTTCATTGCCGAAAACTGTACTGTGTGAAAAAAGTAAGTTTGGTTCTAGGAATCAGTTCCTTTCCTTCGAAGACGGTTTAATGCAGAAAGTTCAAACTTTTCCAGTTAATGTAATCTACCAAGATGTACAACTGAGTAGTTTCACTTCATTTCTAAAGCAGTTTGATTAGAAAACATACATCTTCATTGCCGAAAACTGTACTGTGTGAAAAAAGGTAGTTCCGTTCTAGGAATCAGTTGCTTTCCTACGAAGAAGGTTTAGTTCAGCAACTTCAAACATTTCTAGTTAGTGTAATCTAAGAAGATGTACAAATTAGTAGTTACGCTTCATTTCTAAAGCAGTTGGTTTAGAAAACATACATCTTCATTGGCGTACACTGTGCTGTGTGAAATAAGCTGGTTTGGTTCGAGGAATCAGTTCTTTTCCTACGAAGAAGGTTTAGTGCAGCAACTTCAAACCTTCCTTGTTTGTGTAGTCTAACAAGATGTACAACTTAGTAGTTTCAATTCATTTCTACAGCAGTTTGTTTAGAAAACATACATCTTCATTGCCGAAAACTGCACTGTGTGAAATAAGTTAGTTCGGTTCTAGGAATCAGTTCCTTTCCTACAAAGACGGTTTAGTGCAGAAAGTTCAAACTTTTCCAGTTAATGTAATCTACCAAGATGTACAACTTAGTATTTTCACTTCATTTCTAAAGCAGTTTGTTTAGATAACATACATCTTCATTGCCGAAAACTGTACTGTGTGAAAATAGGTAGTTCCGTTCTAGGAATCAGTTGCTTTCCTACGAAGAAGGTTTAGTTCAGCAACTTCAAACATTTCTAGTTAGTGTAATCTAAGAAGATGTACAAATTAGTAGTTTCGCTTCTTTTCTAAAGCAGTTGGGTTAGGAAAAATACATCTTCATTGGCGAACACTGTGCTGTGTGAAATAAGCTAGTTTGTTTCTAGGAATCAGTTGCTTTCCTAAGAGGAAGGTTTAGTGCAGCAACTTCAAAACTTCCTTGTTTGTGTAGTCTAACAAGATGTACAACTTACTAGTTTCTCTTCATTTCTAAAGTAGTTTGTTTAGAAAACAAACCCCTTCATTGCCGAACACTGTACTGTGTGAAATAAGCCAGTTCGGTTCTAGGAATCAGTTGCTTTCCTACGAAGAAGGTTCAGTGCAGCAAGTTCAAACTTTTCTACTTAGTGTCATCTAACAAGATGTACAACTTAGTAGTTTCACTTCATTTCTAAAGCAGTTCGTTTAGAAAACATACATCTTCATTGCCGAAAACTGTACTGTGTGAAATAAGTTAGTTCGGTTCTAGGAATCAGTTGCTTTCCTACGGAGCAGGTTTAGTGCAGCAACTTCAAACATTTCTACTTAGTGTAATCTAAGAAGATGTACAAATTAGTAGTTACGCTTCATTTCTAAAGCAGTTGGTTTGGAAAACAGACATCTTCATTGGCGAACACTGTGCTGTGTGAAATAAGCTAGTTTGGTTCTAGGAATCAGTTGCTTTCCTACGAAGAAAGTTTAGTGCAGCAACTTCAAACCTTCCTGGTTTGTGTAGTCTAACAAGATGTACAACTTACTAGTTTCACTTCATTTCTAAAGTAGTTTGTTTAGAAAACAAACACCTTCATTGCCGAACTCTCTACTGTGTGAAATAATCTAGTTCTGTTTTAGGAATCAGTTGCTTTCTTACGAAGAAGGTTTAGTGCAGCAAGTTCAAACTTTTCTAGTTAGTGTAATCTAACAAGATATACAACTTAGTAGTTTCACTTCATTTCTACAGCAGTTTGTTGAGAAAACGTACATCTTCATTGCGAAAACTGTATTGTGTGAAATAATTAAGTTCGGTTCTAGGAATCAGTTCCTTTCCTACGAAGACGGTTTAATGCAGAAAGTTCAAACTTTTCCAGTTAATGTAATCTACCAAGATATACAACTTAGTAGTTTCACTTCATTTCTGAAGCAGTTTGTTTAGAAAACATACATCTTCATTGCCGAAAACTCTACTGTGTGAAAATAGGTAGTTCCGTTCTAGGAAACATTTGCTTTCCTACGAAGAAGGTTTAGTTCAGCAACTTCAAATATTTCTTGTTAGTGTAATCTAAGAAGATGTACAAATTAGTAGTTAGGCTTCATTTCTAAAGCAGTTGGTTTAGAAAACATACATCTTCATTGGTGAACACTGTGCTGTGTGAAATAAGCTAGTTTGGTTCGAGGAATCAGTTGCTTTCCTACGAAGAAGGTTTAGTGCAGCAACTTCAAACCTTCCTTGTTTGTGTAGTCTAACAAGATGTACAACTTAGTAGTTTCAATTCATTTCTACAGCAGTTTCTTTAGAAAACATACATCTTCATTGCCGAAAACTGTACTGTGTGAAATAAGTTAATTCTGTTCTAGGAATCAGTTCCTTTCCTACAAAGACGGTTTAGTCCAGAAAGTTCAAACTTTTCCAGTTAATGTAATCTACCACGATGTACAACTTAGTAGTTTCACTTCATTTCTAAAGCAGTTTGTTTAGAAAACATACATCTTCATTGCAGCAAAAACTTTACTGTGTGAAATAAGGTAGTTCTTCATTTCTAAAGCAGTTTGGAATCAGTTGCTTTCCTAAGAAGAAGGTTTAGTGCAGCAAATTCAAACCTTCCTTGTTTGTGTAGTCTAACAAGATGTACAACTTACAAGTTTTTCTTCATTTCTAAAGTAGTTTGTTTAGAAAACAAACCCCTTCATTGCCGAACACTGTACTGTGTGAAATAAGCTAGTTCGGTTCTAGGAATAAGTTGCTTTCCTACGAAGAAGGTTCAGTGCAACAAGTTCAAACTTTTCTACTTAGTGTCATCTAACAGCATGTACAACTTAGTAGTTTCACTTCATTTCTAAAGCAGTTTGTTTAGAAAACATACATCTTCATTGCCGAAAACTGTACTGAGTGAAATAAGGTAGTTCCGTTCTAGGAATCAGTTGCTTTCCTACGAAGAAGGTTTAGTGCAGCAACTTCAAACATTTCTCGTTAGTGTAATCTAAGAAGATATACAAATTAGTAGTTTCGCTTCATTTCTAAAGCAGTTGGTTTAGAAAACATACATCTTCATTGGCCAACACTGTGCTGTGTGAAATAAGCTAGTTTGGTTCTAGGAATCAGTTGCTTTCCTCCGAAGAAAGTTTAGTGCAGCAACTTCAAACCTTCCTTGTTTGTGTAGTCTAACAAGATGTACAACTTACTAGTTTCTCTTCATTTCTATAGTAGTTTTTTTAGAAAACAAACCCCTTCATTGCCGAACACTGTACTGTGTAAAATATGCTAGTTCGGTGCTAGGAATCAGTTGGTTTCCTACGAAGAAGGTTCAGTGCAGCAAGTCCAAACTTTTCTAGTTAGTGTAATCTAACAACATGTACAACTTAGTAGTTTCACTTCATTTCTACAGCAGTTTGTTTAGAAAACATACATCTTCATTGCCGAAAACTGTACTGTGTGAAATAAGGTAGTTCCGTTCTAGGAATCAGTTGCTTTCCTACGAAGACGGTTTAATGCAGAAAGTCCAAACCTTTCCAGTTAATGTACTCTACCAAGATGTACAACTTACGAGTTTCACTTCATTTCTAAAGCAGTTTGTTTAGAAAACATACATCTTCATTGCCGAAAACTGTACTGTGTGAAAATAGGTATTTCCGTTCTAGGAATCAGTTGCTTTCCTACGATGAAGGTTTAGTTCAGCAACTTCAAACTTTTCTAGTTAGTGTAATCTAAGAAGATGTACAATCAGTGGCTTTCCTATGAAGAAGGTTTAGTGCAGCAACCTCAAACCTTCCTTGTTTGTGTAGTCTAACAAGATGTACAACTTACTAGTCTCGCTTCATTGCTAAAGTAGTTTATTTAGAAAACAAACTTCCTCATTGCCGAAGTCTCTACTGAGGAAAACTGTACTGTGTGAAAATAGGTATTTCAGTTCTAGGAATCAGTTGCTTTCCTACAAAGAAGGTTTAATGCAACAAGTTCAAACTTTTCTAGTTAGCGTAAGCTAACAAGTAGTACAACTTAGTAGTTTCACGAAGACGGTTTAGTTCAGCTATTACATACATTTCTAGTTAGTGTAATGTAAGAAGATGTACAAATTAGTAGTTTCGCTTAATTTCTAAAGCAGTTGGTTTAGAAAACATACATCTTCTTTGGCGAACACTGCTGTGTGAAATGAGCTAGTTTGGTTCTAAGAATCAGTTGCTTTCCTACGAAGAAGGTTTAGTGCAGCAACTTCAAACCTTCCTTGTTTGAGTAGTCTAACATGATGTACAACTTACTAGTCTCGCTTCATTGCTAAAGTAGTTTGTTTAGAAAACAAACATCCCCATTGCCGAACTCTCCGCTGTGTGAAATAAGCTAGTTCAGTTTTAGGAATCAGTTGCATTCCTACGAACAAGGTTCAGTGCAGCAAGTTCAAACTTTTCTAGTTACTGTAATCTAACAAGATGTAAACCTTAGTATTTTCACTTCATTTCTAAAGCAGTTTGTTTAAAAGACATACATCTTCATTCCTGAAAACTGTACTGTGTGAAATAAGTTAGTTGGGTTCTAGGAATCAGTTCGTTTCCTACGAAGACGGTTTAGTGCAGAAAGTTGAAACTTTTCCATGTAATGTAATCTAAGAAGATGTACAACTTAGTAGTTTCACTTCATTTCTAAAGCAGTTTGTTTAGAAAACATACATCTTCATTGCCGAAAACTGTACTGTGTGAAATAAGGTAGTTCTGTTCTAGGAATCAGTTGCTTTCCTAAGAAGAAAGTTTAGTTCAGCAACTTCAAACCTTCCTTGTTTCTGTAGTCTAAGAAGGTGTACAACTTACTAGTTTCGCTTCATTTCTAAAGTACTTTGTTTTGAAAACAAACATCTTCATTGCCGAACACTGCACTGTGTGAAATAAGCTAGTTCGTTTGTAGGAATCAGTTGCTTTCCTACGAAGAAGGTTTAGTGCAGCAAGTTCAAACTTTTCTGGTTAGTGTAATCTAACAAGATGTACAACTTAGTAGTTTCACTTCATTTCTAAAGCAGTTTGTTTAAAAAACATACATCTTCATTGCCGAAAACTGTACTGTGTGAAATAAGGTAGTTCCGTTCTAGAAATCAGTTGCTTTCCTAAGAAGAAGGTTTAGTGCAGCAACATCAAACCTTCCTTGTTTGTGAAGTCTAACAAGATGTACAACTTACTAGTTTCACTTCATTTCTAAAGTAGTTTGTTTAGAAAACAAACATCTTCATTGTTTCTTTAGAAAACAAACATCTTCATTACCGAACAATGTGTGAAATAAGCTAGTTGGTTCTAGGAATCAGTTGCTTTCCTACGAAGAAGGTTCAGTGCAGCAAGTTCAAACTTTTCTAGTTAGTGTAATCTAACAAGATGTACAACTTAGTAGTTTCACTTCATTTCTAAAGCAGTTTGTTTAGAAAACATACATCTTCATTTGCGAAAACTGTACTGTGTGAAATAAGTAGTTCGGTTCTAGGAATCAGTTGCTTTCCCTCTGAAGAAGGTTTAATGCAGCAAGTTCAAAATTTTCTAGTTAGTGTAATCTAACAAGATGTACAACTTAGTAGTTTCACTTCATTTCTAAAGCAGTTTGTTTAGAAAACATACATCTTCATTGCGAAAACTGTACTGTGTGAAATAAGTTAGTTCGGTTCTAGGAATCAGTTCCTTTCCTACGAAGATGGTTTAGTGCAGCAAGTTCAAACATTTCCAGTTAGTGTAATCTACCAAGATGTACAAATTAGTAGTTTCACTTCATTTCTAAAGCAGTTTGTTTAGATAACATACATCTTCATTGCCGAAAACTGTGCAGTGTGAAATAAGGTAGTTCTGTTCTAGGAATCAGTTGCTTTCCTACAAAGAAGGTTTAGTGCAGCAACTTCAAACCTTTCCTTGTTTGTGTAGTCTAACAAGATGTACAACTTACTAGTTTCTCTTCATTTCTAAAGTAGTTTGTTTAGAAAACAAACCCCTTCATTGCCGAACTCTGTACTGTGTGAAATAAGCTAGTTCTGTTTTTGGAATCAGTTGCTTTCCTCGAAGAAGGTTTAGTGCAGCAAGCTCAAACTTTTCTAGTTAGTGTAATCTAACAAGATGTACAACTTAGTAGTTTCACTTCATTTCTAAAGCAGTTTGTTTGGAAAACATACATCTTCATTGCCGAAAAACTGTACTGTGTGAAAATATGTAGTTCCGTTCTAGGAATCAGTTTGTTTCCCTACGAAGAAGGTTTAGTTCAGCAACTTCAAACATTTCTAGTTAATGTAATCTAAGAAGATGTACAAATTAGTAGTTTCCCTTCATTTCTAAAGCAGTTTGTTTAGAAAACATACATCTTCATTGCGAACACTGTACTGTGTGAAATAAGCTAGTTTGTTTCTAGGAATCAGTTGCTTTCCTACGAAGAAGGTTTAGTGCAGCAACATCAAACATTCCTTGTTTGTGTAATCTAACAAGATGTACAACTTACTAATTTCGCTTCATTTCTAAAGCAGTTAGTTTAGAAAACAAACATCTTCATTGCCGAACACTGTACTGTGTGAAATAAGCTAGTTCGGTTCTGGGAATCAGTTGCTTTCCTAAGAAGAAGGTTTAGTGCAGCAAGATCAAACCTTTTGTTTGTGTAATCTAACAAGATGTACAACTTAGTAGTTTCTATTCATTTCTAAAGCAGTTTGTTTAGAAAACATACATCTTCATTGCGAAAACTGTACTGTGTGAAATAAGGTAGTTCCGTTCTAGGAATCAGTTGCTTTTCCTACGAAGAAGGTTTAGTGCAGCAACTTCAAACCTTTTTGTTTGTGTAGTCTAACAAGATGTACAACTTACTAGTTTCACTTCATTTCTACAGCAGTTTGTTTAGAAAACATACATCTTCATTGCGAAAACTGTACTGTGTAAAATAAGTAAGTTCGGTTCTAGGAATCAGTTCTTTCCTACGAAGACGGTTTAATGCAGAAAGTTCAAACTTTTCAGTTAATGTAATCTACCAAGATGTACAACTTAGTAGTTTCACTTCATTTCTAAAGCAGTTTGTTTAGAAAACATACATCTTCATTGCCGAAAACTGTACTGTGTGAAAATAGGTAGTTGTTTCTAGGAATCAGTTGCTTTCCTACGAAGAAGGTTTAGTTCAGCAACTTCAAACATTTCTAGTTAGTGTAATCTAAGAAGATGTACAAATTAGTAGTTTTGCTTCATTTCTAAAGCAGTTGGTTTAGAAAACATACATCTTCATTGGCGAACACTGTGCTGTGTGAAATAAGCTAGTTTGGTTCTAGGAATCAGTTGCTTTCCTACGAAGAAAGTTTAGTGCAGCAACTTCAAACCTTCCTTGTTTGTGTAGTCTAACAAGATGTACAACTTAGTAGTTTCACTTCATTTCTAAAGCAGTTTGTTTAGATATCATACATCTTCATTGTCGAAAACTGTACTGTGTGAAATAAGCTAGTTCGGTTCTAGGAATCAGTTGCTTTCCTACTAAGAAGGTTCAGTGCAGCAAGTTCAAACTTTTCTACTTAGTGTAATCTAACAAGATGTACAACTTAGTAGTTTCACTTCATTTCTAAAGCAGTTTGTTTAGAAAACATACATCTTCATTGGCGAAAACTGTGCTGTGTGAAATAAGTTAGTTTCGGTTCTAGGAATCAGTTCCTTTCCTACAAAGAAGGTTTAGTGCAGAAAGTTCAAACCTTTCCTTGTTTTTGTAATCTAACAAGATGTACAACTTAGTAGTTTCTCTTCATTTCTAAAACAGTTTGTTTAGAAAAACATACATCTTCATTGAAAACACTGTGCTGTGTGAAATAAGCTAGTTTGGTTCTAGGAATCAGTTGCTTTCCACGAGAAGAAGGTTTAGTGCAGCAAGTTCAAACTTTTCTAGTTAGTGTAATCTAACAAGATGTACAACTTAGTAGTTTCACTTCATTTCTAAAGCAGTTTGTTTAGAAAACATACATCTTCATTGGCGAACACTGTGCTGTGTGAAATAAGCTAGTTTGGTTCTAGGGAATCAGTTGCTTTCCTACGAAGAAGGTTTAGTGCAGAAAGTTCAAACCTTCCTTGTTAATGTAATCTACCAAGATGTACAACTTAGTAGTTTCACTTCATTTCTAAAGCAGTTTGTTTAGAAAACATACATCTTCATTGCGAAAACTGTACTGTGTGAAATAAGCTAGTTCTGTTTTAGGAATCAGTTGCTTTCCTACGAAGAAGGTTTAGTGCAGCAAGTTCAAACTTTTCTAGTTAGTGTAATCTAACAAGATGTACAACTTAGTAGTTTCACTTCATTTCTAAAGCAGTTTGTTTGGAAAACATACATCTTCATTGCCTGAAAACTGTACTGTGTGAAATAATGTAGTTTGGTTCTAGGAATCAGTTCTTTTCCTAAGAAGAAGGTTTAGTGCAGCAAGTTCAAACTTTTCTTGTTAGTGTAATCTAACAAGATGTACAAATTAGTAGTTTTCTTCATTTCTAAAGCAGTTTGTTTAGAAAACATACATCTTCATTGGCGAAAACTGTACTGTGTGAAATAAGCCAGTTTGGTTCTAGGAATCAGTTGCTTTCCTAAGAAGAAGGTTTAGTGCAGCAACTTCAAACTTTTCTTGTTAGTGTAATCTAACAAGATGTACAACTTAGTAGTTTCACTTCATTTCTAAAGCAGTTTGTTTAGAAAACATACATCTTCATTGCCGAAAACTGTACTGTGTGAAATAAGTTAGTTCGGTTCTAGGAATCAGTTGCTTTCCTACAAAGAAAGTTTAGTGCAGCAAGTTCAAACATTTCCAGTTAGTGTAATCTAAGAAGATGTACAAATTAGTAGTTTCACTTCATTTCTAAAGCAGTTTGTTTAGAAAACATACATCTTCATTGGCGAACACTGTGCTGTGTGAAATAAGCTAGTTTGGTTCTAGGAAATCAGTTGCTTTCCTAAGAAGAAGGTTCAGTGCAGCAAGTTCAAACATTTCTAGTTAGTGTAATCTAACAAGATGTACAACTTAGTAGTTTCACTTCATTTCTAAAGCAGTTTGTTTAGAAAACATACATCTTCATTGCCGAAAACTGTACTGTGTGAAATAAGGTAGTTCTGTTCTAGGAATCAGTTGCTTTCCTACGAAGAAGGTTTAGTGCAGAAAGTTCAAACTTTTCTAGTTAGTGTAATCTAAGAAGATGTACAAATTAGTAGTTTCACTTCATTTCTAAAGCAGTTTGTTTAGAAAACAAACATCTTCATTGCGAACAACTGCTACTGTGAAATGAAATAAGTTTGGTTCTAGGAATCAGTTGCTTTCCCCGAAGAAGGTTTAGTGCAGCAACTTCAAACTTTTCTTAGTTAGTGTAATCTAACAAGATGTACAACTTACTAGTTTCACTTCATTTCTAAAGCAGTTTGTTTAGAAAACATACATCTTCATTGGGGAAAACTGTACTGTGTGAAATAAGCTAGTTTGGTTCTAGGAATCAGTTGCTTTTCTACGAAGAAGGTTTAGTGCAGCAAGTTCAAACTTTTCTAGTTAGTGTAATCTAACAAGATGTACAACTTAGTAGTTTCACTTCATTTCTAAAGCAGTTTGTTTTAGAAAACATACATCTTCATTGCCGAAAACTGTACTGTGTGAAATAAGGTAGTTCGGTTCTAGGAATCAGTTGCTTTCCTACGAAGAAGGTTTAATGCAGAAAGTTCAAACTTTTCTAGTTAGTGTAATCTAACAAGATGTACAACTTAGTAGTTTCACTTCATTTCTAAAGCAGTTTGTTTAGAAAACATACATCTTCATTGCCGAAAAACTGTACTGTGTGAAATAAGGTAGTTTGGTTCTAGGAATCAGTTGCTTTCCTACGAAGAAGGTTTAGTGCAGCAACTTCAAACATTTCTAGTTAGTGTAATCTAACAAGATGTAAAACTTAGTAGTTTCACTTCATTTCTAAAGCAGTTGGTTTAGAAAACATACATCTTCATTCCTTGAACACTGTACTGTGTGAAATAAGCTAGTTTGGTTCTAGGAATCAGTTGCTTTCCTACTAAAGAAGGTTTAGTGCAGCAACTTCAAACCTTCCTTGTTTGTGTAATCTAACAAGATGTACAACTTAGTAGTTTCAATTCATTTCTAAAGCAGTTTGTTTAGAAAACATACATCTTCATTGCCAAAAACTGTACTGTTGAAATAAGTTAGTTCGGTTCTAGGAATCAGTTGCTTTCCTACAAAGAAGGTTTAGTGCAGCAAGTTCAAACATTTCTAGTTAGTGTAATCTAACAAGATGTACAACTTAGTAGTTTCACTTCATTTCTAAAGCAGTTTGTTTAGAAAACATACATCTTCATTGCCGAAAACTGTACTGTGTGAAATAAGCTAGTTTGGTTCTAGGAATCAGTTGCTTTCTCTACGAAGAAGGTTTAGTGCAGCAAGTTCAAACTTATCTTGTTAGTGTAATCTAACAAGATGTACAACTTAGTAGTTTCACTTCATTTCTAAAGCAGTTTGTTTAGAAAACATACATCTTCATTGCCGAAACTGTACTGTGTGAAATAAGCTAGTTGGTTCTAGGAATCAGTTGCTTTCCTACGAAGACGGTTTAGTGCACAAAGTTCAAACTTTTTCCAGTTAATGTAATCTACCAAGATGTACAACTTAGTAGTTTCACTTCATTTCTAAAGCAGTTTGTTTAGAAAACATACATCTTCATTGCTGAAAACTGTACTGTGTGAAATAAGGTAGTTGGGTTCTAGGAATCAGTTGCTTTCCTACTGAAGAAGGTTTAGTGCAGCAACTTCAAACATTTCTAGTTAGTGTAATCTAAGAAGATGTACAAATTAGTAGTTTCGCTTCATTTCTAAAGCAGTTGGTTTAGAAAACATACATCTTCATTGGCGAACACTGTGCTGTGTGAAATAAGCTAGTTTGTTCTAGGAATCAGTTGCTTCCCTACGAAGAAGGTTTAGTGCAGCAACTTCAAACCTTCCTTGTTTGTGTAGTCTAACAAGATGTACAACTTAGTAGTTTCAATTCATTTCTACAGCAGTTTGTTTAGAAAACATACATCTTCATTGCCGAAAACTGTACTGTGTGAAATAAGTTAGTTCAGTTCTAGGAATCAGTTCCTTTCCTACAAAAGACGGTTTAGTGCAGAAAGTTCAAACTTTTCCAGTTAATGTAATCTCCCAAGATGTACAACTTAGTAGTTTCACTTCATTTCTAAAGCAGTTTGTTTAGAAAACATACATCTTCATTGCAGAAAACTGTACTGTGTGAAATAAGGTAGTTCGGTTCTAGGAATCAATTGCTTTCCTACTAAGAAGGTTTAGTGCAGCAAGTTCAAACTTTTCTAGTTAGTGTAATCTAACAAGATGTACAAATTAGTAGTTTCACTTCATTTCTAAAGCAGTTGGTTTAGAAAACATACATCTTCATTGGAAAAAACTGTACTGTGTGAAATAAGCTAGTTTGGTTCTAGGAATCAGTTGCTTTCCCTACGAAGAAGGTTTAGTGCAGCAACTTCAAACTTTCCTTGTTAGTGTAATCTAACAAGATGTACAACTTAGTAGTTTCACTTCATTTCTAAAGCAGTTTGTTTAGAAAACAAACATCTTCATTGCTAAAACACTGTACTGTGTGAAATAAGTTAGTTCGGTTCTAGGAATCAGTTGCTTTCCTACAAAGAAGGTTTAGTGCAGCAAGTTCAAACTTTTTCTAGTTAGTGTAATCTAACAATATGTACAACTTAGTAGTTTCACTTCATTTCTAAAGCAGTTTGTTTAGAAAACATACATCTTCATTGCGAAAACTGTACTGTGTGAAATAAGTTAGTTTGGTTTCTAGGAATCAGGTGCTTTCCTCTGAAGATGGTTTAGTGCAGCAAGTTCAAACTTTTCCAGTTTGTGTAATCTAAGAAGATGTACAACTTAGTAGTTTCACTTCATTTCTAAAGCAGTTTGTTTAGAAAACAAACATCTTCATTGCTTAACACTGTGCTGTGTGAAATAAGCTAGTTTGGTTCTAGGAATCAGTTGCTTTCCTACGAAGAAGGTTTAGTGCAGCAAGTTCAAACATTTCTAGTTAGTGTAATCTAACAAGATGTACAAATTAGTAGTTTCAACTTCATTTCTAAAGCAGTTTGTTTTAGAAAACATACATCTTCATTGCAAAAACTGTGCTGTGTGAAATAAGCTAGTTTGGTTCTAGGAATCAGTTGCTTTCCTAAAAGAAGGTTTAGTGCAGCAAGTTCAAACTTTTCCAGTTAATGTAGTCTAACAAGATGTACAACTTAGTAGTTTCACTTCATTTCTAAAGCAGTTTGTTTAGAAAACATACATCTTCATTGCGAAAACTGTACTGTGTGAAATAAGGTTGTTTGGTTCTAGGAATCAGTTGCTTTCCTGAAGAAGGTTTAGTTCAGCAAGTTCAAACTTTTCTAGTTAGTGTAATCTAAGAAGATGTACAAATTAGTAGTTTCACTTCATTTCTAAAGCAGTTTGTTTAGAAAACATACATCTTCATTGCGAAAACTGTACTGTGTGAAATAAGGTAGTTCGGTTCTAGGAATCAGTTGCTTTCCTACAAAGAAAGTTTAGTGCAGCAACTTCAAACATTTCTAGTTAGTGTAATCTAAGAAGATGTACAAATTAGTAGTTTCGCTTCATTTCTAAAGCAGTTTGTTTAGAAAACATACATCTTCATTGGCGAAAACTGTACTGTGTGAAATAAGCTAGTTTGGTTCTAGGAATCAGTTGCTTTCCTACGAAGAAGGTTTAGTGCAGCAAGTTCAAACTTTTTCTAGTTAGTGTAATCTAACAAGCTGTACAACTTAGTAGTTTCACTTCATTTCTAAAGCAGTTTGTTTAGAAAACATACATCTTCATTGCCAAAAACTGTACTGTGTGAAATAAGGTAGTTCTGTTCTAGGAATCAGTTGCTTTCCTACGAAGAAGGTTTAGTGCAGCAACTTCAAACATTTCTAGTTTGTGTAATCTAAGAAGATGTACAAATTAGTAGTTTCACTTCATTTCTAAAGCAGTTGGTTTAGAAAACATACATCTTCATTGCCGAAAACTGTACTGTGTGAAATAAGCTAGTTTGGTTCTAGGAATCAGTTGTTTTCCTCCCGAAGAAGGTTTAGTGCAGCAAGTTCAAACTTTTTCTAGTTAGTGTAATCTAACAAGATGTACAAATTAGTAGTTTCACTTCATTTCTAAAGCAGTTTGTTTAGAAAACATACATCTTCATTGCCGAAAACTGTACTGTGTGAAATAAGGTTAGTTCGGTTCTAGGAATCAGTTCCTTTCCTACGAAGAAGGTTTAGTGCACCAAGTTCAAACTTTTTCTAGTTAGTGTAATCTACCAAGATGTACAAATTAGTAATTAACTTCATTTCTAAAGCAGTTTGTTTAGAAAACATACATCTTCATTTGCTGAAAACTGTACTGTGTGAAATAAGGTAGTTCGGTTCTAGGAATCAGTTGCTTTCCTACGAAGAAGGTTTAGTGCAGCAACTTCAAACTTTTCCTTGTTAGTGTAATCTAACAAGATGTACAAATTAGTAGTTTCACTTCATTTCTAAAGCAGTTTGTTTAGAAAACATACACCTTCATTGGCGAACACTGTGCTGTGTGAAATAAGCTAGTTTGGTTCTAGGAATCAGTTGCTTTCTAAGAAGAAGGTTTAGTGCAGCAAGTTCAAACCTTTCTTGTTTGTGTAATCTAACAAGATGTACAACTTAGTAGTTTCACTTCATTTCTAAAGTAGTTTGTTTTAGAAAACAAACATCTTCATTGGCGAACACTGTACTGTGTGAAATAAGCTAGTTCGGTTCTAGGAATCAGTTGCTTTCCTATGAAGAAGGTTTAGTGCAGCAAGTTCAAACTTTTCTAGTTAATGTAATCTAACAAGATGTACAACTTAGTAGTTTCACTTCATTTCTAAAGCAGTTTGTTTAGAAAACATACATCTTCATTGCCTAAAACTGTACTGTGTGAAATAAGTTAGTTCGGTTCTAGGAATCAGTTGCTTTCTCTGAAGAAGGTTTAGTGCAGCAAGTTCAAACATTTCTAGTTAGTGTAATCTAAGAAGATGTACAAATTAGTAGTTTCACTTCATTTCTAAAGCAGTTGGTTTAGAAAACATACATCTTCATCCGAAAAACTGTGCTGTGTGAAATAAGCTAGTTGGTTCTAGGAATCAGTTGCTTTCCACGAAGAAGGTTTAGTGCAGCAACTTCAAACCTTCCTTGTTTGTGTAATCTAACAAGATGTACAACTTAGTAGTTTCGCTTCATTTCTAAAGTAGTTTGTTTAGAAAACATACATCTTCATTCCGAACACTGTGCTGTGTGAAATAAGCCAGTTTGGTTCTAGGAATCAGGTGCTTTCCTAAGAAGAAGGTTTAGTGCAGCAAGTTCAAACTTTTCTAGTTAGTGTAATCTAACAAGATGTACAACTTAGTAGTTTCACTTCATTTCTAAAGTAGTTTGTTTAGAAAACAAACATCTTCATTGCCAAAAACTGTACTGTGTGAAATAAGCTAGTTCGGTTCTAGGAATCAGTTGCTTTCCTCTGAAGAAGGTTTAGTGCAGCAAGTTCAAACTTTTCCAGTTGGTGTAATCTAACAAGATATACAACTTAGTAGTTTCACTTCATTTCTAAAGCAGTTTGTTTAGAAAACATACATCTTCATTGCCGAAAAACTGTACTGTGTGAAATAAGTAAGTTCCGTTCTAGGAATCAGTTGCTTTCCTACGAAGAAGGTTTAGTGCAGCAACTTCAAACATTTCTAGTTAGTGTAATCTAAGAAGATGTACAAATTAGTAGTTTCACTTCATTTCTAAAGCAGTTTGTTTAGAAAACATACATCTTCATTGCGAAAACTGTACTGTGTGAAATAAGTTAGTTCGGTTCTAGGAATCAGTTGCTTTCCTACGAAGAAGGTTTAGTGCAGCATCTTCAAACATTTCTAGTTAGTGTAATCTAACAAGATGTACAAATTAGTAGTTTCACTTCATTTCTAAAGCAGTTTGTTTAGAAAACATACATCTTCATTTCAGAAAACTGTACTGTGTGAAATAAGCTAGTTTGGTTCTAGGAATCAGTTGCTTTCCTACGAGGAAGGTTTAGTGCAGCAAGTTCAAACATTTCTAGTTAGTGTAATCTAAGAAGATGTACAAATTAGTAGTTTCACTTCATTTCTAAAGCAGTTTGTTTAGAAAACATACATCTTCATTGCGAACACTGGCTGTGTGAAATAAGGTAGTTTGGTTCTAGGAATCAGTTGCTTTCCTACGAAGAAGGTTTAGTGCAGCAACTTCAAACCTTTCTTGTTTGTGTAATCTAACAAGATGTACAACTTACTAGTTTCACTTCATTTCTAAAGCAGTTTGTTTAGAAAACAAACATCTTCATTTGAACTCTGTACTGTGTGAAATAAGTTAGTTCTGTTCTAGGAATCAGTTGCTTTCCTACGAAGAAGGTTTAGTGCAGCATGTTCAAACTTTTCTAGTTAGTGTAATCTAACAAGATGTACAACTTAGTAGTTTCACTTCATTTCTAAAGCAGTTTGTTTAGAAAACATACATCTTCATTGCGAAAACTGTACTGTGTGAAATAAGTTAGTTCGGTTCTAGGAATCAGTTCCTTTCCTCTGAAGACGGTTTAGTGCAGAAAGTTCAAACTTTTTCTAGTTAATGTAATCTACCAAGATGTCCAAATTAGTAGTTTCACTTCATTTCTAAAGCAGTTTGTTTAGAAAACATACATCTTCATTGGCGAACACTGTACTGTGTGAAATAAGTTAGTTTGGTTCTAGGAATCAGTTGCTTTCCTACGAAGAAGGTTTAGTGCAGCAACTTCAAACCATTTCTTGTTTGTGTAATCTAACAAGATGTACAAATTAGTAGTTTCACTTCATTTCTAAAGCAGTTGGTTTAGAAAACATACATCTTCATTGGCGAACACTGTGCTGTGTGAAATAAGTTAGTTTGGTTCTAGGAATCAGTTGCTTTCCTACGAAGAAGGTTTAGTGCAGCAACTTCAAACCTTTCTTGTTTGTGTAGTCTAACAAGATGTACAACTTACTAGTTTCACTTCATTTCTAAAGTAGTTTGTTTAGAAAACAAACATCTTCATTACAAACACTGTACTGTGTGAAATAAGCTAGTTCGGTTCTAGGAATCAGTTGCTTTCCTATGAAGAAGGTTTAGTGCAGCAACTTCAAACATTTCTAGTTAGTGTAATCTAACAAGATGTACAAATTAGTAGTTTCACTTCATTTCTAAAGCAGTTGGTTTAGAAAACATACATCTTCATTGCCGAAAACTGTACTGTGTGAAATAAGTTAGTTTGGTTCTAGGAATCAGTTGCTTTCCAACGAAGAAGGTTTAGTGCAGCAAGTTCAAACTTTTCTAGTTAATGTAATCTAACAAGATGTACAACTTACTAGTTTCACTTCATTTCTAAAGCAGTTTGTTTAGAAAACATACATCTTCATTCCGAAAACTGTACTGTGTGAAATAAGCTAGTTTGGTTCTAGGAATCAGTTGCTTTCCTACGAAGAAGGTTTAGTGCAGCAACTTCAAACTTTTCTACTTAGTGTAATCTAACAAGATGTACAAATTAGTAGTTTCACTTCATTTCTAAATCAGTTTGTTTAGAAAACATACATCTTTTGCAGAAAACTGTACTGTGTGAAATAAGCTAGTTTGGTTCTAGGAATCAGTTGCTTTCCTGAAGAAGGTTTAGTGCAGCAACTTCAACCTTTCTTGTTTGTGTAATCTAACAAGATGTACAAATTACTAGTTTTGCTTCATTTCTAAAGTAGTTGGTTTAGAAAACAAACATCTTCATTGGCGAACACTGGGCTGTGTGAAATAAGCTAGTTTGGTTCTAGGAATCAGTTGCTTTCCTAAGAAGAAGGTTTAGTGCAGCATGTTCAAACTTTTCTTGTTTGTGTAATCTAACAAGATATACAACTAACTAGTTTTGCTTCATTTCTAAAGTAGTTTGTTTAGAAAACAAACATCTTCATTGCGAAAAACTGTACTGTGTGAAATAAGTAGTTCTGTTCTAGGAATCAGTTGCTTTCCTAGAAGAAGGTTTAGTGCAGCATGTTCAAACTTTTCCAGTTGGTGTAATCTAACAAGATGTACAACTTAGTAGTTTCAATTCATTTCTACAGCAGTTTGTTTAGAAAACATACATCTTCATTGCCTAAAACTGTACTGTGTGAAATAAGTTAGTTCGGTTCTAGGAATCAGTTGCTTTCCTCAAAGAAGGTTTAGTGCAGAAAGTTCAAACTTTTCTAGTTAATGTAATCTAACAAGATGTACAACTTAGTAGTTTCACTTCATTTCTAAAGCAGTTTGTTTAGAAAACATACATCTTCATTTCAGAAAACTGTACTGTGTGAAATAAGTTAGTTCGGTTCTAGGAATCAGTTGCTTTCCTAAGAAGAAGGTTTAGTGCAGCAAGTTCAAACATTTCTAGTTAATGTAATCTAACAAGATGTACAACTTAGTAGTTTCACTTCATTTCTAAAGCAGTTGGTTTAGAAAACATACATCTTCATTTCAGAAAACTGGGCTGTGTGAAATAAGCTAGTTTGGTTCTAGGAATCAGTTGCTTTCCTACGAAGAAGGTTTAGTGCAGCAACTTCAAACATTTCTAGTTAGTGTAATCTAAGAAGATGTACAAATTACTAGTTTCGCTTCATTTCTAAAGTAGTTTGTTTTAGAAAACAAACATCTTCATTGGCGAACTCTGTACTGTGTGAAAAAGATAGTTTGGTTCTAGGAATCAGTTTTTTCCTACGAAGAAGGTTTAGTGCAGCATGTTCAAACGTTTCTAGTTAGTGTAATCTAACAAGATGTACAACTTAGTAGTTTCACTTCATTTCTACAGCAATTTGTTTAGAAAACATACATCTTCATTGCGAAAACTGTACTGTGTGAAATAAGTTAGTTCTGTTCTAGGAATCAGTTGCTTTCCTACGAAGAAGGTTTAGTGCAGAATGTTCAAACTTTTCTAGTTAGTGTAATCTAACAAGATGTACAACTTAGTAGTTTCACTTCATTTCTAAAGCAGTTTGTTTAGAAAACATACATCTTCATTTGCGAAAACTGTACTGTGTGAAATAAGTTAGTTTGGTTCTAGGAATCAGTTGCTTTCCTACGAAGAAGGTTTAGTGCAGAAAGTTCAAACTTTTCCAGTTAATGTAATCTACCAAGTTGTAAAACTTAGTAGTTTCACTTCATTTCTAAAGCAGTTTGTTTAGAAAACATACATCTTCATTGGCGAACACTGTGCTGTGTGAAATAAGTTAGTTTGGTTCTAGGAATCAGTTGCTTTCCTACGAAGAAGGTTTAGTGCAGCAAGTTCAAACCTTCCTTGTTTGTTTGTGTAGTCTAACAAGATGTACAACTTACTAGTTTCGCTTCATTTCTAAAGCAGTTTGTTTAGAAAACAAACATCTTCATTGCCAAACACTGTACTGTGTGAAATAAGTTAGTTTGGTTCTAGGAATCAGTTGCTTTCCTATGAAGAAGGTTCAGTGCAGCAACTTCAAACATTTCTTGTTTGTTTAATCTAACAAGATGTACAAATTACTAGTTTCGCTTCATTTCAAAAGTAGTTTGTTTAGAAAACAAACATCTTCATTGCCAAACACTGCTGTGAAATAAGTTAGTTTGGTTCCAGGAATCAGTTGCTTTCCTATGAAGAAGGTTTAGTGCAGCAAATTCAAACATTTCTAGTTAGTGTAATCTAAGAAGATGTACAAATTAGTAGTTTCGCTTCATTTCTAAAGCAGTTGGTTTAGAAAACATACATCTTCATTTGGTGAACACTGTACTGTGTGAAATAAGTTAGTTTGGTTCTAGGAATCAGTTGCTTTCCTACGAAGAAGGTTTAGTGCAGCAAGTTCAAACATTTCTAGTTAGTGTAATCTAACAAGAAGTACAACTTAGTAGTTTCACTTCATTTCTAAAGCAGTTTGTTTAGAAAACATACATCTTCATTGCAGAAAACTGTACTGTGTGAAATAAGTTAGTTCGGTTCTAGGAATCAGTTGCTTTCCTATGAAGAAGGTTTAGTGCAGCAAGTTCAAACATTTCTAGTTAGTGTAATCTAACAAGATGTACAAATTAGTTGTTTCACTTCATTTTCTAAAGCAGTTTGTTTAGAAAACATACATCTTCATTGCAGAAAACTGTACTGTGTGAAATAAGTTAGTTTGGTTCTAGGAATCAGTTGCTTTCCTATGAAGAAGGTTTAGTGCAGCAACTTCAAACATTTCTAGTTAGTGTAATCTAACAAGATGTACAAATTAGTAGTTTCTGCTTCATTTCTAAAGCAGTTGGTTTAGAAAACAAACACCTTCATTGGCGAACACTGGGCTGTGTGAAATAATCTAGTTTGGTTCTAGGAATGAGTTGCTTTCCTAGTAAGAAGGTTTAGTGCAGCATGTTCAAACCTTTCTTGTTTGTGTAGTCTAACAAGATGTACAACTTACTAGTTTTCAATTCATTTCTAAAGTAGTTTGTTTAGAAAACAAACATCTTCATTGCCGAACACTGTACTGTGTGAAATAAACTAGTTCTGTTCTAGGAATCAGTTGCTTTCCTAGTAAGAAGGTTTAGTGCAGCAAGTTCAAACTTTTCTAATTAGTGTAATCTAACAAGATGTACAACTTAGTAGTTTCAATTCATTTCTAAAGCAGTTTGTTTAGAAAGCATACATCTTCATTGCCTAAAACTGTACTGTGTGAAATAAGCTAGTTCAGTTCTAGGAATCAGTTGCTTTCCTAAGAAGAAGGTTTAGTGCAGCAAGTTCAAACTTTTCTTGTTAGTGTAATCTAACAAGATGTACAACTTAGTAGTTTCACTTCATTTCTGAAGCAGTTTGTTTAGAAAGCATACATCTTCATTGCCGAAAACTGTACTGTGTGAAATAAGGTAGTTCAGTTCTAGGAATCAGTTGCTTTACTAAGAAGAAGGTTTCGTGCAGCAACCTCAAACCTTCCTTGTTTGTGTAGTCTAACAAGATGTACAACTTACTAGTTTCGCTTCATTTCTAAAGCAGTTGGTTTAGAAAACATACATTTTCATTGGCGAACGCTGGGCTGTGTGAAATAAGCTAGTTTGATTCTAGGAATCAGTTGCTTTCCTACGAAGAAGGTTTAGTGCAGCCACTTCAAACATTTCTAGATAGTGTAATCTAAGAAGATGTACAACTTACTAGTTTCGCTTTATTTCTAAAGCAGTTTGTTTAGAAAACATACATCTTCATTTCCGAAAAACTCTACTGTGTGAAATAAGCTAGTTCGGTTCTAGGAATCAGTTTTTTTCCTACGAAGAAGGTTTAGTGCAGCAAGTTCAAACTTTTCTAGTTAGTGTAATCGAACAAGATGTACAACTTAGTAGTTTCAATTCATTTCTACAGCAGTTTGTTTAGAAAACATACATCTTCATTGTGAAAAAACTGTACTGTGTGAAATAAGCTAGTTCTGTTCTAGGAATCAGTTGCTTTCCTATGAAGAAGGTTTAGTGCAGCAAGTTCAAACATTTCTAGTTAGTGTAATCTAAGAAGATGTACAAATTAGTAGTTTCAATTCATTTCTACAGCAGTTTTTTTAGAAAACATACATCTTCATTGCCAAAAACTGTACTGTGTGAAATAAGCTAGTTCTGTTCTAGGAATCATTTGCTTTCCTACGAAAAAGGTTTAGTGCAGCAAGTTCAAACTTTTCTAGTTAGTGTAATCTAACAAGATGTACAACTTAGTAGTTTCAGTTCATTTCTAAAGCAGTTTGTTTAAAAAACATACATCTTCATTGCCAAAAAGTGTACTGTGTGAAATAAGTTAGTTCGGTTCTAGGAATCAGTTCCTTTCCTACGAATAAGTTTTAGTGCATAAAGTTCAAACCTTTCCAGTTTGTGTAATCTAGCAAGATGTACAACTTAGTAGTTTCAGTTCATTTCTAAAGCAGTTTGTTTTAAAAACAAACATCTTCATTGCTGAACTCTGTACTGTGTGAATTAAGCTAGTTCGGTTCTAGGAATCAGTTGCTTTCCTATGAAGAAGGTTTAGTGCAGCAAATTCAAACTTTTCATTGTTAGTGTAATCTAGCAAGATGTACAAATTAGTAGTTTCGCTTCATTTATAAAGCAGTTGGTTTAGAAAACAAACATCTTCATTGGCGAACACTGTGCTGTGTGAAATAAGCTAGTTCGGTTGTAGGAATCAGTTGTTTTCCTACGAAGAAGGTTCATTGCAGCTACTTCAAACTTTTCTAGTTAGTGTAATCTAACAAGACGTACAACTTAGTAGTTTCACTTCATTTCTGAAGCAGTTTGTTTAGGAAACAAACATCTTCATTGGCGAAAACTGTGCTGTGTGAAATAAGCTAGTTCGGTTATAGGAATCAGTTGTTTTCCCTAAGAAGTTCATTGGTTTAGTGGAGAAAGTTCAAACTTTTCCAGTTAATGTAATCTACCAAGATGTCCAACTTAGTAGTATAACTTCATTTCTAAAGCAGTTTGTATAGAAAACATACATCGTCATTGCCGAAAACTGTACTGTGTGAAATAAGTTAGTTCGGTTCTAGGAATCAGTTTCTTTCCTACGAAGAAGGTTTAGTGCAGAAACATCAAAAATTTCTAGTTAGTGTAATCTAAGAAGATTTACAAATCAGTAGTTTCGCTTCATTTTTAAAGCAGTTGGTTTAGAAAACATACATCTTCATTGGCGAACACTGTGCTGTGTGAAATAAGCTAGTTTGGTTCTAGGAATCAGGTGCTTTCCTACGAAGAAGGTTTAGTTCAGCAACTTCAAACCTTCCTTGTTTGTGTAGTCTAACACGATATAAAACTTACTAGTTTCGCTTCGTTTCTAAAGTAGTTTGTTTAGAAAACAAACATCTTCATTGGCGAACACTGTACTGTGTGAAATACGTTAGTTCGGTACTAGGAATCAGTTGCTTTTCTACGAAGAAGGTTCAGTACAGCAAGTTCAAACTTTTCCAGTTAGTGTAATCTAACAAGATGTACTAATTAGTAGTTTCACTTAATTTCTAAAGCTGTTTGTTTAGAAATCATACATCTTCATTGCGAAAACTGTACTGTGTGAAATAAGTTAGTTCGGTTCTAGGAATCAGTTGCTTTCCTACCAAGATGGTTTAGTGCAGAAACTTCAAACTTTTCTAGTTAATGTAATCTAACAAGATGTACAACTTAGTAGTTTCACTTCATTTCTAAAGCAGTTTGTTTAGAAAACATACATCTTCATATCCGAAAACTGTACTGTGTGAAATAAGCTAGTTCGGTTCTAGGAATCAGTTGCTTTCCTACGAGGAAGGTTTAGTGCAGCAACTTCATACATTTCTACTTAGCGTAATCTAAGAAGATGTAGAAAATAGTAGTTTCGCTTCATTTCTAAAGCAGTTGGTTTAGGAAACATAAATCTTCATTGGCGAACACTGGGCTGTGTGAAATAAGCTAGTTTGGTTCTAGGAATCAGTTGCTTTCCTACGAAGAAGGTTTAGTGCAGCAACTTCAACCTTCTTTGTTTGTGTAGTCTAACAAGATGCACAACGTACTAGTTTTGCTTCTTTTCTAAAGTAGTTTGTTTAGAAGACAAACACCTTCATTACCAAACTCTGTACTGTGTGAAATAAGCTACTTCTGTTCTAGGAATCAGTTGCTTTCCTACGAAGAAGGTTTAGTGCAGCAACTTCAAACATTTCTAGTTAGTGTAATCTAAGAAGATGTACAAATTAGTAGTTTCGCTTCATTTTTAAAGCAGTTGGTTTAGAAAACATACATCTTCATTGCCGAAAACTGTACTGTGTGAAAGAAGGTTGTTCCGTTCTAGGAATCAGTAGCTTTCCTACGAAGAAGGTTTAGTGCAGCAACTTCAAACCTTCCTTGTTTGTGTAGTCTAACAAGATGTACAACTTACAAGTTTCACTTCATTTATAAAGTAGTTTGTTTACAAAAGAAACATCTTCATTGCCGAACACTGTACTGTGTGAAATTAACTCGTTCGGTTCTAGGAATCAGTCGCTTTCCTACGAAGAAGGTTCAGTGGAGCAAGTTAAAACTTTTCTAGTTAGTGTAATCTAACAAGATGTACAACTTAGTAGTTTCACTTCATTTCTAAAGCAGTTTGTTTAGAAAACATACATCTTCATTGCCGAAAACTGTACTGTGTGAAAGAAGGTTGTTCCGTTCTAGGAATCAGTAGCTTTCCTACGAAGAAGGTTTAGTTCAGCAACTTCAAACATTTCTAGTTAGTGGAATCTAAGAAGATGTACAAATTAGTAGTTTCGCTTCATTTCTAAAGCAATTGGTTTAGAAAACATACATCTTCATTGGCGGACACTGTGCTGTGTGAAATAAGCTAGTTCGGTTCTAGGAATCAGTTGCTTTCCTACGAAGAAAGTTTAGTGCAGCAACTTCAAACCTTCCGTGTTTGTGTAGTCTAACAAGATGTACAACTTACTAGTTTCGCTTCATTTGTAAAGTAGTTTGTTTAGAAAAGAAACATCTTCATTGCCGAACACTGTACTGTGTGAAATAAGCTAGTTCGGTTCTAGGAATCAGTCGCTTTCCTACGAAGAAAGTTCAGTGCAGCAAGTTCAAACTTTTCTAGTTAGTGTAATCTAACAAGATGTACAACTTAGTAGTTTCACTTCATTTGTGAAGCAGTTTGTTTAGAAAACATACATCTTCATTGCCAAAAATTGTACTGTGTGAAATAAGGTAGTTCCGTTCTAGGAATCAATTGCTTTCCTACGAAGAAGGTTTAGTTCAGCAACTTCAAACATTTCTAGTTAGTGTAATCTAAGAAGATGTACAAATTAGTAGTTTCACTTCATTTCTAAAGCAGTTTGTTTAGAAAACATACATCTTCATTGCCGAAAACTGTACCGTGTGAAATAAGCTAGTTCTGTTCTAGGAATCAGTTGCTTTCCTACGAAGAAGGTTCAGTGCAGCTACTTAAAACTTTTCTAGTGAGTTTAATCTAAGAAGATGTACAAATTAGTAGTTTCTCTTCATTTGTATAGCAGTTTTTTTTAGAAAACATACATCTTCATTGCTGAAAACTGTACTGTGTGAAATAAGTTAGTTCGCTTTTAGGAATCAGTTGCTTTCCTACGAAGAAGGTTTAGTGCAGCAACTTCAAACATTTCTAGTTAGTGTAATCTAAGAAGATGTACAAATTAGTAGTTTCGCTTCATTTCTAAAGCAGTTGGTTTAGAAAACATACATCTTCCTTGGCGAAAACTGTGCTGTATGAAATAAGCTAGTTTGGTACTAGGAATCAGGTGCTTTCCTACTAAAAAGGTTTAGTGCAGTAACTTCAAACCTTCCTTGTTTCTGTAGTCTTACAAGATGTACAACTTGCTCATTTCGTTTCATTTCTAAAGTAGTTTGTTTAGAAAACAAACATTTTCATTGCCGAACAGTGTACTGTGTGAAATTAGCTAGTTCTGTTCTAGGAATCAGTTGCTTTCCTACAAAGAAGGTTTAGTTCAGCAACTTCAAACATTTCTAGTTAGTGTAATCTAAGAAGATGTACAAATTGTTAGTGTCGCTTCATTTTTTAAGCTGTTGATTTAGAAAACATACATCTTCATTGGCGAACACTGTGCTGTGTGAAATAAGCTAGTTTGGTTCTAGGAATCAGTTGCTTTCCTACGAAGAAGGTTTAGTGCAGCAAGTTCAAGCTTCTCTAGTTAGTGTAATCTAACAAGATGTACAACTTCGTAGTTTCACTTCATTTCTAAAGCAGTTTGTTTAGAAAACATACATCTTCATTGCCGAAAACTGTACTGTGTGAAATAAGTTAGTTCGCTTCTAGGAATCAGTTGCTTTCCTATGAAGAAGGTTTAGTGCAGCAACTTCAAACCTTCCTTGTTTGCGTAGTCTAACAAGATGTACAACTTACTAGTTTCGCTTCATTTCTAAAGAAGTTTCTTTAGAAAAGAAACATGTTCATTGCCGAACACTGTACTTTGTGAAATAAGCTAGTTCGGTTCTAGGAATCAGTTGCTTTCCTACGAAGAAGGTTCAGTAAAGAAAGTTCAAACTTTTCCAGTTAGTGTAATCTAACAAGATGTACAACTTAGTAGTTTCACTTTATTTCTAAAGCAGTTGGTTTAGAAAACATACATCTTCATTGGAGAACACTGTGCTGTGTGAAATAAGCTAGTTTAGTTCTAGGAATCAGTTGCTTTCCTACGAAGAAAGTTTAGTGCAGCAACTTCAAACCTTCCTTCTTTGTGTAGTCTAACAGGATGTACAAATTACTAGTTTCACTTCATTTCTAAAGTAGTTTGTTTAGAAAACAAACACTTCATTGCCGAACTCTCTACTGTGTGAAATAAGCTAGTTCTTTTTTAGGAATCAGTTGCTTTCTTACGAAGAAGGTCTATTGCAGCAAGTTCAAACTTTTCTAGTTAGTGTAATCTAACAAGATGTACAACTTAGTAGTTTCAATTCATTTCTACAGCAGTTTGTTTAAAAAACGTACATCTTCATTCCCCAAAACTCTACTGTGTGAAATCAGTTAGTTCGGTTCTAGGAATCATTTCCTTTCCTACGAAGACGGTTTAGTGCAGAAAGTTCAAACTTTTCCAGGTAATGTAATCTACCAAGATATACAACTTAGTAGTTTCACTTCATTTCTAAAGCAGTTTGTTTAGAAAACATACATCTTCATTGCCGAAAACTGTACTGTGTGAAATAAGGTAGTTCGGTTCTAGGAATCAGTTGCTTTCCTACAAAGAAGGTTTAGTGCAGCAACTTCAAACATTTGTACTTTGTGTAAACTAAGAAGATGTACAAATTAGTACTTTCGCTTCATTTCTAAAGCAGTTGGTTTAGAAAACATACATCTTCAGTGGCGAACACTGTGCTGTGTGAAATAAGCTACTTTGGTTCTAGGAATCAGTTGCTTTCCTACGAAGAAGGTTTAGCGCAGCAACTTCAAACCTTCCTTGCTTGTGTAGTCTAAAAAGATATACAACCTACTAGTTTCGCTTCATTTCTAAAGTAGTTAGTTTAGCAAACAAACATCTTCATTTCCGAACACTGGACTGTGTGAAATAAGCTAGTTCGGTTCTAGGAATCAGTTGCTTTCCTACGAAGAAGGTTCAGTGCAGCAAGTTCAAACTTTTCCAGGTAATGTATCTACCAAGATGTAAAACTTAGTAGTTTCACTTCATTTCTAAAGCAGTTTGTTTAGAAAACATAGATCTTCATTGCCGAAAACTGTACTGTGTGAAATAAGCTAGTTCGGTTCTAGGAATCAGTTGCTTTCCTACAAAGAAGGTTTAGTCCCGGAACTTCAAACCTTCCCTGTTTTTGTAGTCTAACAAGATGTACAACTTACTAGTTTCACTTCATTTCTAAAATCGATTGTTTAGAAAACAAACATCTTCATTTCCGAACACTGTACTGTGTCAAATAAGCTAGTTCGGTTCTAGGAATCAGTGGCTTTCCTACGAAGTTTTGGGGAGCAACTTCAAACCTTCCTTGTTTGTGTAGTCTAACAAGATGTACAACTTAGTAGTTTCAATTCATTTCTACAGCAGTTTGTTTAGAAAACATACATCTTTATTGCCAAAAATTGTACTGTGTGATATAAGGTAGTTCCGTTCTAGGAATCAGTTGTTTTCCTACGAAGAAGGTTTAGTGCAGCTACTTCAAACATTTCTAGTTAGTGTAATCTAAGAAGATGTACAAATTAGTAGTTTTACTTCGTTTCTAAAGCAGTTGGTTGAGAAACCATACATCTTCATTGGCGAACACTGTGCTGTGTGAAATAAGCTAGTTTGGTTCTAGGAATCAGTTGCTTTCCTACGAAGAAGGTTTAGTGCAGCAACTTCAAACCTTCAGTGTTTGTGTAGTCTAACAAGACATACAACATACTAGTTTCACTTCACTTCTAAAGTAGTTTGTTTAGAAAACAAACATCTTCATTGCCGAACACTGTAGTGTGTGACATAAGCTACTTCTGTTCTAGGAATCATTTGCTTTCCTACGATGACGGTTTAGTGCAGAAAGTTCAAACATTTCCAGTTAATGTAATCCACCAAGATGTACAACTTAGTAGTTTCACTTCATTTCTAGAGCAGTTTGGTTAGAAAACATACATCTTCATTGCCGAAAACTGTACCGTGTGAAATAAGTTAGTTCGCTTCTAGGAATCAGTTGCTTTCCTACGAAGAAGGTTTAGTGTAGCAACTTCAAACATTTCTAGTTAGTGTAATCTAAGAAGATGTACAAATTAGTAGTTTCGCTTCATTTCTAAAGCAGTTGGTTTAGAAAACATACATCTTCATTGGCGAACACTGTGCTGTGTGAAATAAGCTAATTTGGTTGTAGGAATCAGTTGCTTTCCTACGAAGAAGGTTTAGTGCAGCAACTTCAAACATTCCTTGTTTGTGTACTCTAACAAGATGTACAAATTACTAGTTTCGCTTCATTTCTAAAGTAGTTTCTTTACAAAACAAACATCTTCATTGCCGAACACTGTACTGTGTGAAATAAGGTAGTTCTGTTCTAGGAATCAGTTCCTTTCCTACGAAGAAGGTTTAGTGCATGAACTTCAAACCTTCCTTTTGGTGTAGTCTAACAAGACGTACAACTTACTAGTTTTGCTTCATTTCTAAAGTAGTTTGTTTAGAAAACAAACATCTTCATTGCCGAACACTGCACTGTGTGATTTAAGCTAGTTCGGTTCTAGGAATTAGTTGCTCTCCTACGAAGAAGGTTCGGTGCAGCAAGTTCAAACTTTTCTAGTTAGTGTAATCTAACAAGATGTAAACCTTAGTGGTTTCAACTCATTTCTACAGCATATTGTTTAGAAAACATACATCTTCATTTCCGAAAACTGTACTGTGTGAAATAAGCTAGTTCGGTTTTAGGAATCAGTTGCTTTCCTAAGAAGAAGGTTTAGTGCAGCAACTTCAAACGTTTCTAGTTAGTCTAATCTAAGAAGATGTACAAATTGGTAGTTTCGCTTCATTTCTAAAGCAGTTGGTTTAGGAAATATACATCTTCATTGGCCAACACTGGGCTGTGTGAAATAAGCTAATTTGGTTCTAGGAATCAGTTGCGTTCCTATGAAGAAGGTTTAGTGCAGCAACTTCAAACCTTCCTTGTTTGTGTACTCTAACAAGATGTACAACTTACTAGTTTCGACTCATTTCTAAAGTAATTTGTTTAGAAAACTAACACCTTCATTGCCGAACTCTGTACTGTGTGAAATAAGCTAGTTCTCTTCTAGGAATCAGTTGCTTTCCTACGAAGAAGGTTTAGTGCAGCAAGTTCAAACTTTTCTAGTTAGTGTAATCTAACAAGATATACAACTTTGTAGTTTCAATTCATTTCTACAGAAGTTTGTTTAGAAAACATACATCTTCATTGACGAAAACTGTACTGTGTGAAATAAGTTAGTTCGGTTCTAGGAATCAGTTCCTTTCCTACGAATACGGTTTAGTGCAGAAAGATCAAACTTTTCCAGCTAATGTAATCTACCAAGATGTACAACTTAGTAGTTTTACTTCATTTCTAAAGCAGTTTGTTTAGAAAACATACATCTTCATTACCGAAAACTGTCCTGGGCGAAATAAGTTAATTCCGTTCTAGGAATCAGTGGCTTTCCTATGAAGAAGATTTAGTGTAGCAAATTCAAACATTTCTAGTTAGTATAATCTAAGAAGATGTACAAATTAGTAGTTTCGCTTCATTTCTAAAGCAGTTGGTTTAGAAAACAAAAATCTTCATTGGCGAACACTGTGCTGTGTGAAATAAGCTAGTTTGGTTCTAGGAATCAGTTGCTTTCCTACAAAGAAGGTTTAGTGCAGCAACTTGAAACCTTCCTTGTTTGTGTAGTCTTACAAGATGTACAACTTACTAGTTTTGCTTCATTTCTAAAGTAGTTTTTTTAGAAAACAAACATCTTCATTGCCGAACACTGCACTGTGTGAAATAAGCTAGTTCGGTTGTAGGAATCAGTTGCTTTCCTACGAAGAAGGTTCAGTGCAGCAAGTTCAAACTTTTCTAGTTAGTGTAATCTAACAAGATGTACAACTTAGTAGATTCACTTCATTTCTAAAGCAGTTTGATTAGAAAACATACATCTTCTTTGCAGAAAACTGTACTGTGTGAAATAAGTTAGTTTGGTTCTAGGAATCACTTCCTTTCCTACGAATACGGTTTAGTGCAGAAAGTTCAAACTTTTCCAGTTAATGTAATCTACCAAGATGTACAACTTAGTAGTTTCACTTCATTTGTAAAGCAGTTTGTTTAGAAAACATACATCTTCATTGCCGAAAACTGTACTGTGTGAAATAAGTTAGTTCGCTTCTAGGAATCAGTTCCTTTCCTATGAATACGGCTTAGTGCAGAAAGTTCAAACTTTTCCAGTTAATGTAATCTACCAAGACGTAAAACTTAGTAGTTTCACTTCATTTCTAAAGCAGTTTGTTTAGAAAACATACATCTTCATTGCCGAAAACTGTCCTGTGTGAAATAAGGTAGTTCCGTTCTAAGAATCAGTGGCTTTCCTATGAAGAAGATTCATTGCAGCAACTTCAAACATTTCTAGTTAGTGTAATCTAACAAGATGTACAAATTAGTAGTTTCGCTTCATTTCTAAAGCAGTTGGTTTAGAAAACATACATCTTCATGGGCGAAAACTGTGCTGTGTGAAATAAGCTAGTTTGGTTCTAGGAATCAGTTCCTTTCCTACGAAGACGGTTTAGTGCAGAAAGTTCAATCTTCTCCAGGTAATGTAATCTACCAATGTGTACAACTTAGTAGTTTCATTTCATTTCTAAAGCAGTTTGTTTAGAAAACATACATCTTCATTTCCAAAAACTTTACTGTGTGAAATAAGGTAGTTCCGTTCTAGGAATCAGTTGCTTTCCTACGAAGAAGGTTTAGTGCAGCAACTTCAAACATTTTTAGTTAGTGTAATCTAAGAAGATGTACAAATTAGTACTTTCGCTTCATTCCTAAAACAGTTGATTTAGAAAAGATACATCTTCATTGGCGAACACTGTGCTGTGTGAAATAAGCTAGTTTGGTTCTAGGAATCAGTTGTGTTGCTACGAAGAAGGTTTAGTGCTGCAAATTCAAACCTTCCTTGTTTGTGTAGTCTAACAACATGGACAACTTACTTGTTTCGCTTCATTTTTCAACTAGTTTGTTTAGAAAACAAACATCTTCACTTCCGAACACTACACTGTGTGAAATAAGCTAGTTCGGTTCTCAGAATAAGTTGCTTTCCTACGAAGAAGGTTCAGTGCAGCAAGTTCAAACTTTTCTAGTTAGTGTAATCTAACAAGATGTACAACATAGTAGTTTCAATTCATTTCTACAGCAGTTTGTTTAGAAAACATACATCTTCATTGACGAAAACTGTACTGTGTGAAATACGTTAGTTCGGTTCTAGGAATCAGTTCCTTTCCTACACATACGGTTTAGTGCAGAAAGATAAAACTTTTCCAGTTAATGTAATCTACCAAGATGTACAACTTAGTAGTTTCACTTCATTTCTAAAGCAGTTTGTTTAGAAAATATACATCTTCATTACCGAAAACTGTCCTGGGTGAAATAAGGTAGTTCCGTTCTAGGAATCAGTGGCTTTCCTATGAAGAAGATTTAGTGCAGCAACTTCAAACATTTCTAGTTAGTGTAATCTAAGAAGATGTACAAATTAGTAGTTTCGCTTCATTTCTAAAGCAGTTGGTTTAGAAAACATACATCTTCATTGGTGAACACTGTGCTGTGTGAAAAAAGCTAGTTTGGTTCTAGGAATCAGTTGCTTTCCTACGAAGAAGGTTTAGTGCAGCAACTTCAAACCTCCCTTGTTTGTGTAGTCTAACAAGATGTACAACTTACTAGTTTCGCTTCATTTCTAAAGTAGTTTGTTTAGAAAACAAACATCTTCATTGCTGAACACTGTACTGTGTCAAATAAGCTAGTTCGGTTCTAGGAATCAGTGGCTTTCCTACGACGGATTAGTGCAGCAACTTCAAACCTTCCATATTTGTGTAGTCTAACACGCAGTCCAACTTAGTATTTTCAATTGATTTCTACAGCAGTTTGTTTAGAAAACATACATCTTCACTTCCGAAAAGTGTTCTGTGTGAAATAAGGTAGTTCCGTTCTAGGAATCACTTTCTTTCCACCAAGAAGGTTTAGTGCAGAAAGTTCAAACTTTTCCAGTTAATGTAATCTACCACATGTACAACTTAGTAGTTTCACTTCATTTCTAAAGCAGTTTGTTTAGAAAACATACATCTTCATTGCTGAAAATTGTACTGTGTGAAATAAGCTAGTTTGGTTCTAGGAATCATTTGCTTTCCTGCGAAGAAGGTTTAGTACAGCAACTTCAAACCTTCCTTGTTTGTGTAGTCTAAGAGGATGTACAACTTACTAGTTTCACTTCATTTCTAAAGTAGTTTGTTTAGAAAACAAACATCTTCATTGCCGAACAATGTTATGTGTGAAATAAGCTAGTTCGATTCTAGGAATCAGTTGCTTTCCTACGAAGAAGGTTTAGTGCAGCAAGTTCAAACTTTTCTAGTTAGTGTAATCTAACAAGATGTACAACGTAGTAGTTTCACTTCATTTCTAAAGCAGTTTGTTTAGAAAACATACGTCTTCATTGCCGAAAACTGTACTTTGTGAAATAAGTTAATACGGTTCTAGGAATCAGTGGCTTTCCTACGAAGAAGGTTTAGTGCCGCAACTTCAAACCTTCCTTGTTTGTGTAGTCTAACAGGATGTACAACTTACTAGTTTCGGTTCATTTCTAAAGTAGTTTGTTTAGAAAACAACTTCATTGCTGAACACTGTACTGTGTCAAAAAAGCTAGTTCCGTTCTAGGAATCAGTGGCTTTCCTACGAAGGTTTAGTGCAGCAACTTGAAACCTTCCTTGTTTGTGTAGTCTAACAAGATGTACAACTTAGTAGTTTCAATTCATTTCTACAGCAGTTTGTTTAGAAAACATACATCTTCACTGCCGCAAAGTGTACTGTGTGAAATAAGGTAGTTCCGTTCTAGCAATCAGTTTCTTTCCTACCAAGACGGTTTAGTGCAGAAAGTTCAAACTTTTCCAGTTAATGTAATCTACCAAGATGTACAACTTAGTAGTTTCACTTCATTTCTAAAGCAGTTTGTTTAGAAAACATATATCTTCATTGCTGAAAACTGTACTGTGTGAAATAAGCTAGTTCGCTTCTAGGAATCAGTTGCTTTCCTACGAAGAAGGTTTAGTGCAGCAAGTTCAAACTTTTCTAGTTAGTGTAATCTAACAAGATGTACAACGTAGTAGTTTCGCTTCATTTCTAAAGCAGTTGGTTTAGAGAACATACATCTTTCTTGGAGAACACTGTGCTGTGTGAAATAAGCTAGTTTGGTTCTAGGAATCAGTTGCTTTCCTACGAAGAAGGTTTAGTGCAGCAACTTGAAACCTTCCTTGTTTGTGTAGTCTTACAAGATATACAACTTACTAGTTTCTCTTCATTTCTAAATTAGTTTGTTTAGAAAACATACATCTTCATTGCCGAAAACTGTACTGCGTGAATTAAGGTAGTTCGGTTCTAGGAATCAGTTGCTTTCCTAAGAAGTAGGTTTAGTGCAGCAACTTCAAACCTTCCTTGTTTGTGTAGTCTAACAAGATGTACAACTTACTAGTTTCGCTTCTTTTCTGAAGTAGTTTGTTTAGAAAACAAACATCTTCATTGCCGAACACTGCACTGTGTGAAATAAGCTAGTTCGGTTGTAGGAATCAGTTGCTATCCTACAAAGAAGGTTCAGTGCAGCAAGTTCAAACTTTTCTAGTTAGTGTAATCTAACAAGATGTACAACTTAGTAGTTTCACTTCATTTCTAAAGCAGTTTGTTTAGAAAACATACATCTTCATTGCCGAAAACTGTACTGTGTGAAAAAAGGTAGTTCGGTTTTAGGAATCAGATGCTTTCCTAAGAAGAAGGTTTAGTGCAGCAACTTCAAACATTTCTAGTTAGTGTAATCTAAGAAGATGTACAAATTAGTAGTTTTGCTTCGTTTCTAAAGCAGTTGGTTTAGAAAACATACATCTTCATTGGCGAACACTGTGCTGTGTGAAATAAGCTAGTTTGGTTCTAGGAAACAGTTGCTTTCCTACGAAGAAGGTTTAGTGCAGCAACCTCAAACCTTCCGTGTTTGTGTAGTCTAACAAGATGTACAACTTACTAGTTTCGCTTCATTTCTAAAGTAGTTTGTTTAGAAAACAAACATCTTCATTGCTGAACACTGTACTGTGTGAAATAAGCTAGTTCGGTTCTAGGATACAGTTGCTTTACTACGAAGAAGGTTTAGTGCAGCAAGTTCAAAGTTTTCTAGTTAGTGTAATCTAACAAGATGTAAACCTTAGTAGTTTCACTTCATTTCAAAAGCAGTTTGTTTAGAAAACATACATCTTCATTGCCGAAAACTGTACTGTGTGAAATAAGCTAGTTCGGTTCTAGGCATCAGTTGCATTCCTACGAAGATGGTTTAGTGCAGCAACTTAAAACATTTCTAGTTAGTGTAATCTAAGAAGATGTACAAATTAGGAGTTTCGCTTCATTTCTAAATCAGTTGGTTTAGAAAACATACTTCTTCATTGGCCAACACTGTGCTGTGTGAAATAAGCTAGTTTGGTTCTACTAATCAGTTGCTTTCCTACGAAGAAGGTTCTGTGCAGGAAGTTCAAACTTTTCTGGTTAGTGTAATCTAACAAGATGTACAACTTAGTAGTTTCACTTCATTTCTAAAGCAGTTTGTTTAGAAAACATATATCTTCATTGCCGAAAACTGTACTGTGTGAAATAAGGTAGTTCCGTTCTAGGAATCAGTTGCTTTCCTAAGAAGAAGGTATAGTGCAGCAACTTCAAACATTCCTAGTTATTGTATTCTAACAAGATGTACAAATTTGTAGTTTCGATTCATTTCTAAAGCAGTTGGTTTAGAAAACATACATCTTCATTGGCGAACACTGTGCTGTGTGAAATAAGCTAGTTTAGTTCTAGGAATGACTTGCTTTCCTACGAAGAAGGTTTAGTGCAGCAACTTCAAACCTTCCTTGTTTGTGTAGTCTCACAAGACGTACAACTTACTAGTTTCGCTTCATTTCTAAAGGAGTTTGTTTAGAAAACAAACATGTTCATTGCAGAACACTGTACTGTGTGAAATAAGCTAGTTTGGTTTTAGGAATCAGTTGCTTTCCTACGAAGAAGGTTTAGTGCAGCAACTTCAAACATTTCTAGTTAGTGTAATCTAAGCAGATGTACAAATTAGTAGTTTCGCTTCATTTCTAAAGCAGTTGGTTTAGAAAACATACATCTTCATTGGCGAACACTGGGGTGTGTGAAATAAGCTAGTTTGGTTCTAGGAATCAGTTGCGTTGCTACGAAGAAGGTTTAGTGCAGCAACTTCAAACCTTCCTTGTTTGTGTAGTCTAACAAGATGTACAACTTACTAGTTTCGCTTCATTTCTAAAGTAGTTATTTTAGAAAAAAAACATCTTCATTGCCGAACACTACACTGTGTATAATAAGCTAGTTCGGTTCTAGGAATCAGTTGCTTTCCTACGAAGAAGGTTCAGTGCAGCAAGTTCAAACTTTTCTATTTGGTGTAATCTAACAACATGTACAACTTAGTAGTTTCATTCATTTCTAAAGCAGTTTGTTTAGAAAACATACATCTACATTGCGGAAAACTGTGCTGGGTGAAATAAGTTAGTTCTGTTCTAGGAATCAGTTGCTTTCCTACGAAGAAGGTTTAGTGCAGCAACCTCAAACCTTCCTTGTTTGTGTAGTCTAACAAGATGTACAACTTACTAGTTTCGCTTCATTTCTAAAGTAGTTTGTATAGAAAACAAACATCTTCATTACCGAACACTGCACTGTGTGAAATAAGCTAGTGCAGTTGTAGGAATCAGCTGCTTTCCTACGAAGAAGATTCAGTGCAGCAAGTTCAAACTTTTCTGGTTAGTGTAATCTAAGAAGATGTACAACTTAGTAGTTTCACTTCATTTCTAAAGCAGTTTGTTTAGAAAACATACATCTTCATTGCCGAAAACTGTACTGTGTGAAATAAGGTAGTTCCGTTCTAGGAAACAGCTGCTATCCTAAGAAGAAGGTATAGTGCAGCAACTTCAAACATTTCTAGTTAGTGTAATCTAAGAAGATATACAAATTAGTAGTATCGCTTCATATCTAAAGCAGTTGGTTTAGAAAACGTACATCTTAATTGGCGAACACTGTGCTGTGTGAAATAAGCTAGTTTAGTTCTAGGAATCAGTTGCTTTCCTAAGAAGAAGGTATAGTGCAGCAACTTCAAACCTTCCTGGTTTGTGTAGTCTAAGACGATGTAAAACTTACTAGTTTCGCTTCATTTCTAAAGCGGTTTGTTTAGAAAACAAACATCTTTATTGCCGAACACTGTACTGTGTGAAATAAGCTAGTTCGGTTGTAGGAATCAATGCTTTCCTACGAAGAAGGTTTAGTGCAGCAAGTTCAAACTTTTCTAGTAAGTGTAATCTAATAAGATGTACAACATAGTAGTTTCAATTCATTTCTACAGCAGTTTGTTTAGAAAACATACATCTTCATTCCCGAAACCTGTACTGTGTGAAATAAGTAAGTTCGGTTCTAGGAATCAGTTCCTTTCCTACGAAGACGGTTTAGTGCAGAAAGTTCAAACTTTTCCAGGTAATGTAATCCAGCAAGATGTACAACTTATTAGTTTCACTTCATTTCTAAAGCAGTTGTTTAGAAAACATACATCTTCATTGCGGAAAACTGTACTGTGTGAAATAAGGTAGTTCGGTTCTAGGAATCAGTTGCTTTCCTACGAACAAGGTTTAGTCCAGCAACTTCAAACATTTCTAGTTAGTGTAATCTAAGAAGATGTACAAATTTGTAGTTTCGCTTCATTTCTAAAGCAGTTGGTTTAGAAAACATACATCTTAATTGGCGAACACTGTGCTGTGTGAAATAAGCTAGTTTAGTTCTAGGAATCAGTTGCTTTCCTACGAAGAAGGTTTATTTCAGCAAGTTCAAACATTTCTAGTTAGTGTAATCTAAGAAGATATACAAATTAGGAGTTTCACTTCATTTCAAAGGATTTTGTTTAGAAAACATACATCTTCATTGCCGAAAACTATACTGTGTGAAATAAGATAGTTCGGTTCTAGGAATCAGTTGCTTTCCTAAGAGGAAGGTTTAGTGCAGCAACCTCAAACCTTCCTTGTTTGTGTAGTCTAACAAGATGTACAACTTACTAGTTTCGCTTCATTTCTAAAGTAGTTTGTTTAGATAAAAAAGCATCTTCATTACCAACACTGCACTGTGTGAAATAAGCTAGTTCGGTTGTAGGAATCAGTTGCTTTCCTACGAAGAAGGTTCAGTGCAGCAAGTTCAAACATTTCTGGTTAGTTTAATCTAACAAGATGTACAACTTAGTAATTTCACTTCATTTCTAAAGCAGTTTGTTTAGAAAACATACATCTTCATTGCTGAAAACTGTACTGTGTGAAATAAGGTAGTTCCGTTCGAGGAATCAGTTGCTTTCCTAAGAAGAAGGTATAGTGCAGGAAGTTCAAACATTTCTAGCTAGTGTAATCTAAGAAGATGTACAAATTTGTAGTTTCACTTCATTTCTAAAGCAGTTGGTTTAGAAAACATACATCTTCATTGGCGAACCCCGTGCTGTGTGAAATAAGCTCGTTTGGCTCTAGGAATCAGTTCTTTCCTACGAAGAAGTTTAGTGCAGCAACTTCAAACCTTCCTTGTTTGTGAAGTCTAACAAGATGTACAACTTACTAGTTTCACTTCATTTCTACAGCAGTTTCTTTAGAAAACATACATCTTCATTGCCGAAAACTGTACTGTGTGAAATAAGTTAGTTCGCTTCTAGGAATCAGTTCCTTTCCTATGAATACGGCTTAGTTCAGAAAGTTCAAACTTTTCCAGTTAATGTAATCTACCAAGACGTACAACTTAGTAGTTTCACTTCATTTCTAAAGCAGTTTGTTTAGAAAACATACATCTTCATTTCTGAAAACTGTACTGTGTGAAATAATGTAGTTCCGTTCTAGGAATCAGTTGCTTTCATACGAAGAAGGTTTAGTGCAGCAAGTTCAAACTTTTCTAGTTAGTGTAACCTAACAAGATGTACAACTTAGTAGTTTCAATTCATTTCTACAACAGTTTCTTTAAAAAAGATACATCTTCATTCCTGAATACTGTACTGTGTGAAATAAGTTAGTTCGGTTTTAGGAATCAGTTCCTTTCCTACGAAGACGGTTTAGTGAAGAAGGGTCAAACTTTTCCATGTAATGTAATCTACCAAGATGTACAACTTAGTAGTTTCACTTCATTTCTAAAGCAGTTTGTTTAGAAGACATACATCTTCATTGCCAAAAAGTGTACTGTGTGAAATAAGGTAGTTCGGATCTAGGAATCAGTTGCTTTCCTAGGAAGAAGGTTTAGTGCAGCAACTTCAAACATTTCTAGTAAGTGTAATCTAAGAAGATGTATAAATTAGTTGTTTCGCTTCATTTCTAAAGCAGTTGGTTTAGAAAACATACATCTTCATTGGCGAACACTGTGCTGTGTGAAATAAGCTAGTTTGGTTCTAGGAATCAGTTGCTTTCCTACGAAGAAGGTTTAGTGCAGCAACTTCAAACCGTCCTTGTTTTTGTAGTCTAACAAGATATACAACTTACTAGTTTCGCTTCATTTCTAAATTAGTTAGATTAGGAAACAAATATCTTCATTGCGGAACACTGTACTGTGTGAAATAAGCTAGTTCGGTTCTAGGAATCAGTTGCTTTCCAACGAAGATGGTTCGGTGCAGCAAGTTTAAACTTTTCTAGTTAGTGTAATCTAACAAGATATACAACTTGGTAGTTTCACTTCATTTCTAAAGCAGTTTGTTTAGAAAACATACATCTTCATTGCCGAAAACTGTACTGTGTGAAATAAGGTAGTTCGGTTCTAGGAATCAGTTGCTTTCCTAAGAAGAAGGTTTAGTTCAGCAACTTCAAATCTTCGTTGTTTGTGTAGTCTAAGAAGATGTACAACTTACTAGTTTCGCTTCATTTCTAAAGTAGTTTCTTTAGAAAACAAACATCTTCAGTGCCGAACACTGCACTGTGTGAAATAAGCAAGTTCGGTTTTACGAATCAGTAGCTTTTCTACGAAGAATGTTCAGTGCAGGAAGTTCAAACTTTTCTGGTTAGTGTAATCTAACAAGATGTACAACTTAGTAGTTTCACTTCATTTCTCAAGCAGTTTGTTTAGAAAACATACATCTTCATTGCCGAAAACTGTACTGTGTGAAATAAGTTAGTTTGGTTCTAGGAATCAGTTTCTCTCCTACCAAGACGGTTTAGTGCAGAAAGTTCAAACTTTTCCAGTTAATGTAATCGACGAAGATATACAACTTAGTAGTTTCACTTCATTTCTAAAGCAGTTTGTTTAGATAACATATATCTTCATTGACGAAAACTGTACTGTGTGAAATAAGGTAGTTCGGTTCTAGGAATCAGTTGCTTTCCTACGAAGACGCTTTAGTTCAGCAAATTCAAACATTTCTAGTTAGTGTAATCTAAGAAGATGTACAAATTAGTAGTTTCGCTTCATTTCTAAAGCAGTTGGTTTAGAAAACATAAATCTTCATTGGCGAACACTGTGCTGTGTGAAATAAGCTACTTGGTTCTAGGAATCAGTTGCTTTCCTACGAAGAAGGTTTAGTGCAGCAACTTCAAACCTTCCTTGTTTGTGTATTCGAACAAGATGTACAACTTACTAGTTTCGCTTCATTTCTAATGTAGTTAGTTTTGAAAACAAATATCTTCATTGCGAACACTGTGCTGTGTGAAATAAGTTAGTTCGGTTCTAGGAATCAGTTGCTTTCCTACGAAGAAGGTTTAGTGCAGCAAGTTCAAACTTTTCTAGTTAGTGTAATCTAAAAGATGTACTACTTAGTAGTTTCACTTCATTCCTACAGCAGTTTGTTTAGAAAACATACATCTTCATTGCCGAAAACTGTACTGTTTGAAATAAGGTAGTTCGGTTCTAGGAATCAGTTGCTTTCCTACGAAGAATATTTAGTGCAGCAACTTCAAACATTTCTAGTTAGTGTAATCTAAGAAGATGTACAAATTAGTAGTTTCGCTTCATTTCTAAAGCAGTTGGTTTAGAAAACATAAATCTTCATAGGCGAACACTGTGCTGTGTGAAATAAGCTAGTTTGGTTCTATGAATCAGTTGCTTTCCTACGAATAAAGTTTAGTGCAGCAACTTCAATCCTTCCTTGTTTGTGCATTCTTATAAGATGTACAACTTACTAGTTTCCCTTCATTTCGAAAGGAGTTTGTTTAGAAAACAAACACGTTCATTGCCCAACTCTATACTGTGTGAAATAAGCTAGTTCTGTTTTAGGAATCAGTTGCTTTCTTAGGAAGAAGGTTTAGTGAAGCAAGTTCAAACTTTTCTAGTTAGTGTAATCTAACAAGATGTACAACTTGGTAGTTTCACTTCATTTCTACTGCAGTTTGTTTAGAAAACATACATTTTCATTGCCGAAAACTGTACTGTGTGAAATAAGTAAGTTCAGTTCTAGGAATCAGTTCCTTTCCTACGAAGACGGTTTAATGCAGAAAGTTCAAACTTTTCCAGTTAGTGTAATCTAAGAAGATGTACAACTTACTAGTTTCGCTTCATTTCTAAAGCAGTTTGTTTAGAAAACATACATCTTCATTGCCGAAAACTGTACTGTGTGAAATAAGGTAGTTCCGTTCTAGGAATCAGTTCCTTTCCTACGAAGAAGGTTTAGTGCAGAAAGTTCAAACTTTTCCAGTTAGTGTAATCTAAGAAGATGTACAACTTAGTAGTTTCACTTCATTTTTAATGGAGTTTGTTTAGAAAACATACATCTTCATTGGCGAACACTGTGCTGTGTGAAATAAGTTAGTTTGGTTCTAGGAATCAGTTGATTTCCTACGAAGAAGGTTTAGTGCAGCAACTTCAAACATTTCTAGTTAGTGTAATCTAAGAAGATGTACAAATTAGTAGTTTCGCTTCATTTCTAAATTAGTTGGTTTAGAAAACAACATCTTCATTTGCCAAACACTGTACTGTGTGAAATAAGTTAGTTCTGTTCTAAGAATCAGTTGCTTTCCTACGAAGAAGGTTTAGTGCACCAAGTTGAAACCTTCCTTGTTTGTGTAGTCTAACAGGATGTACAACTTCCTCGTTTCAATTCATTTATAAAGCAGTTTATTTAGAAAACAAACATCTTCAATGCAAAAAACTGTACTGTGTGAAATAAGTTAGTTCGGTTCTAGCAATCAGTTCCTTTCCTACGAAGACGGTTTAGTGCAGAAAGTTCCACTTTTCTAGATTATGTAATCTAACAAGATGTACAACTTAGTAGTTTCACTTCATTTCTAAATTAGTTTGTTCAGAAAATATACATCTTCATTTCCAAAAACTGTACTGTGTGAAATTAGTTAGTTTGGTTCTAGGAATCAGTTGCTTTCCCTACGAAGAAGGTTTAGTGCAGCAACTTCAAAGATTTCTAGTTAGTGTAATCTAAGAAGATGTACAACTTCCTAGTTTCGCTTCATTTCTAAAGTAGTTTGTTTAGAAAACAAACATCTTCATTGCCGAAACTGTACTGTGTGAAATAAGTTAGTTCTGTTCTAGGAATCAGTTGCTTTCCTACGAAGAACGTTTAGTGCAGAAAGTTCAAACTTTTCTAGTTAATGTAATCTAACAAGATGTACAACTTAGTAGTTTCACTTCATTTCTAAAGCAGTTTGTTTAGAAAACAAACATCTTCATTTCCAAAAACTGTACTGTGTGAAATAAGTTAGTTCGGTTCTAGGAATCAGTTGCTTTCCTACGAAGAAGGTTCAGTGCAGCAACTTCAAACATTTCTTGTTTGTGTAGTCTAAGAAGATGTACAACTTACTAGTTTCCTTCATTGCTAAAGTAGGTTGTTTAGAAAACAAACCCCTTCATTGCCGAACTCTCTACTTTGTGAATTAAGCTAATTCAGTTCTAGGAATCTGTTGCTTTCCTATGAAGAAGGTTTAGTGCAGCCAAGTTCAAACATTTCTAGTTAGTGTAATCTAAGAAGATATACAACTTACTAGTTTCCCTTCATTTCTAAAGTAGTTTGTTTAGAAAACAAACATCTTCATTGCCGAACTCTGTACTGTGTGAAATAAGCTAGTTCTGTTCTAAGAATCAGTTGCTTTCCTACGAAGAACGTTTAGTGCAGCAAGTTCAAACCTTTCTAGTTAGTGTAATCTAACAAGATATACCACTTACTAGTTTCAATTCATTTCTAAAGCAGTTTGTTTAGAAAACAAACATCTTCATTGCCGAAAACTGTACTGTGTGAAATAAACTAGTTCTGTTCTAAGAATCAGTTCCTTTCCTACGAAGAAGGTTTAGTGCAGCAAGTTCAAACTTTTCCAGTTAGTGTAATCTAAGAAGATGTACAACTTAGTAGTTTCAATTCATTTCTAAAGCAGTTTGTTTAGAAAACATACATCTTCATTGCGAAAACTGTACTGTGTGAAATAAGTTAGTTCGGTTCTAGGAATCAGTTCCTTTCCTACGAAGACTGTTTAGTGCAGAAAGTTCAAACATTTCCAGTTTATGTAATCTAAGAAGATGTACAAATTAGTAGTTTCACTTTATTTCTAAAGCAGTTGGTTTAGAAAACATACATCTTCATTGGCGAACACTGTGAGGTGTGAAATAAGTTAGTTTGGTTCTAGGAATCAGTTGCTTTCCTACGAAGAAGGTTTAGTGCACCAACTTCAAACATTCCTTGTTAGTGTAAACTAAGAAAATGTACAAATTATGAAATAAGTTTTCGGTTCTTCAGTTTTCGGTTTAGTGCAGAAACACCTTTTTGATAATGTTTAACAAGATGTACTTAGTATCATTTCATTAGTTTGTTTAGAAAAACACATCTTCATTTCCAAAAACTGTACTGTGTGAAATTAGTTTTGGTTCTAGGAATCAGTTGCTTTCCTACGAAGAAGGTTTAGTGCAGCAACTTCAAAACATTTCTTGTTAGTGTAATCTAAGAAGATGTACAACTCAGTAGTTTTCACTTCATTTCTAAAGTAGTTTGTTTAGAAAAACAAACATCTTCATTGCCGAAAACTGTACTGTGTGAAATAAGTTAGTTCTGTTCTAGGAATCAGTTGCTTTCCTACGAAGAAGGTTTAGTGCAGCAAGTTCAAACTTTTCTAGTTTGTGTAGTCTAACAAGATGTACAACTAAGTAGTTTCCTTCATTTCTAAAGTAGTTTGTTTAGAAAACAAACATCTTCATTGTAGAAAACTGTACTGTTTGAAATAAGCTAGTTCGGTTCTAGGAATCAGTTGCTTTCTTACGAAGAAGGTTCAGTGCAGCAACTTCAAACCTTTCTTGTTAGTGTAATCTAACAAGATGTACAAATTACTAGTTTCGCTTCATTTCTAAAGTAGTTGTTTAGAAAACAAACCTCTTCATTGGCAAACACTGTACTGTGTGAATTAAGCTAATTCAGTTCTAGGAATCAGTTGCTTTCCTATGAAGAAGGTTTAGTGCAGCAACTTCAAACATTCCTTGTTTGTGTAGTCTAACAAGATGTACAACTTACTAGTTTCCCTTCATTTCTAAAGTAGTTTGTTTAGAAAACAAACATCTTCATTGCCGAACTCTCTACTGTGTGAAATAAGCTAGTTCTGTTTTAAGAATCAGTTGCTTTCCTACTAAGAAGGTTTAGTGCAGCAAGTTCAAACCTTTCTGGTTTGTGTAATCTAACAAGATGTACAACTTACTAGTTTTGCTTCATTTCTAAATTAGTTTGTTTAGAAAACAAACATCTTCATTGCTTAAAACTGTACTGTGTTAAATAAGTTAGTTCTGTTCTAAGAATCAGTTGCTTTTCCTACGAAGAAGGTTTAGTGCAGAAAGTTCAAACTTTTCCAGTTAGTGTAATCTAAGAAGATGTACAACTTAGTAGTTTCTATTCATTTCTAAAGCATTTTGTTTAGAAAACATACATCTTCATTGCCGAAAACTGTACTGTGTGAAATAAGTTAGTTCGGTTCTAGCAATCAGTTGCTTTCCTACGAAGAAGGTTTAGTGCAGAAAGTTCAAACATTTCCAGTTTATGTAATCTAAGAAGATGTACAAATTAGTAGTTTCACTTCATTTCTAAAGCAGTTTGTTTAGAAAACATACATCTTCATTGGCGAACACTGTGAGGTGTGAAATAAGTTAGTTCGGTTCTAGGAATCAGTTGCTTTCCTACGAAGAAGGTTTAGTGCAGCAACTTCAAACATTTCTAGTTAGTGTAATCTAAGAAGATGTACAAATTATTAGTTTCTCTTCATTTCTAAGGCAGTTGGTTTAGAAAACATACATCTTCATTGGCGAACACTGTGAGGTGTGAAATAAGTTAGTTTGGTTCTAGGAATCAGTTGCTTTCCTACGAAGAAGGTTTAGTGCACCAACTTCAAACCTTCCTTGTTTGTGTAGTCTCACAGGATATACAACTTCCTCGTTTCTCTTCATTTCTGAAGTAGTTTGTTTAGAAAACAAACATCTTCTTTACCGAAAACTCTACTGTGTGAAATAAGTTATTTCGGTTCTAGGAATCAGTTGCTTTCCTACGAAGACGGTTTAGTGCAGAAAGTTCCACCTTTTCTAGTTAATGTAATCTAACAAGATGTACAACTTAGTAGTTTCACTTCATTTCTAAATTAGTTTGTTTAGAAAATATACATTTTCATTTCCAAAAACTGTACTGTGTGAAATTAGTTAGTTCGGTTCTAGGAATCAGTTGCTTTCCTACGAAGAAGGTTTAGTGCAGCAACTTCAAACATTTCTAGTTAGTGTAATCTAAGAAGATGTACAAAATAGTAGTTTCCCTTCATTTCTAAAGCAGTTTGTTTAGAAAACAAACATCTTCATTGTCGAACACTGTACTGTGTGAAATAATCTAGTTTGGTTCTAGGAATCAGTTGCTTTCCTACGAAGAAGGTTCAGTGCACCAACTTCAATCCTTCCTTGTTTGTGTAGTCTAACAAGATGTACAACTTACTAGTTTCGCTTCATTGCTAAAGTAGGTTGTTTAGATAACAAACCCCTTCATTGCCGAACTCTCTACTGTGTGAATTAAGCTAATTCAGTTTGAGGAATCTGTTGCTTTCCTACAAAGAAGGTTTAGTGCAGCAAGTTCAAACTTTTCTAGTTAGTGTAATCAAACAAGATGTACAATTGAGTAGTTTCAATTCATTTCTACAGGAGTTTGTTTAGAAAACATACATCTTCATTGTCGAAAACGGTACTCTGTGAAATAAGTTAGTTCGGTTCTAGGAATCAGTTGCTTTCCTACGAAGACGGTTTGGTGCAGAAAGTTCAAACATTTCCAGTTATTGTAATATACGAAGATGTACAACTTAGTAGTTTCACTTCATTTCTAAAGCAGTTTGTTTATTAAACATACATCTTCATTGCCAAAAACTGTACTGTGTGAAATAAGGTAGTTCCGTTCTAGGAATAAGTTGCTTTCCTACGAAGAAGGATTAGTGCAGCAACTTCAAACATTTCTAGTTAGTGTAATCTAAGAAGATGTACAAATTAGTAGTTTCGCTTCATTTCTAAAGCAGTTGGTTTAGAAAACATACATCTTCATTGGCGAACACTGTGCTGTGTGAAATAAGCTAGCTTGGTTCTAGGAATCAGTTGCTTTCCTACGAAGAAGGTTGAGTGCAGCAACTTCAAACCTTCCTTGTTTGTGTAGTCTAACACGAGTTTCGCTTCATTGCTAAAGTAGTTTGTTTAGAAAACAAACACATGAAGTTTCACTTCATTTCTAAAGGAGTTGGTTTAGAAAACATACATCTTCATTGCCGAAAACTGTACTGTGTGAAAATAGGTAGTTCCGTTCTAGGAATCAGTTGCTTTCCTACGAAGAAGGTTTAGTTCAGCAACTTCAAATATTTCTAGTTAGTGTAATCAAAGAAGATGTACAAATTAGTAGTTTCGCATCATTTCTAAAGCAGTTGGTTTAGAAAACATACATCTTCATTGGCGAACACTGTGCTGTGTGAAATAAGCTAGTTTGGTTCTAGGAATCAGTTGCGTTGCTACGAAGAAGGTTTAGTGCAGCAACTTCACACCTTCCTTGTATGTGTAGTCTAACAAGATGTACAACGTACTAGTTTCACTTCATTTCTAAAGTAGTTAGTTTAGAAAACAAACATCTTCATTGCCGAACACTGTACTGTGTGAAATAAGCTAGGTCGGTTCTAGGAATCAGTAGCTTTCCTACGAAGAAGGTTCAGTGCAGCAAGTTCAAACTTTTCTAGTTAGTGTAATCTAACAAGATGTACAACGTAGTAGTTTCACTTCATTTCTAAAGCAGTTTGTTTAGAAAACATACATCTTCATTGCCGAAAACTGTACTGTGTGAAATAAGGTAGTTCCGTTCTAGGAATCAGTTGCTTTCCTACGAAGAAGGTTTAGTGCAGCAACTTCAAACCTTCCTTGTTTGTGTAGTCTAACAACATGTACAACTTACTAGTTTCTCTTCATTTCTAAAGTAGTTTGTTTAGAAAACAAACCCCTTCATTGTCGAACTCTGTTCTGTGTGAAATAAGCTAGTTCTGTTCTAGTAATCAGTTGCTTTCCTACAAAGAAGGTTTAGTGCAGCAACGTCAAACCTTCCTTGTTTGTGTACTCTAACAGGATGTACAACTTACTAGTTTCGCTTCATTTCTAAAGTAGTTTGTTTAGAAAACAAACATCTTCATTGCCGAAAACTGTACTGTGTGAAATAAGTTAGTTCGGATCTAGGAATCAGTTCCTTTCCTACTAAGACGGTTTAGTGCAGAAAGTTCAAACTTTTCTAGTTAATGTAAACTACCAAGATGTACAACCTAGTAGTTTCACTTCATTGCTAAAGCAGTTTGTTTAGAAAACATAAATCTTCATTGCCGAAAACTGTACTGTGTGGAATAAGTTAGTTTGGTTCTAGGAATCAGTTGCTTTCCTACGAAGAAGGTTTAGTGCAGCAACTTCAAACATTTCTCGTTAGTGTGATCTAAGAAGATGTACAAATTAGTAGTTTCGCTTCATTTCTAAAGCAGTTTGTTCAGAAAACATACACCTTCATTGCCGAAAACTGTACTGTGTGAAATAAGTTAGGTCGGTTCTAGGAATCAGTTGCTTTCCTACTAAGAAGGTTTAGTGCAGCAACTTCAAACCTTCTTTGTTTGTGTAGTCTAACAAGATGTACAACTTACTAGTTTAGCTTCATTTCTAAAGTAGTTTGTTTAGAAAACAAACATCTTCATTGCCGAAAACTGTACTGTGTGAAATAAGCTAGTTCGGTTCTAGGAATCAGTTGCTTTTCCTACGAAGAAGGTTTAGTGCAGCAAGTCCAAACTTTTCTAATTTGTGTAATCTTACAAGATGAACAACATAGTAGTTTCCCTTCATTTCTAAAGCAGTTTGTTTAGAAAACATTCATCTTCATTGCGAAAACTGTACTGTGTGAAATAACATAGTTCGGTTCTAGGAATCAGTTGCTTTCCTACGAAGAAGGTTTAGTGCAGCAACCTCAAACATTTCTAGTTAGTGTAATCTAAGAAGATGTACAAATTACTAGTTTCGCTTCATTTCTAAAGTAGTTGGTTTAGAAAACATACATCTTCATTGGCAAACACTGTGCTGAGTGAAATAAGCTAGCTTGGTTCTAGGAATCAGTTGCTTTCCTACGAGGATGGTTTAGTGCAGCAACTTCAAACCTTCCTTGTTTGTGTAGTCGAACAAGATGTACAACTTACTAGTTTCGCTTCATTGCTAAAGTAGTTTGTTTAGAAAACAAACACATTCATTGCCGAACTCTCTACTGTGTGAAATAAGCTAGTTTTGTTTTAGGAATCAGTTGCTTTCCTACGAAGAAGGTTTAGTGCAGCAAGTTCAAACTTTTTTAGTTAGTGTAATCTAACAAGATGTACAACTTAGTAGTTTCACTTCATTTCTACAGCAGTTTGTTTAGAAAACATACATCTTCATTGCCGAAAACTGTACTGTGTTAAATAAGTTAGTTCGGTTCTAGGAATCACTTTATTTCCTACGAAGACGGTTTAGTGCAGAAAGTTCAAACTTTTCCAATTAGTGAAATCTATGAAGATGTACAACTTAGTAGTTCCGCTTAATTTCTAAAGCATTTTGTTTAGAAAACATACATCTTCATTGCCGAAAACTGTACTGTCTGAAATAAGTTATTTCGGTTCTAGGAATCAGTTGCTTTCCTATGAAGAAGGTTTAGTGCAGCAACTTCAAACATTTCTAGTTAGTGTAATATAAGAAGATGTACAAATTAGTAGTTTCGCTTCATTTCTAAAGCAGTTGGTTTAGAAAACATACATCTTCATTGGCGAACACTGTGCTGTGTGAAATAAGCTTGTTTGGTTCTAGGAATCAGTTGTTTGCCTACGAAGAAGGTTTAGTGCAGCAACTTCAAACCTTCCTTGTTTGTGAAGTCTAACAAGATGTACAACTTACTAGTTTCGCTTCATTTCTAAAATAGTTTGTTTGGAAAACAAACATCTTCATTGTCGAACACTGTACTGTTCAGTTCTAGGAATCAGTTCCTTTCCTACGAAGACGGTTTAGTGCAGAAAGTTCAAACTTTTCCAGTTAATGTAATCTAACAAGATGTACAACTTAGTAGTTTCACTTCATTTCTAAAGCAGTTTGTTTAGAAAATATACATCTTCATTTCCAAACACTGTACTGTGTGAAATAAGTTAGTTCGGTTCTAGGAATCAGTTGCTTTCCTACGAAGAAGGTTTAGTGCAGCAAGTTCAAACATTTCTAGTTAGTGTAATCTAACAAGATGTACAACTTACTACTTTCACTTCATTTCTAAAGTAGTTTGTTTAGAAAACAAACATCTTCATTGCCGAACTCTGTACTGTGTGAAATAAGCTAGTTCTGTTCTAGGAATCAGTTGCTTTCCTACGAAGAACGTTTATTGCAGCAAGTTCAAACTTTTCTAGTTAGTGTAATCTAACAAGATGTACAACTTAGTAGTTTCCCTTCATTTCTAAAGCAGTTTGTTTAGAAAACAAACATCTTCATTGTCGAACACTGTACTGTGTGAAATAAGCTAGTTCGGTTCTAGGAATCAGTTGCTTTCCTACGAAGAAGGTTCAGTGCAGCAACTTCAATCCTTCCTTGTTTGTGTAGTCTAACAAGATGTACAACTTACTAGTTTCGCTTCATTGCTAAAGTAGGTTGTTTAGAAAACAAACCCCTTCATTGCCGAACTCTCTACTGTGTGAATTAAGCTAATTCAGTTTGAGGAATCTGTTGCTTTCCTATGAAGAAGGTTTAGTGCAGCCACTTCAAACATTTCTAGTTAGTGTAATCTAAGAAGATGTACAACTTACTAGTTTCCCTTCATTTCTAAAGTAGTTTGTTTAGAAAACAAACATCTTCATTGCCGAACTCTGTACTGTGTGAAATAAGCTAGTTCTGTTCTAAGAATCAGTTGCTTTCCTACGAAGAACGTTTAGTGCAGCAAGTTCAAACCTTCCTGGTTTGTGTAGTCTAACAAGATATACCATTTACTAGTTTTGCTTCATTTCTAAATTAGTTTGTTTAGAAAACAAACATCTTCATTGCCGAACTCTGTGCTGTGTGAAATAAAGCTAGTTCTGTTCTAAGAATCAGTTGCTTTCCTACGAAGAAGGTTTAGTGCAGCAAGATCAAACTTTTCTAGTTAGTGTAATCTAAGAAGATGTACAACTTAGTAGTTTCAATTCATTTCTACAGCAGTTTGTTTAGAAAACATACATCTTCATTGCCGAAAACTGTACTGTGTGAAATAAGTTAGTTCGGTTCTAGCAATCAGTTCCTTTCCTACGAAGACTGTTTAGTGCAGAAAGTTCAAACTTTTCCAGTTTATGTAATCTACGAAGATGTACAACTTAGTAGTTTCACTTTATTTCTAAAGCAGTTTGTTTAGAAAACATACATCTTCATTGACGAAAACTGTACGGAGTGAAATAAGTTAGTTCGGTTCTAGGAATCAGTTGCTTTCCTACGAAGAAGGTTTAGTGCAGCAACTTAAAACATTTTTAGTTAGTGTAATCTAAGAAAATGTACAAATTATTAGTTTCTCTTCATTTCTAAAACAGTTGGTTTAGAAAACATACATATTCATTGGCGAACACTGTGAGGTGTGAAATTAGTTAGTTTGGTTCTAGGAATCAGTTGCTTTCCTACGAAGAAGGTTTAGTGCAGCAACTTCAAACATTTCTTGTTAGTGTAATCTAAGAAGATGTACAAATCCTAGTTTCTCTTCATTTCTAAAGTAGTTTGTTTAGAAAACAAACATCTTCATTACGAAAACTCTACTGTGTGAAATAAGTTAGGTTTCGGTTCTAGGAATCAGTTGCTTTCCTACTGAAGAAGGTTTAGTGCAGCAAGTTCAAACTTTTTTAGTTAGTGTAATCTAACAAAATGTACAAATTATTAGTTTCACTTCATTTCTAAAACAGTTGGTTTAGAAAACATACATCTTCATTGGCAAACACTGTACTGTGTGAAATTAGTTAGTTTGGTTTAGAAATCAGTTGCTTTCCTACGAAGAAGGTTTAGTGCAGCAACTTCAAACATTTCTAGTTAGTGTAATCTAAGAAGATGTACAAAATAGTAGTTTTCCTTCATTTCTAAAGCAGTTTGTTTAGAAAACAAACATCTTCATTGACGAACACTGTACTGTGTGAAATAAGTTAGTTTGGTTCTAGGAATCAGTTGCTTTCCTACGAAGAAGGTTTAGTGCAGCAACTTCAAACCTTCCTTGTTTGTGTAGTCTAACAAGATGTACAACTAACTAGTTTCGCTTCATTTCTAAAGTAGTTTGTTTAGAAAACAAACATCTTCATTGTCGAAAAACTGTACTGTGTGAAATAAGCTAATTCAGTTTGAGGAATCTGTTGCTTTCCTACAAAGAAGGTTTAGTGCAGCAAGTTCAAACTTTTCTAATTAGTGTAATCAAACAAGATGTACAATTAGTAGTTTCAATTCATTTCTAAAGGAGTTTGTTTAGAAAACATACATCTTCATTGGCAAAAACTGTACTCTGTGAAATAAGTTAGCTTGGTTCTAGGAATCAGTTGCTTTCCTACGAAGACGGTTTGGTGCAGAAAGTTCAAACCTTCCCAGTTATTGTAATATAACAAGATGTACAACTTAGTAGTTTCACTTCATTTCTAAAGCAGTTTGTTTAGAAAACATACATCTTCATTGCCAAAAACTGTACTGTGTGAAATAAGGTAGTTCTGTTCTAGGAATCAGTTGCTTTCCCTACGAAGAAGGTTTAGTGCAGCAAGTTCAAACATTTCTAGTTAGTGTAATCTAACAAGATGTACAAATTAGTAGTTTCACTTCATTTCTAAAGCAGTTGGTTTAGAAAACATACATCTTCATTGGCGAAAACTGTGCTGTGTTAAATAAGCTAGCTTGGTTCTAGGAATCAGTTCCTTTCCTCACGAAGAAGGTTTAGTGGTTTACTTCAGAACCTTCCTTGTTTGTGTTTCTAACAAGTTAGTGTAGTTTCTTCATTGCTAAAGTAGTTTGTTTGAAAACAAACTTATGAAGTTTCACTTCATTTCTAAAGCATTTTGTTTAGAAAACATACATCTTCATTGCTGAAAACTGTACTGTCTGAAATAAGGTAGTTCCGTTCTAGGAATCAGTTGCTTTCCTACGAAGAAGGTTTAGTTCAGCAACTTCAAACATTTCTAGTTAGTGTAATCAAAGAAGATGTACAAATTAGTAGTTTCGCATCATTTCTAAAGCAGTTGGTTTAGAAAACATACATCTTCATTGGCGAACACTGTGCTGTGTGAAATAAGTTAGTTTGGTTCTAGGAATCAGTTGCTTTGCTCACGAAGAAGGTTTAGTGCAGCAACTTCAAACCTTCCTTGTTTGTGTAGTCTAACAGGATGTACAACTTACTAGTTTCTCTTCATTTCTAAAGTAGTTAGTTTAGAAAACAAACATCTTCATTACCAAACACTGTACTGTGTGAAATAAGTTAGGTCGGTTCTAGGAATCAGTAGCTTTCCTACGAAGAAGGTTCAGTGCAGCAAGTTCAAACTTTTCTAGTTAGTGTAATCTAACAAGATGTACAACTTAGTAGTTTCACTTCATTTCTAAAGCAGTTTGTTTAGAAAACATACATCTTCATTTCCAAAAACTGTACTGTGTGAAATAAGTTAGTTCTGTTCTAGGAATCAGTTGCTTTCCTACGAAGAAGGTTTAGTGCAGCAACTTCAAACATTTCCTTGTTTGTGTAGTCTAACAAGATGTACAACTTACTAGTTTCTCTTCATTTCTAAAGTAGTTTGTTTAGAAAACAAACATCTTCATTGTCGAACTCTGTTCTGTGTGAAATAAGCTAGTTCTGTTCTAGTAATCAGTTGCTTTCCTACAAAGAAGGTTTATTGCAGCAAGTTCAAACCTTCCTGTTTGTGTACTCTAACAGGATGTACAACTTACTAGTTTCCTTCATTTCTAAAGTAGTTTGTTTAGAAAACAAACATCTTCATTGCCGAAAACTGTACTGTGTGAAATAAGTTAGTTCGGTTCTAGGAATCAGTTCCTTTCCTACTAAGACGGTTTAGTGCAGAAAGTTCAAACTTTTCTAGTTAATGTAAACTACCAAGATGTACAACCTAGTAGTTTCACTTCATTGCTAAAGCAGTTTGTTTAGAAAACATAAATCTTCATTGTAAAAACTGTACTGTGTGGAATAAGTTAGTTCAGTTTCTAGGAATCAGTTGCTTTCCTACTTTAAGAAGGTTTAGTGCAGCAACTTCAAACATTTCTAGTTAGTGTAATCTAAGAAGATGTACAAATTAGTAGTTTCCCTTCATTTCTAAAGCAGTTTGTTCAGAAAACAAACACCTTCATTGCCGAAACTGTACTGTGTGAAATAAGTTAGTTCTGTTCTAAGAATCAGTTGCTTTCCCTACGAAGAAGGTTTAGTGCAGCAAGTTCAAACCTTCGTTGTTTGTGTAGTCTAACAAGATGTACAACTTACTAGTTTAGCTTCATTTCTAAAGTAGTTTGTTTAGAAAACAAACATCTTCATTGCCGAAAACTGTACTGTGTGAAATAAGCTAGTTCGGTTCTAGGAATCAGTTGAATTCCTACGAAGAAGGTTCAGTGCAGCAAGTCCAAACTTTTCTAATTGGTGTAATCTTACAAGATGAACAGCATAGTAGTTTCCCTTCATTTCTAAAGCAGTTCGTTTAGAAAACATTCATTTTCATTGCCGAAAACTGTACGGTGTGAAATAACATAGTTCCATTCTAGGAATCAGTTGCTTTCCTATGAAGAAGGTTTAGTGCAGCAACTTCAAACATTTCTAGTTAGTGTAATATAAGAAGATGTACAAATTAGTAGTTTCGCTTCATTTCTGAAGCAGTTGGTTTAGAAAACATACATCTTCATTGGCGAACACTGTGCTGTGTGAAATAAGCTTGTTTGGTTCTAGGAATCAGTTGTTTGCCTACGAAGAAGGTTTAGTGCAGCAACTTCAAACCTTCCTTGTTTGTGAAGTCTAACAAGATGAACAACTTACTAGTTTCGCTTCATTTCTAAAATAGTTTGTTTAGAAAACAAACATCTTCATTGTCGAACACTGTACTGTTCAGTTCTAGGAATCAGTTCCTTTCCTACGAAGACGGTTTAGTGCAGAAAGTTCAAACTTTTCCAGTTAATGTAATCTAAGAAGATGTACAACTTAGTAGTTTCACTTCATTTCTAAAGCAGTTTGTTTAGAAAACATACATCTTCATTGCTAAACACTGTACTGTGTGAAATAAGCTAGTTCGGTTCTAGGAATCAGTTGCTTTCCTACGAAGAAGGTTGAGTGCAGCAAGTTCAAACTTTTCTAGTTAGTGCAATCTAACAAGATGTACAACTTAGTAATTTCAATTCATTTCTACAGCAGTTTGTTTTAGAAAACATACATCTTCATTGCCAAAAACTGTACTGTTTGAAATAAGTTAGTTCAGTTCTATGAATCAGTTCCTTTCCCACGAAGACGGTTTAGTGCAGAAAGTTCAAACTTTTCCAGTTAATGTAATCTAAGAAGATGTACAAATTAGTAGTTTCACTTCATTTCTTAAGCAGTTTGTTTAGAAAACATACATCTTCATTGGCGAAAACTGTACTGTGTGAAATAAGGTAGTTCTTGGTTCTAAGAATTAGTTGCTTTCCTACGAAGAAGAAGGTTTAGTTCAGCAACTTCAAACATTTCTAGTTAGTGTAATCTAAGAAGATGTACAACTTAGTAGTTTCTCTTCATTTCTAAAGGAGTTGGTTTAGAGAACATACATCTTCATTGGCGAACACTGCTGTGTGAAATAAGCTAGTTTGGTTCTAGGAATCAGTTGCTTTCCCTACGAAGAAGGTTTAGTGCACCAACTTCAAACCTTCCTGGTTTGTGTAGTCTAACAGGATGTACAACTTCCTAGTTTCGCTTCATTTCTAAAGTAGTTTGTTTAGAAAACAAACATCTTCATTACCGAACTCTGTACTGTGTGAAATAAGCTAGTTCTGTTCTAGGAATCAGTTGCTTTCCTACGAAGAACGTTTAGTGCAGAAAGTTCAAACCTTCCTAGTTAATGTAGTCTAACAAGATATACCACTTACTAGTTTTGCTTCATTTCTAAATTAGTTTGTTTAGAAAACAAACATTTTCATTTCCAAACTCTGTACTCTGTGAAATTAATTAGTTCGGTTCTAGGAATCAGTTGCTTTCCTACGAAGAAGGTTTAGTGCAGCCACTTCAAACATTTCTAGTTAGTGTAATGTAAGAAGATATACAACTTACTACTTTCACTTCATTTCTAAAGTAGTTTGTTTTGAAAACAAACATCTTCATTGCCGAACTCTGTACTGTGTGAAATAAGCTAGTTCTGTTCTAGAATCAGTTGCTTTCCTACGAAGAACGTTTAGTGCAGCAAGTTCAAACTTTTCTAGTTAGTGTAATCTAACGAGATGTACAACTTAGTACTTTCCCTTCATTTCTAAAGGAGTTTGTTTAGAAAACAAACATCTTCATTGTCGAACACCGTACTGTGTGAAATAAGCTAGTTTGGTTCTAGGAATCAGTTGCTTTCCTACGAAGAAGGTTCAGTGCAGCAACTTCAATCCTTCCTTGTTTTTGTAGTCTAACAAGATGTACAACTTACTAGTTTCGCTTCATTGTAAAGTAGGTTGTTTAGAAAACAAACACCTTCATTGCCCAACTCTCTACTGTGTGAATTAAGCTAATTCAGTTTGAGGAATCTGTTGCTTTCCTACGAAGAAGGTTTAGTGCAGCAAGTTCAAACTTTTCTAGATAGTGTAATCAAACAAGATGTACAACTGAGTAGTTTCAATTCATTTCTACAGGAGTTTTTTTTAGAAAACATACATCTTCATTGCCGAAAACTGTACTGTGTGAAATAAGTTAGTTCTGTTCTAGGAATCAGTTGCTTTCCTACGAAGAAGGTTTAGTGCAGCAACTTCAAACATTTCTAGTTAGTGTAATCTAAGAAGATGTACAAATTCGTAGTTTCGCTTCATTTCTAAAGCAGTTGGTTTAGAAAACATACATCTTCATTGGCAAACACTATGCTGTGTGAAATAAGCTAGTTTGGATGTAGGAATCAGTTGCTTTCCTACGAAGAAGGTTTAGTGCGGCAACTTCAAACCTTCCTTGTTTGTGTAGTCTAACAAGATGTACAACTTACTAGTTTCGCTTCATTGCTAAAGTAGTTTGTTTAGAAAACAAAACAAACGAACTCTCTACTGTGTGAAATAAGCTAGTTCGGTCTTGGGCATCAGTTACTTTCGTACGAAGAAGGTTTAGTGCAGCAAGTTTAAACTTTTCCAGTTAGTGTAATCTCAGAAGATGTACAACTGAGCAGTTCAATTCATTTCTACAGCAGTTTGTTTAGAAAACATAGATCTTCATTGCCGAAAAGTGTACTGTGTGAAATAAGTTAGTTCGGTTGTAGGAATCAGTTGCTTTCCTACTAAGACGGTTTAGTGAAGAAAGTTCAAACTTTTCCAGTTAATGTAATCTACGAAGATGTACAAATTAGTAGTTTCCCTTTATTTCTAAAGCAGTTTGTTTAGAAACATACATCTTCATTGCCGAAAACTGTAGTGTGTGAAATAAGCTAGTTCGGTTCTAGGAATCAGTTGCCTTCCTACGAAGAAGGTTTAGTGCAGCAACTTCAAACCTTCCTTGTTTGTGTAGTCTAACAAGATGTACAACTTACTAGTTTCGCTTCATTTCTAAAGTAGTTTGTTCAGAAAACAAACATTTTCATTTCCGAACACTGTACTGTGTCAAATAAGCTAGTTCGGTTCTAGGAATCAGTGGCTTTCCTACGAAGTTTTGAGGAGCAACTTCAAACCTTCCTTGTTTGTGTAGTCTAACAAGATGTACAACTTAGTAGTATCACTTTATTTCTAAAGGAATTTGGTTAGAAAACATAGATCTTCATTGCCGAAAACTGTACTGTGTGAAATAAGGTAGTTCCGTTCTAGGAATCAGTTTCTTTCCTACCAAGACGGTTTAGTGCAGCAAAGTTCAAACTTTTCCAGTTAATGTAATCTACCAAGATGTACAACTTAGTAGTTTCACTTCATTTCTAAAGCAGTTTGTTTATAAAACATACATCTTCATTGCTGAAAAAACTGTACTGTGTTTAAAAGGTAGTTCTGTTCTTGGAATCAGTTGCTTTCCTACAAAGAAGGTTTAGTGCAGCTACTTCAAACATTTCTAGTTAGTGTAATCTAAGAAGATGTACAAATTAGTAGTTTTTGCTTCTTTTCTAAAGCAGTTGGTTGAGAAAACATACATCTTCATTGGCGAACACTGTGCTGTGTGAAATAAGCTATTTGGTTCTAGGAATCAGTTGCTTTCCTACTAAAAGGTTTTATGCAGCAACTTCAAACCTTCCTTGTTTGTGTAGTCTAACAAGATGTACAACTTACTAGTTTCGCTTCATTTCTAAAGTAGTTTGTTTAGGAAACAAACATCTTGATTTCAGAACACTGTACTGTGTGAAATAAGCTAGTTTGGTTCTAGCAATCAGTTGCTTTCCTACAAAGAAGGTTCAGTGCAGCAAGTTTAAACTTTTCTAGTTAGTGTAATATAACAAGATGTACAACTTAGTAGTTTCACTTCATTTCTAAAGCAGTTTGTTTAGAAAACATACATCTTCATTGCCAAAAACTGTACTGTGTGATATAAGGTAGTTCCGTTCTAGGAATCAGTTGCATTCCTAAGAAGAAGGTTTAGTGCAGCAATGTCAAACATTTTTAGTTAGTGCAGTCTAAGAAGATGTACAAATTAGTAGTTTCGCTTCATTTCTAAAGTAGTTTGTTTACAACACAAACACCTTCATTACCGAAATCTGTACTGTGTGAAATAAGCTAGTTCAGTTCTAGGAATCAGTTGCCTTCCTACGAAGAAGGTTTAGTGCAGCCACTTCAAACATTTCTAGTTAGTGTAATCTAAGAAGATGTACAAATTAGTAGTTTCCTTCATTTCTATAGCAGTTGGTTTAGATAACATACATCTTCATTGGTGAACACTGTTCTGTGTGAAATAAGCTAGTTTGTTTAGGAATCAGTTCCTTTCCTATGAAGACGGTTTAGTGCAGAAAGATCAAACTTCTCCATCTATGTAATCTACCAAGATGTACAGCTTAGTAGATTCACTTCATTTCTAAAGCAGTTTGTTTAGAAAACATACATCTTCATTGCCGAAAACTGTAGTGTGTGAAATAAGCTAGTTCGGTTCTAGGAATCAGTTGCTTTCCTACGAAGAAGGTTTAGTGCAGCAACTTCAAACCTTCCTTGTTTGTGTAGTCTAACAAGATGTACAACTTACTAGTTTCGCTTCATTTCTAAAGTAGTTTGTTCAGAAAACAAACATTTTCATTTCGAACACTGTACTGTGTCAAATAAGCTAGTTTTGGTTCTAGGAATCAGTGGCTTTCCCTCTACGAAGTTTTGAGGAGCAACTTCAAACCTTTTTTGTTTGTGTCGTCTAACAAGATGTACAACTTAGTAGTATCACTTTATTTCTAAAGGAATTTGGTTAGAAAACATAGATCTTCATTGCCGAAAACTGTACTGTGTGAAATAAGGTAGTTCCGTTCTAGGAATCAGTTTCTTTCCTACCAAGACGGTTTAGTGCCGAAAGTTCAAACTTTTCCAGTTAATGTAATCTACCAAGATGTACAACTTAGTAGTTTCACTTCATTTCTAAAGCAGTTTGTTTATAAAACATACATCTTCATTGCTGAAAACTGTACTGTGTTTAAAAGGTAGTTCGGTTCTTGGAATCAGTTGCTTTCCTACGAAGAAGGTTTAGTGCAGCTACTTCAAACATTTCTAGTTAGTGTAATCTAAGAAGATGTACAAATTAGTAGTTTTGCTTCTTTTCTAAAGCAGTTGGTTGAGAACACATACATCTTCATTGGCGAACACTGTGCTGTGTGAAATAAGCTATTTGGTTCTAGGAATCAGTTGCTTTCCTCTGAAAAAGGTTTAATGCAGCAACTTCAAACCTTCCTTGTTTGTGTAGTCTAACAAGATGTACAACTTACTAGTTTCCCTTCATTTCTAAAGTAGTTTGTTTAGGAAACAAACATCTTGATTTCAGAACACTGTACTGTGTGAAATAAGCTAGTTCTGGTTCTAGCAATCAGTTGCTTTCCTACAAAGAAGGTTCAGTGCAGCAAGTTTAAACTTTTCTAGTTAGTGTAATATAACAAGATGTACAACTTAGTAGTTTCACTTCATTTCTAAAGCAGTTTGTTTAGAAAACATACATCTTCATTGCCAAAAACTGTACTGTGTGATATAAGGTAGTTCCGTTCTAGGAATCAGTTGCATTCCTAAGAAGAAGGTTTAGTGCAGCAATGTCAAACATTTTTAGTTAGTGCAGTCTAAGAAGATGTACAAATTAGTAGTTTCGCTTCATTTCTAAAGTAGTTTGTTTACAACACAAACACCTTCATTACCGAACTCTGTACTGTGTGAAATAAGCTAGTTCGGTTCTAGGAATCAGTTGCTTTCCTACGAAGAAGGTTTAGTGCAGCCACTTCAAACATTTCTAGTTAGTGTAATCTAAGAAGATGTACAAATTAGTAGTTTCGCTTCATGTCTATAGCAGTTGGTTTAGATAACATACATCTTCATTGGTGAACACTGTTCTGTGTGAAATAAGCTGGTTTGTTTCTGCGAATCAGTTCCTTTCCTATGAAGACGGTTTAGTGCAGAAAGATCAAACTTTTCCATCTAATGTAATCTACCAAGATGTACAGCTTAGTAGATTCACTTCATTTCTAAAGCAGTTTGTTTAGAAAACATACATCTTCATTGCCGAAAACTGTAGTGTGTGAAATAAGCTAGTTCGGTTCTAGGAATCAGTTGCTTTCCTACGAAGAAGGTTTAGTGCAGCAACTTCAAACCTTCCTTGTTTGTGTAGTCTAACAAGATGTACAACTTACTAGTTTCGCTTCATTTCTAAAGTAGTTTGTTCAGAAAACAAACATTTTCATTTCCGAACACTGTACTGTGTCAAATAAGCTAGTTCGGTTCTAGGAATCAGTGGCTTTCCTACGAAGTTTTGAGGAGCAACTTCAAACCTTCCTTGTTTGTGTCGTCTAACAAGATGTACAACTTAGTAGTATCACTTTATTTCTAAAGGAATTTGGTTAGAAAACATAGATCTTCATTGCCGAAAACTGTACTGTGTGAAATAAGGTAGTTCCGTTCTAGGAATCAGTTTCTTTCCTACCAAGACGGTTTAGTGCCGAAAGTTCAAACTTTTCCAGTTAATGTAATCTACCAAGATGTACAACTTAGTAGTTTCACTTCATTTCTAAAGCAGTTTGTTTATAAAACATACATCTTCATTGCTGAAAACTGTACTGTGTTTAAAAAGGTAGTTCGGTTCTTGGAATCAGTTGCTTTCCTACGAAGAAGGTTTAGTGCAGCTACTTCAAACATTTCTAGTTAGTGTAATCTAAGAAGATGTACAAATTAGTAGTTTTGCTTCTTTTCTAAAGCAGTTGGTTGAGAACACATACATCTTCATTGGCGAACACTGTGCTGTGTGAAATAAGCTATTTGGTTCTAGGAATCAGTTGCTTTCCTACGAAAAAGGTTTAATGCAGCAACTTCAAACCTTCCTTGTTTGTGTAGTCTAACAAGATGTACAACTTACTAGTTTCGCTTCATTTCTAAAGTAGTTTGTTTAGGAAACAAACATCTTGATTTCAGAACACTGTACTGTGTGAAATAAGCTAGTTCGGTTCTAGCAATCAGTTGCTTTCCTACAAAGAAGGTTCAGTGCAGCAAGTTTAAACTTTTCTAGTTAGTGTAATATAACAAGATGTACAACTTAGTAGTTTCACTTCATTTCTAAAGCAGTTTGTTTAGAAAACATACATCTTCATTGCCAAAAACTGTACTGTGTGATATAAGGTAGTTCCGTTCTAGGAATCAGTTGCATTCCTAAGAAGAAGGTTTAGTGCAGCAATGTCAAACATTTTTAGTTAGTGCAGTCTAAGAAGATGTACAAATTAGTAGTTTCGCTTCATTTCTAAAGTAGTTTGTTTACAACACAAACACCTTCATTACCGAACTCTGTACTGTGTGAAATAAGCTAGTTCGGTTCTAGGAATCAATTGCTTTCCTACGAAGAAGGTTTAGTGCAGCCACTTCAAACATTTCTAGTTAGTGTAATCTAAGAAGATGTACAAATTAGTAGTTTCGCTTCATTTCTATAGCAGTTGGTTTAGATAACATACATCTTCATTGGTGAACACTGTTCTGTGTGAAATAAGCTAGTTTGTTTCTGCGAATCAGTTCCTTTCCTATGAATACGGTTTAGTGCAGAAAGATCAAACTTTTCCATCTAATGTAATCTACCAAGATGTACAGCTTAGTAGATTCACTTCATTTCTAAAGCAGTTTGTTTAGAAAACATACATCTTCATTGCCGAAAACTGTACTGTGTGAAATAAGGTAGTTCCGTTCTAGGAAGCAGTTGCTTTCCAAGAAAGAATGTTTAGTTCAGAAACTTCAAACATTTCTAGTTACTGTAGTCTAAGAAGATGTACAAATTAGTAGTTTCGCTTCATTTCTAAAGCAGTTGGTTTAGAAAACATACATCTTCATTGGCGAACACTGTGCTGTGTGAAATAAGCTAGTTTGGTTCTAGGAATCAGTTGCTTTTCTAAAAGAAGATTTAGTGCAGCAACTTCAAACCTTCCTTGTTTGTGTAGTCTAACAAGATGTACAGCTTACTAGTTTTGCTTCATTTCTAAAGTTGTTTGTTTAGAAAACAAACATCTTCATTGCAGAACACTGTACTGTGTGAAATAAGCTAGTTCGGTTCTAGGAATCAGTTGCTTTCCTACAAAGAAGGTTCAGTGCAGCAAGTTTAAACTTTTGTAGTGAGTGTAATCTAACAAGATGTACAACTTAGTAGTTTCACTTCATTTCTAAAGCAGTTTGTTTAGAAAACATACATCTTCATTGCCGAAAAGTGTACTGTGTGAAATAAACTAGTTAGGTTCTAGGATTCAGTTGCTTTCCTAAGAAGAAAGTTTAGTGCAGCAAGTTCAAACTTTTCTAGTTAGTGTAATCTACCAAGATGTACAACTTAGGAATTTCACTTCATTTCAAATCAGTTTGTTTAGAAAACATACATCTTCATTGCCGAAAACTGTACTGTGTGAAATAACTTAGTTCGGTTCTAGGAATCAGTTGCTTTCCCACGAAGAAGGTTTAGTTCAGCCACTTCAAACATTTCTAGTTAGTGTAATCTAAGAAGATGTACAAATTAGTAGTTTCGCTTCATTTCTAAAGCAGTTGGTTTAGAAAACATACATCTTCATTGGCGAACCCTGTGCTGTGTGAAATAAGCTAGTTTGGTTCTAGGAATCAGTTGCTTTCCTACGAAGAAGGCTTAGTGCAGCAACTTCAAACCTTCCTTGTTTGTGTAGTCTAACAAGATGTACTACTTACTACTTTCGCTTCATTTCTAAAGTAGTTTGTTTAGAAAACAAACATCTTCATTGCCGAAAACTGTACTGTGTGAAATAAACTAGTTCGGTTCTAGGAATCAGTGGCTTCCCTACGAAGAAGGTTTATTGCAGCAAGTTCAAACGTTTCTAGTTAGTGTAATCTACCAAGATGTACAACTTAGGAGTTTCACTTCATTTCTAAAGCACGTTGTTTAGAAAACATACATCTTCATTGCCGAAAACTGTACTGTGAGAAATAACTTAGTTCGGTTCTAGGAATCAGTTGCTTTCCTACGAAGAAGGTTTAGTGAAGCAACTTCAAACCTTCCTTGTTTGTGTAGTCTAACAAGATGTGCTACTTACTACTTTCGCTTCATTTCTAAAGTAGTTTGTTTAGGAAACAAACATCTTGATTTCAGAACACTGTACTGTGTGAAATAAGCTAGTTAAGTTCTAGGAATCAGTTGCTTTCCTACAAAGAAGGTTCAGTGCAGCAAGTTTAAACTTTTCTAGTTAGTGTAATAAAACAAGATGTACAACTTAGTAGTTTCACTTCATTTCTAAAGCAGTTTGTTTAGAAAACATACATCTTCATTGCCGAAAACTGTACTGTGTGATATAAGGTAGTTCCGTTCTAGGAAATAGTTGCATTCCTAAGAAGAAGGTTTAGTGCAGAAATGTCAAACATTTTTAGTTAGTGTAGTCTAAGAAGATGTACAAACTAGTAGTTTCGCTTCATTTCTAAAGTAGTTTGTTTACAACACAAACACCTTCATTGCCGAACTCTGTACTGTGTGAAATAAGATAGTTCGGTTCTAGGAGTCAGTTGCTTTCCTACGAAGAAGGTTTAGTGCAGCCACTTCAAACATTTCTAGTTAGTGTAATCTAAGAAGATGTACAAATTAGTAGTTTCGCTTCATTTCTAAAGCAGTTGGTTTAGAAAACATACATCTTCATTGGCGAACACTGTGCTGTGTGAAATAAGCTAGTTTGGTTCTACGAATCAGTTCCTTTCCTATGAAGACGGTTTAGTGCAGAAAGATCAAACTTTTCAAGTTAATGTAATCTACCAAGATGTACAACTAAGTAGTTTCACTTCATTTCTAAAGCAGTTTGTTTAGAAAACATACATCTTCATTGCCGAAAACTGTACTGTGTGAAATAAGGTAGTTCCATCTAGGAATCAGTTGCTTTCCTACTAGGAATGTTTAGTTCAGCAACTTCAAACATTTCTAGTTAGTGTAATCTAAGAAGATGAACAAATTAGTAGTTTCGCTCCATTTCTAAAGCAGTTGGTTTAGAAAACATACATCTTCATTGGCGAACACTGTGCTGTGTGAAATAAGCTAGTTTGGTTCTAGGAATCAGTTGCTTTCCTACAAAGAAGGTTTAGTGAAGCAACTTCAAACCTTCCTTGTTTGTGTTCTAACAAGATATACACCTTACTAGTTTCGCTTCATTTCTAAAGTAGTTTGTTTAGGAAACAAACATCTTGATTTCAGAACACTGTACTGTGTGAAATAAGCTAGTTCGTTTCTAGGAATCAGTTGCTTTCCTACAAAGAAGGTTCAGTGCAGCAAGTTTAAACTTTTCTTGTTAGTGTAATATAACAAGATGTACAAGTTAGTAGTTTCACTTCATTTCTAAAGCAGTTTGTTTAGAAAACATACATCTTCATTGCCGAAAACTGTATTGTGTGAAATAAGGTAGTTCCGTTGTTGGAATCAGTTGCTTTCCTACGAAGAAGGTTTAGTGCACCAACGTCAAACATTTCTAGTTAGTGTAGTCTAAGAAGATGTACAAATTAGTAGTTTCGCTTCATTTCTAAAGTAGTTTGTTTACAAAACAAACACCTTCATTGCCGAACTCTGTACTGTGTGAAATAAGCTAGTTCTGTTCTAGGAATCAGTTGCTTTCCTAAGAAGAAGGTTTAGTGCAGCCACTTCAAACATTTCTAGTTAGTGTAATCTAAGAAGATATACAAATTAGTAGTTTCGCTTCATTTCTAAAGCAGTTTTTGTAGAAAACATACATCTTCATTGCCGAAAACAGACTGTGTGAAATAAGTTAGTTCGGTTCTAAGAATCAGTTCCTCTCCTACGACGACGGTTTAGTGCAGAAAGTTCAAACATTTCCAGTTAATGTAATCTACCAAGATGTACAACTTAGTAGTTTCACTTCATTTCTAAAGCAGTTTGTTTAGAAAACATACATCTCCATTGCCGAAAACTGTACTGTGTGAAATAAGGTAGTTCCGTTCTAGGAATCAGTTGGTTTCCTAGGCAGAAGGTTTAGTTCAGCAACTTCAAACATTTCTAGTTAGTGTAATCTAAGAAGATGTACAAATTAGTAGTTTCGCTTCATTTCTAAAGCAGTTGTTATAGAAAACCTACATCTTCATTGCCGAACACTGTGCTGTGTGAAATAAGGTAGTTTGGTTCTAGGAATCAGTTGCTTTCCTACGAAGAAGGTGATTGCAGCAACTTCAAACCTTCCTTGTTTGTGTAGTCTAAGAAGATGTACAACTTACAAGTTTCACTTCATTTCTAAAGTAGTTTGTGTAGAAAACAAACATCTTCATTGCAGAACACTGTACTGTGTGAAATAAGCTAGTTCTGTTTTAGGAATCAGTTGCTTTCCTACGAAGAAGGTTTAGTGCAGCATGTTCAAACTTTTCTAGTTAGTGTAATCTAACAAGATATACAAGTTCGTAGTTTCAGTTCATTTCTACAGCAGTTTGTTTAAAAAACATACATCTTCATTCCTGAAAACTGTACTGTGTGAAATAAGTTAGTTCGGTTCTAGGAATCAGTTCCGTTCCTATGAAGAAGGTTTAGTGAATAAAGTTCGAACTTTTCCAGGTAATGTAATTTACCAAGAATGTACAACTTAGTCGTTTCACTTCATTTCTAAAGCAGTTTGTTTAGAAAACATACATCTTCATTGCCAAAAACTGTACTGTGTGAAATAAGGTAGTTCCGTTCTAGGAATCAGTTGCTTTCCTAAGAAGAAGGTTTAGTGCAGCAACTTCAAACATTTCTAGTTAGTGTTTCCTAAGAAGATGTACAAATTTGTAGATTCGCTTCATTTCTAAAGCAGTTGGTTTAGAAAACATACATCTTCATTGGCGAACACTGTGCTGTGTGAAATAAGGTAGTTTGGTTCTAGGAATCAGTTGCTGTCCTACGAAGAAGGTTTAGTGCAGCAACTTCAAACCTTCCTTGTTTGTGTAGTCTAACAAGATGTACAACTTGGTAGTTTCAATTCATTTCTACAGCAGTTTGTTTAGAAAACATACATCTTCACTGCCGAAAAGTGTACTGTGTGAAATAAGGTAGTTCCGTTTTAGGAATCAGTTTTTTTCCTACCAAGACGGTTTAGTGCAGAAAGTTCAAACTTTTCCAGTTAATGTAATCTACCAAGTTGTACAACTTAGTAGTGTCACTTCATTTCTAAAGCAGTTTGTTTAGAAAACATACATCTTCATTGCTGAAAACTGTACTGTGTGAAATAAGCTAGTTTGGTTCTATAAATCATTTGCTTTCGTACGAAGAAGGTTTAGTGCAGCAACTTCAAACCTTCCTTGTTTGTGTAGTCTAAGAAGATGTACAACTTACTAGTTTCACTTCATTTCTAAAGTAGTTTGTTTAGAAAACAAACATCTTCATTGCCGAACACTGTTCTGTGTGAAATAAGCTAGTTCGCTTCTAGGAATCAGTTGCTTTCCTACGAAGAAGGTTTAGTGCAGCAAGTTCAAACTTTTCTAGTTAGTTTAATCTAACAAGATGTACAACGTAGTAGTTTCACTTCATTTCTAAAGCAGTTTGTTTAGAAAACATACATCTTCATTGCCGAAAAGTGTACTGTGTGAAATAAGTTAGTTCGGTTCTAGGAATAAGTGGCTTTCCTACGAAGAAGGTTTAGTGCAGCAACTTCAAACACTTCTAGTTAGTGTAATCTAAGAAGATGTACAAATTAGTAGTTTCGCTTCATTTCTAAAGCAGTTGGTTTAGAAAACATACATCTTTCTTGGAGAACACTGTGCAGTGTGACATAAGCTAGTTTGGTTCTAGGAATCAGTTGCTTTCCTAAGAAGAAGGTTTAGTGCAGCAACTTGAAACCTTCCTTGTTTGTGTAGTCTTACAAGATGTACAACTTACTAGTTTCGCTTCATTTCTAATGTAGTTTGTTTAGAAAACATACATCTTCATTGCATAAAACTGTACTGTTTGTGAATAAGTTAGTTCGGTTCTAGGAATCAGTTGCTTTCCTAAGAAGGTTTAGTGCAGCAACTTCAAACCTTCCTTGTTTGTGTAGTCTAACAAGATATACAACTTACTAGTTTCGCTACATTTCTAAATTAGTTTGTTTAGAAAACAAACATCTTCATTGCCGAACACTGCACTGTGTTAAATGAGCTAGTTCGGTTGTAGGAATCAGTTGCTTTCTTACGAAGAAGGTTCAGTTCAGCAAGTTCAAACTTGTCTAGTTAGTGTAATCTAACAAGATGTACAACTTAGTAGTTTCACTTCATTTCTAAAGCAGTTTGTTTAGAAAACATACATCTTCATTGCATAAAACTGTACTGTTTGAAATAAGTTAGTTCGGTTCTAGGAATCAGTTCCTTTCCTACGAATACGGTTTAGTTCAGAAAGTTCAAACTTTTCCAGTTAATGTAATCTATGAAGATGTACAACTTAGTAGTTTCACTTCATTTCTAAAGCAGTTTGTTTAGAAAACATATATCTTCATTGCTGAAAACTGTACTGTGTGAAAATAGGTACTTCCGTTCTAGGAATCAGTTGCTTTGCTACGAAGAAGGTTTAGTTCAGCAACTTCAAAGATTTCTAGTTAGTGTAATCTAAGAACATGTACAAATTAGTAGTTTCGCTTCATTTCTAAAGCAGTTGGTTTAGAAAACATACATCTTTATTGTTGAACACTGTGCTGTGTGAAATAAGCTAGTTTGGTTCTAGGAATCATTTGCTTTCCTACGAAGAAGTTTTAGTGCAGGAACTGCAAAACTTCCTTGTTTGTGTAGTCTAACAAGATGTACAACTTAGTAGTTTCAATTCATTTCTACAGCAGTTTGTTTAGAAAACATACATCTTCATTGCCGAAAACTGTTCTGTGTGAAATAAGTTAGTTCGGTTCTAGGAATAAGTTCCTTTCCTACAAAGACGGTTTAGTTCTGTTTTAGGAATCAGTTGCTTTCTTACGAAGAAGGTTTAGTGCAGCAAGTTCAAGCTTTTCCAGTTAGTGTAATCTAACAAGATATACAACTTAGTAGTTTCACTTCATTTCTACAGCAGTTTGTTTAGAAAACATACATCTTCATTGCCGAAAAATATACTGTGTGAAATAAGTAAGTTCGTTTCTAGGAATCAGTTCCTTTCCTTCGAAGACGGTTTAATGCAGAAAGTTCAAACTTTTCCAGTTAATGAAATCTACCAAGGTGTACAACTTAGTAGTTTCACTTCATTTCTAAAGCAGTTTGTTTAGAAAACATACATCTTCATTGCCGAAAACTGTACTGTGTGAAAATAGGTAATTCCGTTCTAGGAATCAGTTGCTTTCCTACGAAGAAGGTTTAGTTCAGCAACTTCAAAGATTTCTAGTTAGTGTAATCTAAGAAGATGTACAAATTAGTAGTTTCGCTTCATTTCTAAAGCACTTGGTTTAGAAAACATACATCTTCATTGGCGAACACTGTGCTGTGTGAAATAAGCTAGTTTGGTTCTAGGAATCATTTGCTTTCCTACGAAGAAGGTTTAGTGCAGCAACTTCAAACCTTCCGTGTTTGTGTAGTCTAACAACATGTACAACTTACTAGTTTCTCTTCATTTCTAAAGTAGTTTGTTTAGAAAACAAACCCCTTCATTGCCGAACTCTGTTCTGTGTGAAATAAGCTAGTTCTCTTCTAGGAATCAGTTGCTTTCTTACGAAGAAGGTTTAGTGCAGCAAGTTCAAACTTTTCTTGTTAGTGTAATCTAACAGGATGTAAAGCTTAGTAGTTTCAATTCATTTCTACAGCAGTTTGTTTAGAAAACATACATCTTCATTGCCGAAAACTGTACTGTGTGAAATAAGTTAGTTCGGTTCTAGGAATCAGTTCCTTTCCTACAAAGACGGTTTAGTGCAGAAAGTTCAAACTTTTCCAGTTGATGTAATCTACCAAGATGTACAACTTAGTAGTTTCTCTTCATTTCTAAAGCAGTTTGTTTAGATAACATACATCTTCATTGACGAAAACTGTACTGTGTGAAATAAGGTAGTTCGGTTCTAGGAATCAGTTGCTTTCCTACGAATAAGTTTTAGTGCAGCAACTTCAAACATTTCTAGTTAGTGTAATCTCAGAAGATGTACAAATTAGCAGTTTCGGTTGATTTCTAAAGCAGTTGGTTTAGAAAACATACATCTTCATTTGCGAACACTGTGCTTTGTGAAATAAGCTAATTTGGTTCTAGGAATCAGTTGCGTTGCTACGAAGAAGGTTTAGTGCAGAAACGTCAAACCTTCCTTGTTTGTGTAGTCTAACAAGATGTACAACTTAGTAGTTTCTCTTCATTTCTAAACTAGTTTGTTTAGAAAACCAACCCCTTCATTGCCGAACTCTGTACTTTGTGAAATAAGCTAGTTCTGTTCTAGGAATCAGTTGCTTTCCTACGAAGAATGTTCGGTGCAGCAAGTTCAAACTTTTCTAGTTAGTGTAATCTAACAAGATGTACAGCTTAGTAGTTTCAATTCATTTCTACAGCAGTTTGTTTAGAAAACATACATCTTCATTGCCGAAAACTGTACTGTGTGATATAAGGTAGTTCCGTTCTAGGAATCAGTTGCTTTACTACGAAGAAGGTTTACTTCAGCAACTTCAAACCTTCCTTGTTTGTGTAGTCTAACAAGATGTACAACTTACTATTTTCGCTTCATTTCTAAAGCAGTTAGTTTAGAAAACAAACATCTTCATTGCCGAACACTGTACTGTGTGAAATAAGCTAGTTCGGTTCTAGGAATCAGTTGCTTTCCTACGAAGAAGGTTCAGTGCAGCAAGTTCAAACTTTTCTAGTTAGTGTAATCTAAGAATATGTACAAATTAGTAGTTTCGCTTCATTTCTAAAGCAGTTACTTTAGAAAACAAACATCTTCATTGCCGAACACTGTACTGTGTGAAATAAGCTAGTTTGGTTCTAGGAATCTGTTGCTTTCCTACGAAGAAGGTTCAGTGCAGCAAGTTCAAACTTTTCTAGTTAGTGTAATCTAACAAGATGTACAACTTAGTAGTTTCACATCATTTCTAAAGCAGTTTGTTTAGAAAACATACATCTTCATTGCTGAAAACTGTACTGTGTGAACTAAGGTAGATCCGTTCTAGGAATCAGTTGCTTTCCTACGAAGAAGGTTTAGTGCACCAACCTCAAACATTTCTAGTTAGTGTAATCTAAGAAGATGTACAAATTAGTAGTTTCGCTTCATTTCTAAAGCAGTTGGTTTAGAAAACATACATCTTCATTGGCGAACACTGTGCTGTGTGAAATAAGCTAGTTTGGTTCTAGGAATCAGTTGCATTGCTACGAAGAAGGTTTAGTGCAGCAACGTCAAACCTTCCTCGTTTGTGTAGTCTAAAAAGATGTACAACTTACTAGTTTCACTTCATTTCTAAAGTAGTTAGTTTAGAAAACAAACATCTTCATTGCCGAACACTGTACTGTGTGAAATAAGCTAGTTCGGTTCTAGGAATCAGTTGCTTTCCTACGAAGAAGGTTCAGTGCAGCAAGTTCAAACTTTTCTAGTTAGTGTAATCTAACAAGATGTACAACTTAGTAGTTTCACTTCATTTCTAAAGCAGTTTGTTTAGAAAACATACATCTCCATTGCTGAAAACTGTACTGTGTGAAATAAGGTAGTTCTGTTCGAGGAATCAGTTGCTTTCCTACGAAGAAGGTTTAGTGCAGCAACTTCAAACATTTCTAGTTAGTGTAATCTAAGAAGATGTACAAATTAGTAGTTTCACTTCATTTCTAAAGCAGTTCGTTCAGAAAACATACATCTTCATTGGCGAACACTGTGCTGTGTGAAATAAGCCAGTTTAGTTCTAGGAATCAGTTGCTTTCCTACGAAGAAAGTTTAGTGCAGCAACTTCAATCCTTCCTTGTTTGTGTAGTCGAACAAGATGTACAACTTACTAGTTTCGCTTCATTTCCAAAGTAGTTTGTTTAGAAAACAAACACCTTCATTGCCGTACTCTCTACTGTGTGCAATAAGCTAGTTCTGTTTTAGGAATCAGTTGCTTTCTTACGAAGAAGGTTTAGTGCAGCAAGTTCCAACTTTTCTAGTTAGTGTAATATAACAAGATATACAACTTAGTAGTTTCACTTCATTTCTACAGCAGTTTGTTTAGAAAACATACATACTCATTGCCAAAAACTGTACTGTGTGAAATAAGGAAGTTCGGTTCTAGGAATCAGTTCCTTTCCTACGAAGACGGTTTAATGCAGAAAGTTCAAACTTTTCCAGTTAATGTAATCTATCAAGATGTACAACTTAGTAGTTTCACATCATTTCTAAAGCAGTTTGTTTAGAAAACATACATCTTCTTTGCCGAAAACTATACTGTGTGAAAATAGGTAGTTCCGTTCTAGGAATCAGTTGCTTTACTACGAAGAAGGTTTAGTTCAGCAACTTCAAACATTTCTATTTAGTGTAATCAAAGAAGATGTACGAATTAGTAGTTTCGCTTCATTTCTAAAGCAGTTGGTTTAGAAAACATACATCTTCATTGGCGAACACTGTGCTGTGTGAAATAAGCTAGTTTGGTTCTAGGAATTAGTTGGGTTGCTACGAACAAGGTTTACTGCAGCAACTTCAAACCTTCCTTGTTTGTGTAGTCTAACAAGATGTACAACTTACTAGTTTCGCTTCATTTCTAAAGTAGTTAGTTTAGAAAACAAACATCTTCATTGCCGAACACTGTACTGTGTGAAATAAGCTAGTTCGGTTCTAGGAATCAGTTGCTTTCCTACTAAGAAGGTTCAGTGCAGCAAGTTCAAACTTTTCTAGTTAGTGTAATCTAACAAGATGTACAACTTAGTAGTTTCACTTCATTTCTAAAGCAGTTTGTTTAGAAAACATACATCTTCATTGCCGAAAACTGTACTGTGTGAAATAAGGTAGTTCCGTTCTAGGAATAAGTTGCTTTCCTACGAAGAAGGTTTAGTGCAGCAACTTCAAACATTTCTAGTTAGTGTAATCTAAGAAGATGTACAAATTAGTAGTTTCGCTTCATTTCTAAATCAGTTGGTTTAGAAAACATACATCTTCATTGGCGAACACTGTGCTGTGTGAAATAAGCTAGTTTGGTTCTAGGAATCAGTTGCATTGCTACGAAGAAGGTTTAGTGCAGCAACTTGAAACCTTCCTTGTTTGTGTAGTCTAAGAAGATGTACAACTTTCTAGTTTCGCTTCATTTCTAAAGTAGTTAGTGTAGAAAACAAACACCTTCATTGCCGAAAACTGTACGGTGTGAAATAAGCTAGTTCGGTTCTAGGATTCAGTTGCTTTCCTACGAAGAAGGTTCAGTGCAGCAAGTTCAAACTTTTCTAGTTAGTGTAATCTAACAAGATGTAAAACTTAGTAGTTTCACTTCATTTCTAAAGCAGTTTGTTTAGAAAACATACATCTTCATTGTCTAAAACTGTACTGTGTGAAATAAGGTAGTTCCGTTCTAGGAATCAGTTGCTTTCCTATGAAGAAGGTTTAGTGCAGCAACTTCAAACATTTCTAGTTTGTGTAATCTGAGAAGATGTAAAAATTAGTAGTTTTGCTTCATTTCTAAAGCAGTTGGTTTATAAAACATACATCTTCATTGGCGAACACTGTGCTATGTGAAATAAGCTAGTTTGGTTCTAGGAATCAGTTGCTTTCCTATGAAGAAAGTTTAGTGCAGCAACTTCAAACCTTCCTTGTTTGTGTAGTCTAACAAGATGTACAACTTACTAGTTTCACTTCATTTCTAAACTAGTTTGTTTAAAAAAAAACACATTCATTGCAGAACTCTCTACTGTGTGAAATAAGCTAGTTCTGTTTTAGGAATCAGTTGCTTTCTTACGAAGAAGGTTTAGTGCAGCAAGTTCAAACTTTTCTAGTTAATGTAATCTAACAAGATGTACAACTTACTAGTTTCACTTCATTTCTAAAGTAGTTTGTTTAAAAAAAAACACATTCATTGCCGAAATTCCCTGCTGTGTGAAATAAGCTAGTTCTGTTTTAGGAATCAGTTGCTTTCATACGAAGAAGGTTTAGTGCAGCAAGTTCAAGCTTTTCCAGTTAGTGTAATCTAACAAGATATACAACTTAGTAGTTTCACTTCATTTCTACAGCAGTTTGTTTAGAAAACATACATCTTCATTGCCGAAAAATATACTGTGTGAAATAAGTAAGTTCGGTTCTAGGAATCAGTTCCTTTCCTTCGAAGACGGTTAAATGCAGAAAGTTCAAACTTTTCCAGTTAATGTAATCTACCAAGGTGTACAACTTAGTAGTTTCACTTCATTTCTAAAGCAGATTGTTTAGAAAACATACATCTTCATTGCCGAAAACTGTACTGTGTGAAAATAGGTAATTCCGTTCTAGGAATCAGTTGCTTTCCTACGAAGAAGGTTTAGTTCAGCAACTTCAAAGATTTCTAGTTAGTGTAATCTAAGAAGATGTACAAATTAGTAGTTCGCTTCATTTCTAAAGCACTTGGTTTAGAAAACATACATCTTCATTGGCAAACACTGTGCTGTGTGAAATAAGCTAGTTTGGTTCTAGGAATCATTTGCTTTCCTACGAAGAAGGTTTAGTGCAGCAACTTCAAACCTTCCGTGTTTGTGTAGTCTAACAACACGTACAACTTACTAGTTTCTCTTCATTTCTAAAGTATTTTGTTTAGAAAATAAACCCGTTCATTGCCGAACTCTGTTCTGTGTGAAATAAGCTAGTTCTCTTCTAGGAAT